>CM061063.1:75598380-76198380 GCA_030762895.1 Sophora flavescens
TGTATCTCCACCCATTACAAATATTCAGGTGTTTGCAAACTCTGATGTGCTTCTTTTTTTGTTCACCTTTCCATCTATCATATATATCGTGTTCTTCTATTGTTGGCCATTATTTTATTTTATTTTTTATATTTTTACCTTAAAATATTCAGGTGTTTGCAAACTCTCATGTGACTTTACTGACTTACACGGGAATAAAATTAGACTTTTAATTTTACGGGAAAAAGGATGAAAGCATATGGCCTCTTAACAATGATTTATTATTATTTCATCACCCCTTTCACAAGAGCGATTTTGAGTTCCCTTTCCTCGTTGAGGTAGAAACAAATTGTATCTATGAGAAACATTTTTCTCTCACATCATATTTGATATTGGATCATACTCCTCTAAAGTGAATAGAATTGTAGAGTGAGGAAGTAAGAGTACAGTCACTCTTCATTAGTTAAAGTAGGTTGAAAATATTAAAAATAATACATTAGCTAATTATATTTTTTTTAAAAGAGATGAAATAAATCAAGTAGATTTTCAATAGATGAAAAAAAATATAATATAATAAATAAATATATTTTTAAAGTGATTAACTTGCATAGGCCAAAGAGGATAAATAAATAAAATACATTTTTAGGAAAGAAAAAAAAAATGATAGATAAATATGATTTTTAAAAATGGTTAACTCGCATCAATAAAAAGAGGAGATATAAATCGAATTTATTTTTCAAAAGAGAATAGAAAAATAATATGTTAAATGAAAATATTTTTTAAAAATGTTTAACTTACACACAGGGAAAAGAGAAGAAATAAAAGAAATAAGTCGATTAGATTTTTAAGAGAGAATAAAAGTAATAGGAAAATGATTAACTTGCATAGAAAATACTAGAGAAATAAATCAAATAGACTTTAAAGAGAGAATTAAAAAAAATGATTTAGCATGATGGCACGTAAATATATTTTCTAAAAGTTATTAACTTTGACGGGAAAATAAGATAAATAAATCAAATAGAATTCAAGAGAGAAGAAAAAAATAATATAATAGATAGATATATTTTCTAAATATCATTCATTCACACCGGACAAAGATGAGCAATAAAATAATTAACATATTTTTCGTGCATGGCACAGGTCCATACACTAATATATATATATATATATATATATATTATGCATTTAGGAATAAGCTCATTGAATGCTATTCCATGTGTCAACCTTAGAGAAAACTATTCATTTAATTCAAAAATATTGTGCATAATTAAAAGGATTTTTAAATTAATTAAAATGATTTTTAAAAATTCATTTAACAATATTCATGAGAAAATTAATTAAAATTAAAAATAAAATTGTTTATCAACACGATATTCATTTCATTTCTTTCGAAAACGACTTAATTTTTAATTAATTTTCTCATGAATTTAAACTACATCATTCTATAAATATCACATAAAATTTCGAGCATCAAGTTTTTTTTATTGAATTTGTTTGATCTAAAGCCTGTTCGTTTAAGATTAAAAAATAAATGATTTTTATTCAAAATAATTTAGTAGCAGGTTTGTGTTTGTTTACGATAAAAAAAAAATCATTTTTTAAATAGTAATTAGTTATAAAAATTGATTATTTTTTTTCCAAAAGCTAATAAAAGTTGCTTTTCATTTTAACCCTGAAAATTATTTTTTTCCTGCTTTTTTTTTTGTCAAAAGCAAAGGCAAACATACTAAAAGTCTTAAAAAATGATTATTCAGTTAAAAAATGATTTTTTAGCAAAATAAGCAATAACAAATGCACTCCTAATCCATCATCATCAGGTTTATTAAAAAAATTTACCCATTTTAAAAAATATTTTATAAATTTATTGAATGAAAAAACAAAATTATAATTGAATAATAATTTAACTTAAATAAAATTACTTACAATTAAAATAAATCATACCTAAAATATCACTATTAAATTGTCAAGCTTATAATTTTTCTTTGCAAAAAAAAAATTCACAATAAAACTTTAATGCCTATATTCAAATATTATGTTGTTTTATATTCTTCACACATGTCTATAATAATTATTAAGTTTGTATCTGTTACAATTTACGATTGACGATTTAGATAAAATAATTTTTTTTATTTTTTTTATATATAATTTCCCACAAAAAAAAATTTAAACCACAAAACATGAATTTAACAATTATATATGAGTTTAATTTCTATGTATTGTCAGTGTAAAGATTTTTACACAGACAACCAATCAGAAATCATGAAATTGATGACTTTTAAGGTAGTTAAGATAAGAATCAAAGATTTGTAATGATGTATCAATTTTTTATTGGTTGACAGTATAAAAAAACTTTACACTGTCAGTGTATATCAATTAAATCCATTATATATTTAAAAATAAAATCATTAAAAAATAACATATTCCTCGTGCATGGCACGGGTCCATGATAGGGATACCATCAACCATTTTATAATTATTAAAACGACTAACAAGAAATTTCTTACTTGTTGCGTCCTCCATCACGTATCTTGCCTCAAGTTTCTCCCATAGTTCTTTGGAGGATCCCGCGTTTTGATACACATCGAACAATGAGTCGGTCATGCCATTCAAAATATGCCCCATGCAAATGTAGTCATCATTAACCCCCATGTTCCTCTCACGAGTCTCATTGATGGTCTCATCTTCTCTTTCCTCTGGTCTTGGTGTGTTCAACACATATGCCACCTTCAATGTTGTAAGAAGGAAGTGCATCTTCTTTTGCCAACGATGAAAGTTTCCGCCTTCAAACCTCTCAAGTTTCATAAAGTCAGAAGTCATCTCCTTCAACGTTGCGGCCATTATTACAGAAATTGAACCTAAAGATTGTTAGAAAATGGGGTATGGATCTGCAACAAAGAAGAAGAAAATAATGGTAATGCACAATCTCCAAGGCGTGTGAGAACACTATGCTTTAGTTTCGATTCGCCCCCACCAATCTCTCCTCATAGATTGGATGCAACAGGTGTAACTGACGAATCCCCTTCGGGATACAATGGAGAACCTTGGTTTGGTTTGCACACCCTAAACCAAGGGTATCGTCAATGGCGGTTTACAGAACAATAGTCTTCTTAACTCTCTTTGCACACAATGGAGAAAAGAAGGTGATTTGGAGTGAAGATGGCTTGGGAAATTTTGAGATTTTCGTATCTTTCACTGCATGCAGATGGTTCTATTTATAGATCAACTCATACCACTTGGTGAAAGAAAACAACCCTCCAAGGGTTTCACCAAAGGTAAAATACAAGAGTTAAATAACATTTACGGTTAACAAATGACACAATATAACCGTTGTCCTAGTGGTCAGTGGTTGTGTCCCTTTACCTTGTGTTTCCGGGTTCGAGTCCTCTCACGGTACCTTTTATATTTTAAACGTTTTAAATAAAACTGTCAAAAATAAACATATCAAAATGACCTTAGGTGAGTTTCGAACCTTGACCAAATGAATACCAGGCCTAGGTTTTACCACTGAACCAAGGCATCAAATCTTGCAAGGTAATAACCGTTAATTGTATTTAACACTTAATATCATGTAACCTTCCAAACATTTATTTTGGAAATATCTCACAATCCCCCACCATTTTCAAAATAAATCCAAATCCCATTATTCCAAAAATCGCATGCTTTCGGACAAAGGTATCTTGCGGATTTGAACCTTTGCTTAGTAAGCCATGGGTTTCACTCATCCCTGAATAATTTGGTAGACAAGCTTTGAACCAAATATTCATTAGAACAGGCATGCATGACTTACACATGAAATCTCGGTACCATTGAACGACGTGGTAGTGTGACACATTTGGTAAGGCCTTGTGTCGTGTATCCTTTTCATGAGAGCTTACAGAGTCAAGCCCAACTCTAAGAAGCGGCCCCACTTCACTCTCATATAGGTGGACATTACCAAAAGCACCCCCATAAGTTGGGCACCTCAACACATATATGCTATAGGTCCATTAAGAGCAAAAACTCACCCTTTTCCTTTTGTCCTTATGGTATCCAAGTACTTTTAAACCTTGGGATGTATCTATTCGTCAAGTACTTGCAATCACTCTCATAGTGTACTTTGGCCACATTGAACTCAAGACTTGATGCTACTCAAGTGTGAGCGGGGTTTCCACCATTGGTGATCATGTAGATATGGGCTTGAGTCCCATCCCTAATGATGTTTTCAACACCATATCCCTTGTCAGTCATTTCGTCAAAGGATCTGCAAGATTCCTCTCTGTTTTCACAAAGACTATGGATATTACTTCATTTTTAATCAAATCTTTTACATAGCTATATCTTAGCCCAATGTGCCTGGACTTTCCATTATAAACCTGGCTATATGCCTTTGATAGTGTTGATTGACTATCACAATGTATGGATATTGGTGCTATTGGCTTTGGCCAAATTGGTATCTCATACATCAAATTTCTAAGCCATTCAGCTTCTTTGCTTCCTGCTGCCAATGCTATGAATTCTGCAGCCATGGTGGAGTCAGCAATGCAAGTTTGTTTCTTGGATCCCCAAGAAATAGCACCCCCACCAAGTGTGAAGACCCAACCGCTTGTTGAAGCATGATCTTCTGTATAAGTCACCCAACTGGCATCCGTGTAACCTTCTAATACTGAAGGATACCCATTATAGTTCAAACTATAATTCATTGTCCCCTTCAAGTATTTCAATACTCTTCGGACAGCATGCCAATGGTCTTTGCTTGGATTACTTGTATACATACTTAGTCTCCCTACAACATATACAATGTCTGATCTAGTACATGTCATGGCATACATTAAGCATCCAATTACTTTTGAGTATTCAAGTTGTGCTACTGGACAACCTTTATTTGGTACTAAATTAGTGTTATGATCAAAGAGAGTAACAACAGATTGACAATCAAATTCATTAAATTTCTTTAACACATTTTCTATATAATGAGATTGGAACAAACCTATGTTCTCACCATCTCTTATTATTCTAATCCCTAGTATTACATTGGCTTCCCCTAAGTCTTTCATATCAAAATTACTAGAGAGGAAACTCTTAGTTTTTTCCACCTTGTCTAGATCAGTACCAAATATTAACATACCATCAACATATAAACAAATCATAACACCTTTTCCATTATGGAATTTACTATAAATACACTTGTCAGATTCATTTATTTTATATCCATTAGCTAGCATAACTTGATCAAACTTTTGATGCCATTGTTTAGGAGCTTGTTTTAGTTCATACAATGCCTTATTCAATTTACACACCTTCTTTTCTTGACCATTAACCACAAACCCTTCAGGTTGTGACATATACACCTCTTCATCTAACTCCCCATTAAGAAATGTTGTTTTCACATCTATTTGATGAATGACAAACTTATAGATGGATGCAAGTGCCAATAGCACTCTAATTGAGGCAATTCTTGCCACAAGTGCATATGTATCAAAATAGTCAATGCCCTCTTTTTGTGTAAATCCCTTAGCAACTAGTCTTGCCTTAAACTTATCTATGGTTCCATCTACCTTCATTTTCCTTTTGAAAATCCATTTACAACCTATAGGTTTGGAACCAGGTGGGAGGTCTACCAATTTCCACGTTTTATTCCCCATTATTGAGTCTATTTCCTCTTGTATAGCTTCCTTCCAGAAAGCGGCATCTTGAGACTTTATTGCCTCTTCGAATGTTTCTGGATCACTTTCTATATTATAACAAATTGGTCCATAACCGTCTATGGACTCTCTTGTTCCTTCAACAAGGAACATGAAAAAGTCTGGTCTATAAGTTTTCTCTTTCCTAGCTCTCTGACTTCTTCTAAGTTCTGAACTCTCTAAAGTATCATTATTAAATACATTGGTTTCTAGATTATGTGCATTACTATGAACATCATTTTTGTGACTTGGAATTGAGTTAAACCTATCTTCTTGAAAGATAGCATCCCTAGACTCAATTACTGTATTTACAGGATATGAGTCATTAGATTCTATAACCATGAATTTATATGCTTTGCTATTTTTAGCATAGCCCAGGAACACACATTCAATTCCCATTTCACCTAATTTCTTTCTTTTTGGTTCAGGAACTTTTACTATTGCCCCTACAACCCCAAACTTTGAAATAGTCAAGGTTGGGCTTTCTATTTTTCCAAAGTTCATATGGGGTTATTTTGGTCCTTTTGTTTGGAGCTCTATTCAATATATAACAAGCCGTCAACAAGGCTTCTCCCCAATAACCCTTTGCTAGACCAGAATATGATAACATTGCATTTACCATTTCTTCCAATACCCTATTTTTCCTTTCAGCTATGCCATTTTGTTGTGGGGAATAAGGTGCGGTTGTTTGGTGAATTATTCCAGTAGACTCAAAGTAACTAGGGTTATAGGACTCTCCTCCTCTATCACTCCTAAAACATTTAATAAATGTTTCATGTTGAAGTTCTACTTCTGTTTTAAATATCTTAAATTTATCTAACACTTCATTCTTTGAATGCATTAAATATACATAGCAATATCTAGTACAATCATCTATGAATGTCACAAAATATTTTTTTACCACCTATAGTGGGTCAACCATGTAAATCACATACATTAGAATGAATTAAATCGAACACTTTAGAACTTCTTTCAACTCTAGGAAAAGGAAATCTAGTTATCTTAGTTAGCATACAAGTTGTACATGCATCCGAAATCCTACTTGTTTTGGGAATTAAACATGAATTCATCATTTCTTCCATTTTCCTAAAATTAACATGTCCTAAACGAGAATGCCATAAATTACAAGACTCAACAATATAAGCATAAATAAATCCACTATTATTAATAATATTGAGTTTGAACATATTCTCACAAAGGTATCTCTTTCCTACAAACATTCCTTCCTTAGAGAGAATAAACTTGTCTCCCTCAAATACATTTGAACCCGTACTTATTAAGTAATGGTACAGAAATTAAATTCTTCCTAACATCTGGTACATAATAAACATCTATAAGAGTGACTACTTTTCCCGAAGTAAATTCTAGTTCCACCGTCCCTTTGCCTTTAACTTAGACAGTTGATACATTTCCCATATATAGAACAGTTCCATCTTCTTCACTAATTGTCTTGAAGAGATCCTTGTTCTTACACACATGGAGAGTTGCACCGGAGTCAATCCACCATGATCCAACATCTTCTATCATGTTGATTTCGGAAATGACCGCAACAAGATTGTCCTTTGTTGCACTAGATTCCTTCTCTTTTTCCTTTTTCAGGAGACGGCAATTCCTCTTGAAATGTCCCGGTTTTCCACAATAGAAACAACCATTTTTCTTTTTCTTTTTCTTGTAGTCCTTCTCATTGTTGTTTTCATGAGATTTTAATTTCCAAAATCTCGATTCCTCTTTTTAGAGGACTTACCAGATTTCCCTTCCTATACTACATGCACCTTCTCATAAACAGAATGTTCTTTAGTATCATCTTGTTTACGATACTCTTCTTCTAAACGAAGGTGATTACCCAATTGTTCAAGAGAAATATCATCTTTCCAATGTTTAAGACTTCTTTTAAAGTCTTTCAATGAAGGAGGAAGTTTGTCAATGATTGAGGAGACAATGATGGTTCCATCCATGTGCATATTATGTTGTTTGTAGTTATTGAGTATACGTTCAATTTCATGCATTTGTTCCATGATAGGCATACCATCAACCATTTTATAATTATTAAAACGACCAACAAGAAATTTCTTACTTGTTGCGTCATCCATCATGTATTTTGCCTTAAGTTTCTCCCATAGTTCTTTGGAGGATCCCGCGTTTTGATACACATCGAACAATGAGTCGGTCATGCCATTCAAAATATGCCCCATGCAAATGTAGTCACCATTAACCCCCATGTTCCTTTCGTGAGTCTCATTGATGGTCTCATCTTCTCTTTCCTCTGGTCTTGGTGTGTTCAACACATATGCCACCTTCAATGTTGTAAGAAGGAAGTGCATCTTCTTTTGCCAACGATGAAAGTTTCCGCCTTCAAACCTCTCAAGTTTCATAAAGTCAGAAGTCATCTCCTTCAACGTTGCAGCCATTATTACAGAAATCGAACCTAAAGATTGTTAGAAAATGGGGTATGGATCTGCAACAAAGAAGAAGAAAATAATGGTAATGCACAATCTCCAAGACGTGTGAGGACACTAGGCTTTAGGTTCGATTCGCCCCCACCAATCTCTCCTCGTAGATTGGATGCAACAGGTGTAACTGGCGAATCCCCTTCAGGATACAATGGAGAACCTTGGTTTGGTTTGCACACCCTAAACCAAGGGTATCGTCAATGGCGGTTTACAGAACAATAGTATTCTTAACTCTCTCTGAGCACAAGGGAGAAAAGAAGGTGATTTGGAGTGAAGATGGCTTGGGAAATTTTGAGATTTTCGTATCTTTCACTGCATGCAGATGGTTCCATTTATAGACCAACTCATACCACTTGGTGAAAGAAAACTACCCTCCAAGGGTTTCACCAAAGGTAAAATACAAGAGTTAAATAACATTTACGGTTAACAAATGACACAATATAACAGTTGGCCTAGTGGCCAGCGGTTGTGTCCCTTTACCTTGATTTTCCGGGATCGAGTCCTCCCATGATACCTTTTCCATTTTAAACGTTTTAAATAAAACTGTCAAAAATAAACATATTAAAATGACCTTAGGTGAGTTTCAAACCTTGACCAAATGAATACCAAGCCTAGGTTTTACCACTGAACCAAGACATCAAATCTTGCAAGGTAACAACCGTTAATTGTATTTAACACTTAATATCATGTAACCTTCCAAACATTTATTTTGAAAATATCTCACAACTTGCATGAAATTTAGCTCACAACCTGCTATTATTTATAATTATAGCATCATTCAGTGGTTCAAGTAGAAGAAAAGAGTCCGACCATTCTTTGTGAACATATGGCATCACATGTATGGAACGAATACAAGTGGGGACGAAGCTTTCTTTTTGTAAGAGACAAATTTTTTTTATAAGAAAAAGTATATTAATTTGAACACAAGAGGTACTTAAACCTGTATACACAGAAGGTAATGATCAATGGAAAAAGAGAAATGATATTTTGACAACTAAATTGGACAACAATAAAAAACAACATATGCATATACAAATTTTGACCAATGAATAAAAGAAAAGATAGTGTAAAATATTATTTTAAAGGTTCCACTAGAGCTGTCAAATGGGCCGACTCTAGCCCATTTGGCCCTAGCCCATGTGGGTTAGGACCATAGGGTCAAAAACCCCACAATACAATAAAGCCTATGAGGCCTCAAAGCCCTTAGGGCCAAGTGGGTTAGGGCCAACTCATGTGCCAAAAACTTAATAAACTTTAATAGTAAAATTTTAAGGACAAATCATGCAAATGTAAGTTCTTCAAAAAAAAAAAATAGTTAAATACCAAAATAATTCATGTGTCAGTTAATTATGGGAGGGTTTGTTATAGATTATTTGATTAAAAATCATTTTTTTAAGAAAAAATCATTTTTAATAAGTTTGATTGTATCTATTTAAGTTTTTCATAAAAATGATTTTTTTAAAATAATTTTTATGGTTAAAATAAAATGTTACTATTATTAGCTTTTGGAAAAAAGCACTAAATAGTAACTACATTTTAAAAAATTAATTTTTGTGATTTTAAACAAACACAAAACAGTTTTTTTTCTTTAAAATCTCTAAAAGATAATCTTTAAATTGTTTAATATCAAAATTGTGTTTTTTAATCCATAACAAACGGGCCCTATATTATATGTAATTTTTTATAAACTTCGATGATTAAGATGTTGATTTTTTTTAAAAAAAAATGGTGGCAAGTGAGCAACCACTCCGCACTGGGTCGACCAATTAAGGGCAAAGTACTACCTCGCGTTGACGTTCCATTCTCAAGGATCGAACACACGACCACTTGGTTAAGAGACGAGGTGCCAAACCATCACGCCAGCAATGTTAGGTAAGATGTTGATTTGAATGCAATGTTTTAAAAATCGGTTGAACCGGAGAACCAAAAAGGAGCGTGGTTCAAGGTCCAATCGATTCAACCGGTTGAACCGGTATATATATAGACACACACATTCATAAATAGATCAAATAAAAAGTACAATTTCAATCCAAATTCTAATTTTCATATTAAGTCCAAATTATTTAAAACTTAAACAAGCAAAAATTGGAGTATGTTATTCAATTTATGATGCTCTAGCCTTTTTTTATTTTAAAAAAAACCTTTTTTAAATTTTTGAATTTTTTTAATGAACCGGCCGGTTTTCCGGTTTTGGCCCGGTTCGACCGGTTTTTTGTGATTTTTAGCGATTGAACCTCTTTTCCGGTTCCATGGTTCGACCAGGACCAGAGAGGGGTCCGGTCGACGGTCCAACCAGTCGAACCGGTCCGGCTGGACCGAAATTTAACACACTGTTTGAATCTGAATTTTTTATATAATTTTTTTAACTATACTTAAATATAAAAATTGTGAAAAGTGCAAAGCACTTTAAAAGGCTAATTTTTTTTTTTAACTCAAGAGCGCTTGGATGAGATGACACGAGTCTCTTCCAATTTAATCAAGGTCTTGAGTTCGAATCTTGGCCTTGTGAATGCAGCAACATTAAAACTCTTGAGGGAGAGGTTTGCCGCCCTAGTGGTCCTGCCCGACTCGAGGGATTAGTCTCTGCAGTCGCAGTTGCGCGCAAAAGATACCCCAAGTTACAAAAAAAAGGCTAAATTTTTTAACTAACACTAGTGCAGAAAAGTGATTCTACATCGGAGTTTACACATCGGTTTAGTATAAACCGATGTGTAAAACGAGGCGGTGGCATTTTTGAAATTAAAACGAAAGTATTACACATCGGTTTAGAGAATAACCGATGTGTAAAACTTTTCCACATCGGATATTTATAACCGATGTGTAAAATTAAAATAAAAAAAATTAAAACTCGGAATTTTTAACATTCAACATCGGTTCTTTTTAAACCGATGTGTAAAATGGTGAGTAACCACATCGGTTTTTAAATAACCGATGTATAAAATTATAAAGAAAAAAAATAGAAATTTAGATTTTACTTTTACACATCGGTTTTTATTAACCGATGTATAAAATTTAAAAGAAAAAATCAGAATTTAAAAGTTTAATGTTTACACATCGGTTTTGTCATAACCGATGTGTATAAGATGTTTAACACATCGGTTTTCCTCATAACCGATGTGTAATAGTCCCAATTTTTCTATTTCCCCTCCTTGTGTTTTGCGCCTCATTCTTCGTTTCTGAACGTGCCCTAAAACACAACACTCCCTCCCTCGCTAACGCGCGGCTTGTTTACGTTCTGCGTTGTCACTTGCTTTTCCATCTCTCTCCTTTGCACTCACATCCGCGAGCTACCCTCGGTATGCGTCTCTCTCTCTCTAATTCTCATTCTCATTATCTCTCTGCATTTCCTTCTTCTAATTCTCTATCTCTTCATTTCCTTCTTCTCATTCTCTCTCTTTCTTTCTCTTTCTCTCTCTCGCTCCCTTCTTCACGTCCTTTTTCCCTTTTCAATCGTGAGACAAAGAAGACCACTGCGATTGCGAGCCTTCATTTTCTACGCTTCGTAAGAGAACCACCGAGAAACGATCATCCGCGAGCTACCCTCGTTTGCGTGAAGAGCGCCATTTGTGCTCGTCCCTCAGGTATATATTTGTTTCTTGTTTAGAAAAGTTATGAACTTTGACTCGAAATGGTTGGATAATATACTTGCATGTGTTGTTCTGTTGCTCCAAGACTGGATTTTTCCGGTGGTGGTATCACCGTCACGGCCGTCTTTGCTGTCACGGCTAGGCCGTGACGGTTACGCCTGGAGGTTGCTTCATCGGTTGTTCTGTCACGGCCGTGACCACCATCACGGCAAGGCCGTGATCGATTCTACTGTGAGGGTCCGGGTTCGATTGGCATGTCACGGTAGTGATGGCCATCACGGCCAGGCCGTGATAGGTTACGCCTTAGAGGTTGCTTCACCGTTGGTTGGTACATCGCGCGCGTGACCACCATCACGGCTAGGCCGTGATCGATTTACACTGTGAGGTCTGGTTCGATTGGCATGTCACGGCCGTGATGGCCATCACGGCCGGCCGTGATAGGTTACGCCTTGGAGGTTGCTTCATCGGTTGATGCATCGTCACGGCGGCGTGACCACCATCACGGCTAGGCCGTGATCGATTCCGCTGTGAAAGTGCAGTACGGTGACATGTCACGGGCGTGATGGGCATCACGGGATGGCCGTGACCAGTTCGACTTTTCCATTCTTTCTTTTAAGCTATACTCGATCACTAGTAGTGATGGCTTTCAAGGCTAGGCCGTGAAGGGCTCTGTTTGGCTAATTTTCTTCACTTTTCAAGCCCCATCTTCATGCAAGCTACATAAATAGTAAAGCCTTAGTTTCCCGTTTGAGATGCAATACTAATGAGCGTACGTGTACGTGCTTAATGTACCGCTCATTGTGTTGGATCTTGAATTGTCCAAAGTTGGACAGTTTGGGAAAAAACTTTTTCTTAATTCAGTTAAAATAATTATTCATTGGTTCTAATGTTATATACTTGATGAAAGTTCGGATTGATACATTTCCTTTCGTTCTCCGGTGCATACTTTATCGTGGTGGATGTCATCGGCGTTCAAGTAGTGTACGTCGGAGACCGCGGGGAAATGCTGCGAGAAATTTTGTCTAGTATGAGCATGAGAGTTAAGGACTAATGTTAACCGAATGTTGGAAAAGTTTCTTCTCGAATGGGATAGGGCCATACCCTGTCATAAGAAGTGGTTGATGAATATGTTGGACTAAGTACGAAGGTATTGGTTTAGTCATGGATCGCGGTTGGATGAATGCTAGACGGACAAGTGATGAGTATGAGAATGGAGTGGAAGATTTTCTACAGTTTGCAAAAACAAATGCTCTTGATAGTGGTAACGGAAGGTTTTATTGTCCTTGTGTTAACTGTTTGAATGAGAGAGCGACTAGAAGCTGAGGAGATACGTGATCATCTTATTTGTGAGGGGATTTGCAAGAGTTATACAACATGGATATGCCATGGTGAATCGTTAGACAGGCCGAGGGTGTCGGATAGAGAGGAAGTTGATGGCGTGGAAATGGACGATGGACTAGAGGACATGATCCGTGATGTTGGGCAAGAGTCTTTTCGGCGCGCACATGTGTATGATACTTTGTGCAGTGATGCGCAAGTGGCTTTGTATCCGGGTGCACTAATTTCACACGGTTGTCGGCGGTGTTAAGATTGTTCAATGTGAAGGCGAGAAATGGGTGGAGCGATAAAAGCTTTACCGAATTGCTTGAGTTGTTGAAAGAAATGCTTCAGAAGGCAACACATTGCCATCTCGAAACTATGAGGCGAAGAAGATATTGTGTCCGATGGGTATGGAGTATAAGAAAATACACGCTTGCCCCAATGATTGCATATTGTACGGGGAAAGAGTTTGAAGAGATGCACGAGTGCCCCGGGTGTGGGGTATCACGCTACAAAGTGAAGGATGGTGATTCTAGTTGTGATGTGGTCACCAAAGGTCCTCCTGCGAAGGTGTTATGGTATCTTCCCGTGATTCCGCGGTTCAAGCGATTGTTTGCTAATGTAAATGACGCAAAGAACATTAGATGGCATGCAGATGAGAGGAAGTGTGATGGACAGCTTCGCCATCCGGCCGATTCTTTGCAATGGAAGAGAATTGATAGTTTGTTTCGGATTTCGGCAATGAGCCCGAAACCTCGAGGCTTGGACTTGCTACCGATGGAATGAATCCATATGGAAACTTAAGTAGTATTCATAGTTCATGGCCTGTTCTCCTTGTAATTTACAACTTGTCTCCTTGGTTGTGCATGAAGCGCAAATACATTATGTTAAGTATGATGATTTCGGTCCTAAACAGCCAGGAAATGATATTGATGTTTATCCGAGTCCCTTGATTGAAGACTTGAGAATGATGTGGGATGAAGGCGTTGATGTGATCGACGGGTATTGCCGTGAGACATTCGATTGCGTGCCATGTTATTTTGCACCATCAATGACTTTCCAGATACGGGGAACTGTGTGGGTATAGTGTTAAGGGGCATAAAGCATGTTCAATATGTGAAGAAGGCACATGTTACCATCAACTGCAACATGGAAGGAAGGACGGTCTACCTTGGGCATCGGAGATTTCTCCAGAGCGTAATCATCCTTATCGTAGATTGAGGAAAGCTTTCAATGGACTTAGGAGAATGAAATTGCTCCAGGTGGCCTTGGCCCGGAGAGCAAGTTTATGAAAGGGTGAACAACACTAATGTTATCTATGGGAAGACCCAGGAAGAAGGCTAAAGAGAAGAAAATATGGAAGAAGAGGTCGATCTTCTTTGATCTTCCATCTTGGTGCAAGCTTGATGTAAGACATTGTATTGATGTGATGCATGTAGAGAAAAATGTGTGTGACAGTTTAATCGGAACGCTTCTCAACATTCAAGGCAAGACAAAGGATGGTGTGAATGCTACATGCTGGATCTAGTTGCGATGGGTATACGAGCGATTAGCTCCACTTAAAGTGGGGGATAAGAAGACTTATTTGCCCCTGACATGTCATACTTTATCAAAAAAAGAGAAAAGAAGTTTACGTGAATGTCTACGGGGAGTCAAAGTGCCACGGGGTTACTCTTCAAATATCGGAAGACTTGTCTCAATGAAAGATCTCAAATTAGTTGGCTTAAAGTCTCATGATTGTCATGTCTTGATGCAACAACTACTACAGGTGGCCATTCGTGACATATTGCCTAAAAAAGTCGGACATGCCATTACTAGGTTATGCTTATTCTTCAATGCTATATGTAGCAAGGTCATTGACACTAAAAATTTGGATGAGTTGGAAAATGAGGCAGCCATTGTATTGTGCCAATTGGAGATGTATTTTCCACCTTCATTTTTGACATCATGGTTCATTTGATTGTTCATCTAGTGAGGGAGATTAGATTGTGCGGTCCCGTTTATTTAAGGTGGATGTACCGGTTGAGCGATACATGAAGATCCCTGAAAGGATATATGAAAAATCCACACCGTCCCGAAGCATCTATTGTTGAAAGGTATGTTGCGGAAGAAGCTATTGAGTTTTGTACAGACTACATGTCGAAGCGGAACTGTAGGGCTTCAGAAGTCTCGTCACGAAGGAAGATATGATGGTAAGGGTACCACGAGGTATCACTGTTAAGAGCATGGATCGGGAGGAAGTGCTTCAAGCACATTTGTATATATTGAATAACAACGATGAGGTTGAACCATACTTATGTGAGCATAAAAGCATTATCAATGAAACTTACCCTAGAATGAATGAAAAATGGTGTTTGAACAAGCATAACAAGACTTTCTTGAACTGGTTTAAAGAAAAAATTGCAAAGGATGGTACTGCTTCTGCTACATTAAAATGGCTAGCCAGGGGCCTAACTTTGATGTCATATGCTTTGGAGTGGAGTACGATATCAATAAGTTTTCCTTCTATACAAAGTCCCAGGATGACAAAAGTACTATGCAAGACAGGTGGGGTTATGGTCGTCGCTGAGTCCATGCATTTCTCTAGTTCGAAAGATAAAAACCCTGTTATGGCATCAGTTTCATACTTTGGAATCATTGAAGAGATATGGGAGGTTGATTACACGAAGTTTAGAGTACCTGTTTTTAAATGTCAGTGGGTCGACAGTAACAATGGTGTGCAAACCGATGAGTTAGGATTCAAATTGGTGGACCTTAGTAAGGTAGGTAATAAAGAGGAACCTTTCATCATGGCATCCCAAGCAAAACAAGTGTTTTATATCCGTGATCCTTCTAACAAAAGGTGGTCGGTGGTTCTCCAGGGAAAAAACATGTATAACGGTAGTGAGGGAAATCACGATTCAACTCTTGATATTTTTGATACTCCTTCTTTCTCAACACGAGTGCCTAATTTCAATGAGGAAAATGAAGTGGATGATGTACATGCTACTCGTAATGATCACCAAGAAGGGTTATGGGAGAACTTTACTAATTGACCACAAAGTAAGTTTAGTTTGATATTACCATCAAGTTTGGCATATTATGTGTTTACGTTGATATTTATAAGTTATGTTTATGTACGTTGATCGATATTTATAAGTTATGTTTGCTATTTATCCCGTCCTAATTACAAGTTTTTTTTTTTGTTTTGTATTTAAACAGGTATACATGGCTGATCATGAGGATACACCTCCTTCATGCAAATGGTCGAGAGACCCCGATCTCAGAGTAGAAAGGGTAGGCGTGCCACACGGATGAGGCATTTGACTGCCAACCGTGGGTCAAATCGGGAGGATAAGAGTAGATTTTGATGATAACCTCAAACCTATTGGGCCAATGGAAGATCGGTTTACCGTTTTGTGGCGACCCTTGCTAGGAACAGGCCTAGTATACTCATTGATAGGTGGAGAGATGTACCGGCGGACGTGAAGGAGCGAGATATGGGAGAGTATTCTGGTATCTATACTTCTACGTCCTGTGTTTGTCTGTATCTACTTTATTTTTATCTTAATAATATCATACAGTAATTCGTTGATTCTTTTGGTCTTAATGTAGTTGACATTTGACATACCAGGATACATACGCTATGAAGAAGCGTTCTTTGAAGTATCTTTGGAGAGCGTTGGAGGGTTTTAAGGCCGACACAGGCGGATACTATATATTCGGTCCAAAAAGTAAAAAGAACCCACTTGAGGTGTATCCGTTTCTTGACAAGGCGACGTGGGATCGCTTTGTTCGAGCCGACGTGATCCCGACTTTCAGGTTAACTTATTTGATTTGTCTCTAAATTTATGTAATTGCATTAATTTCATTTACTTATGTAATTTAATTGTCTTTTATTTATAACGAGGAGAAGAGGAAAAAGGGGCAGGAAAACCAAAGCAAGAATGTCTACCCCATGTCATGTCTCGTGGGGGATATAAAAAGCTTGTTAAGAAAATGGTTGAAGAGGAAAAGAAAGCACGTCGTGACTGACATCTCGGGCGGATCCTAATGCTGAAAATCTTCCGAGAGGTTGTTGATCCACCTCCACCCCCACGCCATCGTTCATGGAAGAGGGGCCGACAAAGAAAAACGGGACAATATACATCCGAGGAGGCCCGCCAAGTAGCTGAGAGGATTGTAAGTATAGTTTGTTGTAATTGTCATTTTAAGATTGTTACCGAATTGTAATGTGACCTGATATTTTTATGTGATAGGATGCCTTGGATGATCAGCTAACCCAAGGAACCTTTGTTCCTAGAGGACGCAATGATATCTTATCTATCGCCATCGGTAAACCGGACCACCGGGCCGTGTCATTGGTGTTGGATGGGGAGTCGGCATTCGCCAATACCATGGTTCATCTTCACACCAATGCCCACAGGGATTCGGTTGCAGATAGAGCACAACTAAAACAGGAGATTGCAGGTGAGCTTGACAGGAGATGAACGAGCGGTTTACCCAAGAGATGGCAATATTTACTTCTTTGTCCCAGAGATGACGGTAGGTGTCCAACCCTCTGTCCAACCCTCTGTCCATGTGAGCACTAAGGGCTCATGTGATCCTCCTCATCATCCTGAAAATGATGATGATGCTGCTGCTGCTGATGATGATGATGATGATGATGATGACGACCATGATAGGTGTGAGCTGTATGTTGATGATCATCATCATCATCATCGCCGCTAGTGGCATTGGGTAGGGCATATCATAAGTTAGGTAATACCATACACCATCGGTTATTACCAGGATGATCATCCGAGGGTGTCTGTTGAGATTATTCGAGATGCTTGATGCTCGAGTCCCTGTGCCCACCGAGGAGGTTCAAGCAGTGGGTCGGGCCCCGATAACTTCATCCTCCGGCCAAGAAGACCGGTCGACTTTCTTGTTGCATCCGAGGTATTCGGTTAGTTGTGTTTTTCTATATTCATAGTTGAAATATATTTATTATTGTTTAAAGATAATGCTTTATTTGTATTTGTTATAGGATGTTGGAAATGATATTGTGCCTAAAAGGTCGGATCTAGGAAGACCAGAGATGTCTGCTCCTGTCAAGGTATTCATTTGACCATTTAGTTCATAACGAATTAAATAACTTAATTATCCGTGATTACTAATATATATGTATGTTGTTTAGGGGATCGACAAAGGGGCACCTGGCCATGGTGATGTTTTCAAAGATCTTGCTATACGAGTTGTCACCATGGAGGATGATGCGGCATTGGTAACGATTGAAAATGATGCCAGCCCTGGTGAACTGTATATACCAAAGAAAGAACTTATGGAGATGGCACTCAATAAAGAAATGGCCAGTTATGCACACATATCGTTTTGGTGCACGTAAGTACATTTTATTTATAAGTTAAGTACGTAATTAATTTTTAAATACAATGATAATTAACATGTTTTTCCAATATATTAGGTATCTGCATCGTATGTTAGTCGATCAGGGTAACCTCGCCCTTTATGGGTTCATTGACCCCATGTTCATTCAGGGTGATGTTCTCGTAGCATCGGAAGACCCGGTCACTACCATACGTGATATACTTGCCCGAGACGATCATCAATTCTATCTTGCGCCTTATCTCAATAAGTAAGTACCGGTTATTAATTTAAGTATAACTATATATGACTTACAGTCACTAATTGTTCCGCAAATACAGCAAGCATTGGCAACTGTTGCTCTTGTACCCAAGAATGAACGTCGTGGTCTTCTTCTGCTCATTGGGACATAAGCCGGCGAATGAACTGAAGACGATCATCGAAACGTAAGCATTAAAATACTTTATAATCAGTAATGCAGTAGTTTTAATTATCTGAAATCTATTATATATACTTTAATTAATGTTTTTGTCATGATAGGTCTATTAATGCATCCCACATGCAGCGTGGTGAAAGGCGTACTCGGGCTATCAGATGGATTATTCCCAGCGTAAGATATTTATTAGTTCAAATGCATCAAATGCAGTGGGTACAATAATTGATTTCTATTTTATTTAATTCCTCATATTCTAATTGGGTTTCATTTGTACGTAGTCACGTATACAACGTGGGTCATGGGAATGTGGCTACTATGTGATGCAGTGGATGTTGGAAATTATCTCCTCCGGGATCACTGAAAGATGGAGTGAGGTAAATGTTAATTGACACAATTAGAAGTAATAGTATAGATTCGTTATATGTTTTATGTTAGTTTATTACTTAAAAGATATAATCTTTTGTCCAATTAAACTTGCAGATATTCAACAATCCATCTCCATTGTCTGGTTCTGACATCAACATCATAAAGAGGCGTTGGGCAACTTTCTTTCTTGAAGTGTACCACCCATAGTTTGTATATATGTAGTTAGTTTAAAAACTTATCATATACTAGCTATAGTGTACGTACCTTTGACTGATGATATGTATTAGTGCTCAGGTCTGGTTCAATTCTTCTTCTCTCGTGTTTTGATGTAGCTTTGATAAAGTGTTGTTTTCATTCATTCGAAATTAACCATATGTGTAAGAGCTAATTGGCTGTGCTAAGAAAATTGAATGAAGTATGTTTTGCTTTTGAATGATTGTGTCAAAACTGGTTTGGTGTTCTGTTGTTGTTTCTTGTTTGATCGAGAGTGGTCTTTGGTTTGTTTATTGATCTGCATTAGTGAAAACAGGAATGATTGAAATGTAAATAATAGATTAAAAAAATGAGATTTTACACATCGGTTCTCAAATAACCGATGTGTATATATTCTTTCTACATCGGTTTTGCTTAAAACCGATGTGTAAATTTAACTTTACACATCGGTTCTTTAGAAAACCGATGTAGAAAGTCAATTTTACACATCGGTTTTAAGCAAAACCGATGTAGAAAGTTAAATTTACAACTGGTTATCAATTGCTAAATTAATTTTACACATCGGTTAGTATTAAACCGATGTTTAAAATATACTTTACACATCGGTTTTAAAACCGATGTGTAAAGTGGCAATAAACCACATCGGTCGTTTCCACATCAGTTTCAAAACCGATGTGGAAAGCCAAAAATAACCGACGTGGAAACCCTTTTGTGCACTAGTGTAACTTTTTTTAAGTATAAAAATCTAAATATAATAATAAATTTTTTCTAAACATAAAAATCTTGTCTTTATTTGTTAATATAAAAACTTGAAAGTGTTATCCAGTTACATAAGAAGCCACATACTATGGAAGTGTAACCCAGTTTTGGAGTGATACCAACCCAATTATGGATAATAGTCACTACTCATTCTCGTCCCTCACTAGCACATAGCCACAAGCTCATAATTTATTTGCAGACTGGTCCGCGGATAAGGCCTAGCCCTAAGCATTTTTAACCCACTTAAATTAGGGGTTATATGGGTTAGGGCTAGACAAGCGTATCAAAAAATAGACCCATTAAAAGTAGGGCCAAATATAGGGTTTTGGAGGTGTACCCATAGATTTCAGCTTTTATTGATAGCTTTAGATTCCACCGTATACATATATGATGTTGGACAACTTTTAATCGTGAAAATATCATTAACTGTTGAGAAAAATAAGGTAAGGATTCAATCAACTGAACAAATCATTAACAAGATTGAATAACTAACTTAAAATAAAAAAAAAGACATGATACGTGTTACATGGGCGTACAACCACAATCCCATCACATTAGTGCCCCTAAAATAGACTACTCAGAATAGTCAGAGAGCTGCAGTGCGACCATCGCAAAGGATACTAGGGGGAAAAAACTATTTGGTATCAACTAATTTGACGGCAAAAATGTTAGGTGAACATTTTTATTGCTCACATATTTTATGTGTTGAAAATAGAGTGCAGATGTATATGAAAAAAAAAAACTGCTAAATTATATTTTTGGTTTTCAAATTATTTTTTAGTATTTAATCTGGTCCCAAGTTTATAAAACGTTTATTTTGGTTCTTAAGTTTTTAAAACTTATTTAATCGAGTCCTTCCATCATGTTGATTAACGGACATGGACGTTGACCCCATCTAGTCCGTCAGAATCAAATACCAAATTGAACATTGATAAACAATTTAGGGACCATTATTTTGGGGTTAACGTCCATGTCCGTTAGTCAACTTGACGGAAGGACTCGATTGAATAAGTCTTAGGAACTTGGGGACCAAAATGAATATTTTAAAAACTTGGGGACTAAATTGAACATTGAAAAACAATTTGGGGACCAAAAGTGTAATTTAGCCTTTGAAAAATAAGTGTCGTTTAAGGTGCACCATCCACCAAAGTGGTGCACCCATGCACTATTCAAGTGGCAAATTGTAGTCCAATCCTTTTGTCACTTTGGATGATTTGACTTTTCAACATTCTTTGTATTGGTCAAAACGTCTAAATATTGTATTTGTTTGATATTTGCACATAAGGACCTCAATTATTTGTATCTGCACATAAATATTTTTTATTAAATTTAAATTATATTTATTTAAATTATATTTTTAAAATATAATTATTTAAACTTTTATTTTAAAACATAATTATTTTAATTTTTCTGTTTTTCCTTTTATTAGTTAACTCCATAATTTTTCCTTACTCATGTATAATTATATTGAGTGAAAAGAGTGAAATAAAATAATATAACACATTAAAATTCTTGAAGTTTTGCTACCTACATTTAATTGTATAAATTATTTAAGTAGAAAAACAATTTAACAATAGTGAAGAAAGATGTTAGATTGTTAGACGACCTTTTTATTCTAATAATCAAGAAACAAATATTTTAGGTACTTAAGATTTACTTAGATTTTATTTATTTTTTTCAACAAAAAAAAAGATTTGCGTTTTATAATAAAATTTCAAATAAATTTCTCGATTTAAAAATTATTTTAAAATAAAAGATTAATTAATTATATTGTAGATGTATGAAAAATAATATTAGATGAGATCAGCTATAATTAAATGATAAAAAATTGTATATCGATATAAATGATAAAAGAAAATAAGACATCAAGACTCATTCCAAATTCAACCCACAATTTGAGTTGAATTAAAAACATTTCAACTCATAAATCCCCCATTTTTCCTTCTTAATATGAACTAAACAAAGTTTAAGATCCTAATACACTTTATCAAATCAGTAATAAATGTATTTTTTATTTATTCACTTTAAAGAAAAACTTACTTTTTAAGATAATTTTAAATATAAATCATTTAAAAACTTATTTGTCAACTTATTGTTTCAAGAAAAAAGAGATAAAAAACGAAAAGTTTCCAAAATAGGAAAAATTGAAAAAAATTAAGAAGGAAAAGTAATTAAGAAGAGAGAGACATAGGTAGAAGTAAGTAGATAAAACCAAGATGAGGTTGGTTGGAGTGGAAACGTAACCACAAAGAAGAGAATCCAAGTTCGATTCTTATGAGGCGTTCTGGTTGAGAGGTCGCAAAATTTAACGAGTTAATTCTCGTGCGTCTACGCAACCAAATCGTGGATTAGTCCCATAATCGATCAAGAGTCAAAGCTGTAGGAACACGGGATACCCTGATGGATTCATCGGGAACCCAAAGTTTGTAATTATGATGGGTTCCAAAAACAAAAAAAAGTAATTAAACGATATTTTAATGAATTCCTTTGTAAACGAAACACGTTATGTATATATGGACTTGAGAGCACTTTGCGGCTAAGTAATTGGTTGTATAAAATATATTTTCACATATACAATGATAGGAGAATGTCAATTCTATAATAATCCAACTTAGGAGATGAGTGTCGATCCTCCACCATTTTAACGGGTTATAATCAGTCATTCCGTTTTTTTTTTAAAAGTAGTTCTACTTCTGGTCATTGTCTCTCACTGTCACGTTACTCACCTGCAAGCTCTAGTCCGTCGTCATCCTCTCTCCTCCGCCATGCCACCGTCTCGAAAAACCCACCTCAGAACCGCCGTCGTCTATGCTTCAGGCGCCACCATACGAAGCCAAACGCCACCGCCGCGTAGTGCACTCGTCTGAAACAGATCCGCCGACAACATGACTTTGAATCACCAGATCTGAAGCTCCAAACTTTGTGATGATCCCTGAAGATTAGGCGTTCGTTTTTTTTTTCTCCTGGTTTTGTCCGACTTTATGATTCAAGAATTCTCATTTCTTCATTTTATGTTCATGTGCATTTGTTTTGGTTTTGATTTGTTTAGATTTGATTATGAAAGAGTACTCTCATTTGTTCTTATTTTTATTTCTTATTTTTTTGGTAATTTCTTGTGCCTCTGTTCTGAATCTCTTCTTCTCCCCTAAATTCAATGTGCAGTGGTTTGAAGGAACAATAACATAACACCTATGTTCCTCTGTCTCTTTCTCCATTTGGTAATATTTGTTGTTGTGGAGAAGATGATGGATGAAAGAACAAGAACGATACCACTCTAAAGTGTTGGTGCTCCTTCATAATACGGGTCCAATTAAAATTGTCCAATGAAATTTTCAAAAATAAAATAAAATAGTGATATAATCATGTAACTGAAGAAGCTGTTGAGTGAGGAGAATATAGTGTCTAACCTTGCAAAATCCTTCAGAAATGTTAGAAGAGGGCGTGGAGCGGTGGAGGAGTGAGGTGGGCAGATAGAAGAGGAGAGATTTTGTGACAAGAAGAAAACACAACCTATTGTTCCGGTCTCCTATCACTGATCTCAACTGTCCACGGTTGAAATTGAAGGAGGATGGATCCTTCAAGTTTGGCACGGAGGATTGAAGACAAAGCCGTCTAAGAGCATCCATGTCCCTACACATCATATTTTTACTTGTTGGAGTTCTTAAATGCATCTCGGGTTTACACATTACTATTTTTTTTTTTTTTTACTTTTTACAACTTAAGACCTCATCTCTCCAACCCAGCACCTTCAAAAAATTTATTAAATGGATCTCACAAGTGACACCACATCATTACATTTTATCTCTTCAACTCTGGTTTATGTTTTTTATTATTATTTCTGACATCATGACCCATAATCACCCATAAGAATCAGGTGCTTGTACAAGAACCCTGTGTTTAATAAGAGCTGGCTCCAATGGTGGTTCTTATTAAGAACATGTGCTTAATAAGCAACCAGTGACGAATTTTGACAGAAATTTTCGAGGAAGCCACTAATCACTAACTAAAATAATATGATTAAAATTCATATGAATCATGTTGTTCATTGTATTGAATTATTTGACCATTAGAAGAATGCTTTTAAAGTGAAGATGTTAAAACTATATAATTTTCATCTTTCTTATCACTTTTCCTTTTGAAAAAATACATCCATTTTTTTATGTTTAACATTTTTTATTTTCAAAAAATTGTACCACTGCTAAAACATATGAAATTAATTACATAAAAATTTATTAAAAGTCCATAAATCAACAACCCAATGTAATAAAAAATGTCAAGCAAAATAATCAAACCCAAAAAGAGGGAACTTGTTTTTTTTTTTTTTTGATAGGCAAACGTTAGTATGTTAGTTATGTTAGTTTTTTTTCTCCTTTGTCAGGGTTTGAACCCTGAACCTTGAATTCCTTGAACTCCTTATACCCTTAGCTTAAACCAGTTGAGCTACTCCACCCCTAAAAATAGGGAACTTGTGAACCAATAAAGTGAAAAAGATTGCAAAAGAAAAATAAAGATTACATCTTAGATTGCAAAACAAATTATTGAAGAAGACTGCGAAGGAAAAATAGAAATTACATCTTAGATAGCATCTCTGATAGGTGCATGATGCGTAACTGATGAGTGTGATTCCACATCATCTTTGTCTATCATTTTGCATGCATTTTCATGTAGTTTAGGCATATTTTTATTAGATTTTAAGTTAATTTTCCTTTGGAAAGGGTAAGGCGGTTTTCGTGTGTTGTTTTGCAGATATCAAGGGTAAATTGCTCAAGATCAACCATGATGAAGTTTGGATGAAGATGGAGCTTTAAAACTGAAGGAAATGAGCCAAATAGAGCCCATCACGGCCTAGCCGTGATGCCCATCACGGCCATGATCGAGCAAAACTGAAAAAGAAGAAAGGCTGAAGTCAGAGTCTGTCACGGCCTGGCCGTGATAGCCATCACGGCCGTGACCCAAAACCAACACAAGTCAGAGCACATCACGGCCCAGCCGTGAAATTCATCACGGGCCATGAAGCTGAGTGCTCGTGTCGCGAGACATATCTCGCGTCGCGAGAAATTGAATTTTCCAGAATTCGCAGAGGCAGAGACCGTCACGGCCTGGCCGTGATGGCCATCACGGCCGTGACGCGCATTACTTGGACCTGAAGAAACCGAAATAGATCAGATTTTGAGTTGGTTTGGGACTCTAACTTCCCCATTTCTATAAATATGGACCAAGGCATCAGATACAGGGATCATCGGGATCACATCCATAACAACTAGGACTTAGGCATAGATCTCTCTTCTCCTTTTCTCTTCTCTTTTCTGATTTTCACTATGTTGTCAACCCAGCTTGTCATCTCCATGGCAAGACTGGAGTAGTAGTTTGTTTCTAGGGACTAGGGCTCTGCCCGAGGTTTATAAATGATGTTGATTTGATGTAAAAATCGTTGTTGGTTTCGTTATTGTTTTAGATCTGATTTCTAGCGTGTTAATCACTCATAAATTTCGGCAACCGTTTATTTGCGTGACGTAGACGTTCTAAGGAGGAACCTAACAGTGAACTTAGGATTTCTAGGGTGTTTCACTCGTAAAGCCCAGCGACCCTTTGGTTTGTGAGATGTGAATGATCCAAGGAGGAACCTAGCGGTGAACTTAGGTTATTTGCATGACTCGAGACATTTCAAGGAGGAACCTAGCGGTGAACTTGGGTGTCGGACCTATAGAAGTCAGACTTGGGACTGAAATCACGAGAGTTAGAAGCCGTCCCTCGAGGAGCAACGAGTTGTCACGGAACGCAAAGGGTCCAATCTGGGATCGACTACCACGAGTAGGGGTCGGGTCAATTGGGCACGGCTTTTGTAACCCGAGAGGGAGCTTAAGCTATCAGAGGATAAACTCGCCTTCAAGGCAATTTCGGTAATCAACAAAGGTAAATCAGATTAGCAACATAAACAGCCTCAAAGGTAACCCAAATCCCTAGGAATCCGTTTAGATCGAAAACCCTAAAAACATTTGTTTTCTGCTTGTTTATCTTTCAATTCAAAAACCAATTTCAAAACCCTCTTTAAAACTGTCCAGATCTAATCGATTCGAAAACCGATTGCGATTCGAGAACACAGTCTCTGTGGGTTCGATATCTTTTATTACTTGACGGCAGTCCGGTACACTTGCCGGAATCGCACGAGCGCGCCGCATCCGCAGCGCGCGAAACATCAAGTTTTTGGCGCCGTTGCCGGGGACTGTGCCTTTTCGAATTTCAATTAGTTTTTAAATTGATTTTCTGGACCCTTTTCTTTTTATTTGATTTTTATTTCTGAAAAATAAAAAAAAAAAAATTTATTCAAAAACATTCTTTTCCTTCTATTGTATCCATCTCTCTGTGTGTTATATGCAAAGATCTCTAAGTCTTGGGAGCCTTAGTGAGATTGATCCGGAGATCGAGAGGACCTTCCACAGACGTAGAAGACTACAAAGAGAGGGAGAAAGGTTGAGTCCCGTTCCACTCATGGCAAATCAACCGGATACAAAACCTTTGAAGGACTACGCAGCCCCAAATGCGAGAGGCTTGCGAACTGGGATTGCAAGGCCAGAGATTGAGGCGGAAAACTATACCATACCGCCCATGCTAATCAACATGATTAGGCAACATCAATTCGGAGGATTGCCTTCGGAGGATCCGACCGATCACATAGAAACATTCTTAGAGTTCACCGATGCAATCAGGATTAATGGAGCCTCAGTCGATGTTGTGCGTTTGAGACTGTTCCCCTCATCTCTCACTGGAAAGGCGAAGGCCTGGCTTAAGCAAATTCCCGCTAACACTTTGACCACTTGGGACCAATTGGAGCAGGCGTTCTTGGAGAAATTCTTCCCTCCATCCAAGACGGCCTACATAAGAACCCAGATCACCGGCTTCTTCCAGAAAGACGGAGAATCATTATCGGAAGCTTGGGATCGATACAAGGGACTGCTGGAGTCGTGCCCACATCACGGACTCGAGAGGTGGTTAATAGTGCACACCTTCTATAACGGATTGGATTACTCTTCGAAGGTGTCACTAGATTCTGCAGCTGGTGGAGCGTTTATGAATAGGCCTCTCACTGAGGCATTCAACATCATCGAGAATGTCGCCACCAACTACCACCAATGGGGATCCGAAAGAGGTAATAACCCGAACAAGATTTCGGGGGGTAAGTTTGAGGTAAATAGCACAGATCTTATTATGTCAAAGATAGACTCACTTAATAAACGTTTTGATCGGCTTGAAAGAGCTAATGTGAGTGCATTAGGTGCTACTAACCTTGTTTGTGAGATTTGTGGAATGCAGGGACATGACATGATGGAATGCCCACATGGATCCGGCGCTTCGGGTGAACAAGTGAACTCTTGTAACAACTACTATGATACGAACCCGAAGCTGCCCAACTATGCTCCCCCAAATCCCTACAACCAAAGAAGAAACAACCCTTACCTCTCCTACGGCAACTACAGCAATACGCTCAACCATGAGTTCCAAGAGGGTCAAGGTAATAAGAGAGCAAAGACGGGGTATCCTCAGGTACAAAGATCTAAACTCGAGACTTTATTTGAAAGTTTTGTCGAAACTCAGACAAAACAGAATGAGGAGTTTAGACAACAAGGAAGGGCAGTGAGTGAGGCAATAAAAGATCTAGCATCTAAGGTAGACAACTTAGCAACTCATAACAAGATGCTAGAAACCCAGATTGCCCAACAAGCCAGCACGTACTCGAGACCTAAGGGTGCATTCCCGGGGCAACCCGAAGCAAATCCCAATGAGCATTGCAATGTCATACACTTAAGGGATGATAAGCTTGGGGTGGGGGTAGCTGAAATGGAGGTGGAACTGGAGGAAGACATGAGCGAAAAAGAAGAGCCAGAACCGAAATACATCCCTCCACCACCGTACCAACCCCCGATACCTTTCCCACAAAGGTTGGTCAGGAAAAAGCAAGTAGATGTAGAGACTAAAATGCCTACTAAACTGAAGGACCCAGGTAGTTTCTCTATCGCTTGCTCGATTGAAAAAGTGGAAATAGACCGAGCCTTGTGTGACTTAGGGGCTAGTGCGAGCTTGATGCCCCTCACTATCATGGAAAGGTTGGAAAGTAAAGAGTTGAGACCGTTCAAATTCTCCTTACAATTTGCGGACGGCTCAACTAGGACTCCTCTAGGCATACTAGAGAATGTTCCTGTAAAGGTAGGGAAAATTCTCATCCCTACCGACTTCCTGGTATTGGATATGAAAGGGAATCCTAAATTCCCCATCATTTTAGGAAGGCCATTCTTGGCAACCGCTGGAGCATTAATAGACGTAAGGAATGGCAAACTCTCTCTAAATGTAGAGGAAGGTAGGGTAAATTTTCAGTTGACTAACTCTTGTAACAACCCTCCTTTTGAGAGCCATGTGTGCAGAATTGATGTAACGTCTCCAGCGGTAGAGAAAGAACTTAGCATGGAAGCAACCCCAAAGATATGCATGGTAGAAGATGCACCCAGCAGTGATGGAAGTGGAGTTGCTGTCCATACAGAAACAAAACTTCCGCCGGAAGAAAGGAAGGCTAGGAAGCTCCGAGAGAAAAGAGCAAAGCGGAAGCGTTACTGGCCGTATGAGCAGAAACGACTATTTGAAGGAGCTCCTTGGAAGAAAAGTGTGCCTGCACTTCTACGCCCAGCCGACCCCGGTTGATTTAAGGAAGTATGGTCAAGCTTAAGACCATAAATAAGCGCTTCTTGGGAGGCAACCCAAGTTTTCTTTCCCTTTTTCCTTTTGTTTTTGAATTAACCTCTTGAATAATTTGAGAAGATCAAGAGGCAAAAATGTCATTAATAGGTTTGTCTAGTGTTTTCAGGTTGAGAAAGAGAAGAAGAGCATAAAAAAATAAAAAATAAAAATAAAGTCAGAGGCCATCACGCCCTGGCCGTGACAGTGGTCACGGCCGTGACGAAATAAACAAGAGCACAGAGAGCATCACGGCCTAGCCGTGACAACCATCACGGGCGTGATGAGTAGGATGCCAAGATCAGAGAGCATCACGGCCTAGCCGTGATGTAGATCACGGCCGTGACAGGGCAACTCCTGAGGACAGAATTGATCACGGCCTAGCCGTGATGAGCCTCACGGCCGTGATAAAATTTCCACCCAAGTTTTGACTGGAATGTGAAGCCAACACCCGCTACCGATTCGGTAAGTTGTTCCATTTTTCTCCTCTCTCCGACTTAATTATTTACATTGGAAACAATGTAAGTAATCAAGCTTGGGGTAGGGGTATTTATTTTTGCATTTGCATTGTTGCATTCATATTGCATTCTCATAGGCATAGATTGGTATGATCACATTCTCTAGATTGCCCCTCACTTAGAACATGCATCCGATTGTGAGAACTTGGAGCCAAATGAATTGAGATAGTGAATTTTGAACCCAATTTTTTATTATTCTTGTGATATGGCTAAAAATAAAAAATTCTTGAGATAGTCATTTGATAGTTGATAATTAGCATGTGGTTCCTTAAACTTGTGTACCTCACTGATTTATGAACTACTAAATGTAAGATTTTGAGCCAAAAGGGGTATTCACTAAATCTACCCCATTTCTTGTGATAGAGTGATTTAATTCCTCATGGACTGTATTTTCTAGAACTTGACTTGAAACCATTTCAAAACTTAAAAATTTTTGAAAACATTTTTGGAAATGATTGAGGCACTAGGTATTTTTCCGGCCTCCCGAGCTTTGATTGATAAATGCTACCCCTTAGTTTCCCAATTTTGAGCCTAAAGAAAAAAAAAATACTTTTCTTGGTACCATGAATTAAATTGATAAATAATGTTTGGTATGGCACCTTTTAAAGTATTACAAAAAGGGTAATTGGTAGTTGGAAAAAGTATGGGAAGAAAAAGCTAGAAAGTAATTTATCTTGAGCTATAAATCTCCCCTTCTCCAAACAAATAAAAAATGAAATGAACAGAAAAAAAAAATGGAGAAGGGGATGACAAAGAAAGTGAGAAATGAAAAGAAAAAGAAAAAAAAAAAGAAAAAGAAAAAAATATAATAGAAGGAAGAAAGGTGAAAAAAAAAAAAAAAGTAAATCAAAGCCCCCAAAAGGTATTTTAGAAGGTGTCATACTTTGTAATGTTTGATAATCTATCTAGCCTTCTTGAAAATTCCCTTTCTTTGATTTTCCCACCTTACAATAAATCCCATGGCCACATTACAACCAAAGGAAAAGACCTCTTGATTCTTAAGTGTTTTCTTAAATAAAGTAGAGATTTGGTTAATAGTCAAGCCTATGGTAAAATGCTTTCCTTGAGGAAATGGAGTGAATTGTCATAAACCCTAAAACACTTGAGTGAGGTGAGATGAGTGCCCAAATCAGTGATGACATGAACTTGAAGAACCTAAGCTTCTAATTGGACTTGAACTTGATTATCTCTTGAGTGCTTATTAAAAATGCCTATTACTTGGATTAGCTTCTAGGGTTCTTGGTTCACTATCCATGCTTTAATTGATTTATCTTATGGCCTGAGTAATTGCTTGAGGACAAGCAAAGTTTTAAGCTTGGGGTGATTTGATGAGTGTGATTCCACATCATCTTTGTCTATCATTTTGCATGCATTTTCATGTAGTTTAGGCATATTTTTATTAGATTTTAAGTTAATTTTCCTTTGGAAAGGGTAAGGCGGTTTTCGTGTGTTGTTTTGCAGATATCAAGGGTAAATTGCTCAAGATCAACCATGATGAAGTTTGGATGAAGATGGAGCTTTAAAACTAAAGAAAATGAGCCAAACAGAGCCCATCACGGCCTAGCCGTGATGCCCATCACGGCCATGATCGAGCACAACTGAAAAAGAAGAAAGGCTGAAGTCAGAGTCTGTCACGGCCTGGCCGTGATAGCCATCACGGCCGTGACCCAAAACCAACACAAGTCAGAGCACATCACGGCCCAGCCGTGAAATTCATCACGGGCCATGAAGCTGAGTGCTCGCGTCGCGAGACATATCTCGCGTCGCGAGAAATTGAATTTTCCAGAATTCGCAGAGGCAGAGACCGTCACGGCCTGGCCGTGATGGCCATCACGGCCGTGACGCGCATTACTTGGACCTGAAGAAACCGAAATAGATCAGATTTTGAGTTGGTTTGGGACTCTAACTTCCCCATTTCTATAAATATGGACCAAGGCATCAGATACAGGGATCATCGGGATCACATCCATAACAACTAGGACTTAGGCATAGATCTCTCTTCTCCTCTTCTCTTCTCTTTTCTGATTTTCACTATGTTGTCAACCCAGCTTGTCATCTCCATGGCAAGACTGGAGTAGTAGTTTGTTTCTAGGGACTAGGGCTCTGCCCGAGGTTTGTAAATGATGTTGATTTGATGTAAAAATCGTTGTTGGTTTCGTTATTGTTTTAGATCTGATTTCTAGCGTGTTAATCACTCATAAATTCCGGCAACCGTTTATTTGCGTGACGTAGACGTTCTAAGGAGGAACCTAACGGTGAACTTAGGATTTCTAGGGTGTTTCACTCGTAAAGCCCGGCAGCCACTGGTTTGTGAGATGTGAATGATCCAAGGAGGAACCTAGCGGTGAACTTAGGTTATTTGCATGACTGAGACATTTCAAGGAGGAACCTAGCGGTGAACTTGGGTGTCGGACCTATAGAAGTCAGACTTGGGACTGAAATCACGAGAGTTAGAAGCCGTCCCTCGAGGAGCAACGAGTTGTCACGGAACGCAAAGGGTCCAATCTGGGATCGACTACCACGAGAGTAGGGGTCGGGTCAATTGGGCACGTCTTTTGTAACCCGAGAGGGAGCTTAAGCTATCAGAGGATAAACTCGCCTTCAAGGCAATTTCGGTAATCAACAAAGGTAAATCAGATTAGCAACATAAACAGCCTCAAAGGTAACCCAAATCCCTAGGAATCCGTTTAGATCGAAAACCCTAAAAACATTTGTTTTCTGCTTGTTTATCTTTCAATTCAAAAACCAATTTCAAAACCCTCTTTAAAACTGTCCAGATCTAATCGATTCGAAAACCGATTGCGATTCGAGAACACAGTCTCTGTGGGTTCGATATCTTTTATTACTTGACGGCAGTCCGGTACACTTGCCGGAATCGCACGAGCGCGCCGCATCCGCAGCGCGCGAAACATCAGTAACTCAGTGATTTATTAGAATATTGTAGATAGCAATTCCACCGGTTAATCCAATACCCACCAATAGATGTACTAAGACAACATTCTAAAATGGAGACCAGACCCACCTAGATTTTCTTCCATGACTTTGGATAATTTCTCCACCATTGAAGGATGTCGCGACCGTCCCGTCCGGGTGCCGCGAAAAAAGAAGGTAAAAACAGAAGGAGTCGCCACTAAAATTTTTATTGGGAAAATCTTAGAAAACCCAATTATATTTAAAGGTAAACTGGTCTAAAAAAAGAGTGAGAGATGAGTCTGGGAGTCGGTTATGAGTAGGGAAGGTATTAGCACCCCACATCGCCCGTTTTAAAAAAACGGCACCTCAAGTTAATTGTGCAAAAACATTTTAATAACCTTTTGAATATTTATTTTACCCCAAAAATTATTTAAAAGAAATAATTATTTTTAATTTTTAATATTTTAAATTTTTATTAATTTTTATATTTTTTAAATTTATTGTTTATAAAAACTAAATGAGGTTGAACATGGCACATGAGTCCACAGGATGACCTCAAATCTAAGGACTGAACATGGCACCGTGTCCATAGAGCATCCCTAAAAATAAAAAAGTTTAATTATTTTGATTAATTATTTTAACATAAAAAGAGACAAAAAAAGGAAAATTTAGTTTTGGCTTGACAAGATGATTTATCTTGCTCCTACGTATTCTCGGGTGCGATGAGAAACTCAATGCCACGTAGCTCTTTTGGAAAAAGATTTAATTGGTTGGTTTATTGATTTTAATTTTTCAATGGAAATTTGATTTCTTGTAAATGATTTGAAAATGGATTTATTTTGAAATTAATCCACTTATGCACAGGGCTCAAGATAGCGGTGCTATACGATAAACCCTTACAATTCATACGCCACTTGAGGATGAAAATTCATACATCAACGTCGTAGATTGTTGCGTGAATTCAAAAGATTTTATTTTATAAAATTGAATAAAATTTGTTAAAAAGAGTAAATTGAAAACATTTTTTATTTTATACAAAAAGGAATTCACTCTTGCACATGGTTAAAGATAGCGGAGCTATACGATGAACCCTTACAATTCATACAACACTTGAGGATGAAAAATCATACATCAACATTGTAGATTGTTGCGTGAACTCAAAAGATTCTCTCTTTTTTATTTTTATAACTTTTTGTTTTTTTTTTACCCAAATGAAACACAATGTATCAATAACTAAAAAAAGAAGAAGACAAGCACATCCATCAGGCCATCAGGAACCCAAATATCCCCATAAGCCCAAATCCAACAAGAAAAAAAAATCTAAAAGCAAATGAAGAAAAAAAAAAGAAAAGAAAATATAAATAGATGATTTTTTTGAAATAAAAGTACTTTCTCATTCTTAATACATCAGAACAACATAAAGTAAGTTACAGTGAGAGTGACAAACCAAGCAAAGAGACCACCTTGACCCTTCACCTGTACGAACGCCAGAGAGAGCAGCGGCTGGCCGGAACGGCGGCTTCCGTCGAAGATCGTGGCTGCGTTGGAGGCAAGATGCGGTTAAGATGGTGGTCCCGGATCTGAACCTCGTGGCGGAGGTCGTGACGACAGCGGTTTGCAATGGCGGCGGAGGAGAATGTCCGACCCGTGGTGGCTTGTGCAGTGCAGATCGGATAGAGGCACGGCTTGGACGCAGCTTGGTGGAGGTCGAGCTGCAGCGACGAGAGGCTAGGACGGTGCGGTGGCGACGAGCGGATCTGGGTAGGCTGTAACAATGAGGAGTGAGGATCGTACGGCGGCGGCGGACCGGGGTGGAGCCTGGGACAGTTCTTCTTCCTCAGAGGTATGACCCGTTGATAAGCCTCTGGCTCATCTAGTTTTATGGCTAGTATGACCAGGGTTTTGTGCTAATTATATCTCATTTTCACCCAAATTAGATTAGATTGTCCTCAAGCAAGGTTTTGAGTCTCTAAAGTAGTTTTAGGTTAATCTAGCCAGTTTTGAGTCAAATAAAGCACTTATGGCTATTTTATTGTTTTCAGGTTAACTTAGAAGTTAAGGGAATAAAGAAGCAGGGGAAATTTCAATCCTGGAGGTGTTCACCTTGCGAGAGTCTTCTCGCCACGCGAACCTGAAAGCCAGCTGAACAGCAGAATGCCATCCTCTCTGGTTCGCCCCACGAACAACACCTCGCCTCGCGACCCTGAAGGCTGACTGTTCCAGGAAAATGCAAGATTTCTGTGTCGCCTCGCGAATCCATCTCTTCGCCACGCGAGCCTGGAAGTCAGAAAGCATCACGGTTAGACTCTTCAATTCCTCGCCACGCGAGCAGTACTTCGCCTCGCGAGAAGACCAAACGTTGCAGACTCTTCATAATATTCGCCTCGCGAGTTAAGTTTCGCCTCGCGAGTAGGCGCAGTTCCTGAAAGATATAAATGGCTGTTCTGGGCAGATTAGAGGACTTTTTGATTATCCATTGTTTTCTTTACATATTTTCTGTGTGCTACGTTTTTATGGAGAACTAATCTTCTTGGATTAGTCTACTGTAATTGATTTCCACCACACTTGAGGTTTTGTAATTCCTGTTTTGTATGCTTTTCCCTTTTCAATGCTATGCTATATATTTCTGTTTGCTTAATTCAGGAGTGTATAGTGTTGTGTTGATTTATTTCGGTGATGTTATGTTCCTATATTTAATCGCGTTTGCTTAATTCGCGTGTGTTCAATTCGTGTTCGCTTAGTTCACGAAGGGCTTAACCCCGTTTGCTTAATTCGAGAATAGGAACATATATCTGTAGTAGTGATTTCGCTTATTAATTGTTGCTACAACCGAAAGGGGATTAGAATCTGCTTAGGGCTTGGAATTTACATGAACCGATGATAGTTGGGAAATCGAGAACAGTAGATTAATCGTCTTTAGCTTATTTGACAATCCTTTAAACTGCCTTGTTTTTATTGCCGTGTTTCCTTAATTATTTTCTTATTTGCATTCAAATCCAAACCCCCCCCCCCCCCCCCCAAGAACTGATTTTTGTGGTAAATAACAAGTCAAGAGTCCTTGTGAGACGATATCCGAGTTGTCGCTTCCTAAACTACAGTTTTATAAACCTGCTCGCTTTTTGGCACGTGCGCGACAACGCGTTCAAAAATTGGCTCCGTTGCCGGGGACTCTTGTTTGTTATTTTCGCATTTTTTTCTTTCCTTTATTTTCGTTTTTGTTTTGAATTAGTCTGGCTACTAGGTCTACTTGCCCTGAATTGTGTGATTTTGATCCTGAAATTGAAAGAACACTGCACACACGCCGTAGAGCAATTCGGGCTAGCACCAGTAGTGATTCTAATTCTGAAACTGTTTTTGATAACATGGGTGACCAAAGGACATTAAGACAGCTTGCTGCCCCTGATGTTAATTATAATGGCTTGTGTATTGAATATGCTGGTGTTGATACTCCCTTTGAATTAAAATCTGGTCTAATACATTTGTTGCCAAGGTTTAATGGTCTTGCAGGTGAGGATCCACACAAGCATCTGAAGGAATTTCAGGTTGTCTTCTCCACACCCTTGAGATCAGAGGGAATAACTGAGGATCACATCAAGCTGAGAGCCTTCCCGTTTTCACTACAGGGCGCTGCAAAGGATTGACTGTTATATCTTGCGCCAAACTCTGTTACCACATGGAACGATTTGAAGAAGCTCTTTTTAGAGAAATATTTTCCTGCCTCCAGAGCTGCATCAATCAGGAAGGAAATATGTGGCATCAAACAAGGAAATGAGTCATTGGCTGAGTATTGGGAGAGATTCAAGCAGTTGGTATCCAGTTGCCCTCAGCATCAGATTTCCGAGCAGCTTCTTATCCAGTATTTTTATGAGGGGTTACTACCGATGGATAGAAATATTTTGGATGCTTCTAGTGGGGGAGCACTTGTTGATAAGACTCCAGCTGCTGCCAAGCAATTAATTGAAAATATGTCACTGAATTCCCAGCAGTTTACAACCAGGAGAAATTCTGTTGAGACAAGGGGTGTGCATGAGGTCCATAGCTCTTCTTCCATCCAGGCCCTTGAGAATAGAATGGATGAGCTCACTTCTTTAGTGAAGCAATTGGCAATGGATAAGGTTCAGCCGGCAAGGTTGTGTGGCATGTGCAGTTCTCCTGAGCACCCGTATGATGCATGCCCCATTTAGAAAGAAGAGTTAGTCATTGAATTGCCTCAAGCTTATGCAGTAAATCCCTATAATCAAGGCAACAATCAGAACCGGTACAGCGTTCCTGACCTCTCCACAAATAAGTACCACCCCAGTTGGAGGAATCACCCTAACCTTCGGTATGGGAACTCATCCCAACAACAACCGATGGCAGCACCACAGAATCCTCCTCAAGTGACCACCTCTGCACCTTCCGGACCTTCACTAGAGCACATGTTCAAGCAAATGACTGAACAAAATCTCCAGTTGCAGCAGCAAATTGGACAGCTTCGCACGCGATTCACAGCCCTCACAGCACGAGTTCAAAGAATGAACAGATGCTAGCATTCACAATTTGCAGACACGGTTTGGTCAATCTCAGCAGCGAACGGATGCTAGCATTCAAAATTTAGAGACACAGGTTGGACAACTTGCCACATCCATAAATAACATACAGCAAGCTCAAAGATCAAACCAACTACCCGCACAAACAGTGATAAAGCCCAATGTCTCTAATCCTAATGTGAGTGCCATTTCTCTGAGATCTGGAAAAGTTGTTGAGGCAGCCTCTGAAAAAGATGAAGAAACTGTTGAGGTAACTCCTGAGCCTTCAGTTGATGTTTAAGCTGAGAGAGTATATGTGCCACCAATCCCCTTCCCTTAAAGAGTGCAGAAAAATAAGAAGATTGGTGGGGAAGACAAGGAGAGGGAAATTCTAGATGTGTTCAGAAGGGTGGCGGTGAACATTCCGCTTTTGGATGTGATCAAGCAGGTTCCCAAGTATGCTAAATTTTTGAAGGATCTATGCACCCGCAAGAGGAAGTTGAAGGGTAATGAGAGAGTTAATCTAGGGAGAAATGTTTCAGCTCTTATTCAGCCTAAGCCTGCACTTGAAAGAGTTACTGTTTCAGCCCCCACTCAGGCACTACCACAGAAGTGCAAGGATCCGGGCACTTTTACTATTCCATGCACTATTGGGGACAACAAATTTGATAATTGCATGTTGGATTTGGGAGCCTCCATAAATGTCATGCCCACCTCTGTTTTCAATAACCTTGATCTTGGTCCCTTGCAGTATACAGGTCTCACTATCCAGTTAGCCAACAGGACCAGTGCTCGCCCTATGGGAATGGTAGAAGATGTGCTGGTACAAGTTGATGAGTTGATTTTCCCTGCTGACTTCTACATCCTGGACATGGCAGGGGAAACAAATTCCAGTAGATCACCAATAATCCTGGACAGACCGTTCATGAAGACAGCAAAGACTAAGATTGATGTTGATGATGGGACCATGTCCATGGAGTTTGGAGATATTGTGGCAAAGTTTAACATCTTTGATGCTATGAAGCATCCACTGGAAGAGCACTCTGTTTTCCAAATAGAGTTACTCTCTGAAGTTATTGATGACACCTATGATGACTTTGTTTTTTATTTTCCATTTATTTCTGGCTTTGATGATATATATTCATGTACTGACTGTACTGACACTAACCCGTGTGCTGTTTGTGCTGAGTTTCTTGATTCAACTTTGCAGGGTGATAGTGTGAGTGAAGTCGCCTGCTCAAATTGAAGTCCTTGACATCATGGCTACTCCAAGTGTACCATCCATTGAGCAGCCACCCTCCTTAGAGCTCAAGCCACTTCCTGGGAACCTGAAGTATGCTTACTTGGAGAAGAATGAAAAACTTCCAGTCATCATTTCCTCCAGCCTTAACTCTGACCAGGAAGCTAAGCTTTTGGAGGTTCTGAAGAAGCACAAGAAGGCGATTGGATGGACCTTGACTGACATCCTAAGAATTAGCCCCTCCAGATGTATGCATAGAATTCTGTTGGAGGATGGGGCTAAACCAGTTAGACAGGCCCAAAGGCGGCTCAATCCATTGATTCTAGATGTGGTGAAGAAAGAGGTGACTAAACTTCTGCAGGCGGGTATCATATACCCCATTTCTGATAGTACTTGGGTAAGTCCAGTGCAAGTTGTACCCAAGAAGTCCGGCCTCACAGTGGTAAGAAATGATAATAATGAGCTTGTACCCACTAGAGTCCGAATAGCCAAGTAGTCTGTATTGATTATAGGAAGTCGAACCAGGCCACCGAAAGGATCACTTTTCCTTTGCCGTTCATCGATCGGATGCTCGAACGGCTGGCTGGTAAATCTCATTCTTGTTTTCTTGATGGCTTTTCCGGTTACTTCCAGATCCATATTGCACCGGAGGATCGGGAAAAGACCACTTTCACGTGCCCCCTTGATGACGTTTGCCTATAGGTGGATGCCATTTGGCCTTTGTAATGCTCCTGGCACTTTCCAAAGATGCATGCTTAGCATTTTTACTGAATTTATTGAAAATTGCATGGAAGTGTTCATGGATGATTTCACTGTATATGGCTCCTCATTTGATGCATGTTTGCATAGTCTGAGTTTGATTCTAGAAAGATGCATTGAGACTGATCTGGTTTTGAACTATGAAAAGTGTCACTTTATGGTTGAACAAGGGATTGTTTTGGGTCATATTATTTCTAAAGAGGGTATTTCAGTAGATCCTGCTAAAATTGATGTGATTTCAACATTGCCTTACCCATCTTGCGTTCGCGAGATCCGTTCTTTTCTTGGCCATGCAGGTTTCTACAGGCGCTTCATTAAGGACTTCAGCAAGATAGCTCTGCCTTTGTCAAACCTGCTGAAGAATGATGCTGTGTTCCACTTTGATGACAACTGCAAGAAGGCATTTGACTACCTGAAAAGTGCATTGACCTCTACCCCCATAATCCAGCCCCCTGACTGGACCTTCCCTTTTGAGCTCATGTGTGATGCTTCTAATTATGCTGTGGGAGCGGTCCTAGCACAAAGGGTGGGCAAGGCTGCCCATGTCATTCATTATGCTTCTAGGAGATTAGATGCTGCACAATCTAATTACACCACCACTGAAAAGGAACTTCTAGCTGTTGTTTTTGCACTTGATAAATTTAGGTCATATTTGCTAGGTTCCAAGGTTATTGTTTTTACTGACCATGCAGCTCTGAAGTACCTGTTGAAGAAACCAGAGGCGAAGCCAAGATTGATTCGGTGGATGCTTTTGCTCCAAGAGTTCAATATGGAGATAAAAGACAAGAGTGGAGCTGACAATTTAGTAGCTGATCACTTGAGCCGAATAGCAAGGGATGAGGATCCTTCTCCCATCCAAGATGATTTTCCGGATGAGCAGCTTCTACATCTGCATGGGGTAACCCCTTGGTTTGCTGACATTGTTAACTTTCTTGTTGCTGGTGTTTTCCCTGCAGGTACAAGTAGATCCAAGATCCACAAACTCAAGAGTGATTCCAAGTACTATGTGTGGGATGATCAGTACCTTTGGAAGTTTTGCAGTGATCAGGTAATTCGGAGGTGTGTCCCCGATTATGAGACAGAGTCCATCTTGCACTTTTCTCATGCCTCTCAAGTAGGGGGGGCACTTTGGACCACAGAGGACGGCAAGAAAAGTCCTAGATTCTGGGTTCTACTGGCCCACAATTTTTAGAGATGCCTATGAGGTCTACAGGAATTGTAAGGAGTGTCAAACAGCAGGCCCTGCCATCACTCGTAGGAGTGAGATGCCTCAGCAGCCCATGCTTTTCTGTGAGGTTTTTGATGTGTGGGGAATTGATTTTTGGGCCCTTTCCCTGCATCTTTTGGTTTTATATATATTCTTTTGGCTGTTGACTATGTTTCAAAATGGGTGGAAGCTATCCCCACTAGGACTAACGATGCTAAAGTTGTTTCAAAATTTGTTAGGTCCAATATTTTTTGCAGGTTTGGCATACCTCGGGCTATCATCAGTGACCAGGGCACTCACTTCTGCAACCGCACCATGGAAGCTCTACTCCGGAAGTATGGAGTTGTGCATAGAGTCTCCACTGCTTATCATCCCCAGACCAATGGCCAGGCTGAGATATCAAACAGGGAGATCAAGCAGATCTTAGAGAAAATGGTGCAGCCGAATAGGAAGGACTTGAGCCGCCGTCTAGAAGACGCACTGTGGGCTCAGAGGACCGCTTTTAAGACACCAATAGGGATGTCCCCCTTTCGGCTTGTATTTGGTAAGGCATGTCACCTCCCTGTGGAAGTTGAGCACCGTGCGTACTGGGCAGTCAAGTGCTGTAATTTGGAAATGAAAAAAACTGGTATTGAAAGAAAACTCCAGTTACAGCAGCTTGAGGAGCTTAGGCTAGAAGCCTATGAAAGCTCCCGGATTTATAAAGAGAAAACAAAACATTTTCATGATAGGATGATTGCTAGGAAAGAATTTTCTGTGGGCCAACAGGTCTTACTGTTTAACTCCCGCCTGAAAGTGATGGCTGGGAAGCATAGGTCCAAGTGGGATGGCCCATTTGTTGTTACTAATGTTTTTCCTTATGGTGCAGTAGAGATTAAAAGTGCAGGTAGCAACAAGTCCTTCAAGGTCAACGGGCAGAGGCTAAAGCTATTTCATGAGAGCTTAGTGCCTGAGGATGCTACTGTTGAGGAGCTCTCCTTGGAAGCTCCCACCTACATTGACACTTGATCAGGAAGCACCCCTTCCTTTCCCTCACTCTGATTTTATAGTTATGTTGTTTCATTGGGGACAATGTATGTTCTAAGTGTGGAGGAGGGAACTAATTGTAGCTTTGTTTTGTGTTTGGTTGGTCTTGTTTTTCTTTTAGCTCTTGAATAAATTGTGTGAGTCTTTGGTCGGCAAGTTTGATTGGTTTTGTTGATTTTGCACAGATTTATTGCATGATATGTGATGGTGATTCCCCCTAGGTTGAAAAAAAAAATCCCCATGTGATTGAAAACTGAACTTTGAGATATTTTGTTGTGATGGCATGATTTATGATAAGTTTGGGGTGAAGGGATGCACACACTAGGGATAGAATCTCGGTCAAACAATTTGCATGAATGTCCAGGTGAGGATTTGAGCCTCCAACATGTTTTTAACTGTGAGAATCACTTTTAAGTTGCACTTCCCGAATTTGTTTGAATCTCTTCTTGGTTTGCATGTTTATGTGTTTGCTTCAAATGATTTAGGCGTTTTCTTTGTAAATAACCATTTGGCCTAAAATAACCATCCCTAATGCATGTTTCCTAGTTAGCCCCATTGAGCCTGATTAGCCTGTTAATTCTTGATAACCTTATGTTATGAGCCTAAAATCTGGAAAAAAACATGTTAACCCGATCTTAGGATTAGGAGAGCATGGATCCTTAGCAAGACAAGGGTTGCAAGAAACTAAGTTTGGGGTGGCTACAAGGATATGATGTGTTGTTTGGGATTGGGAAAAAGAAAAAAAAATAATAAAAAGGTTGGAGCCAAAGGCAAGAAAAAAAAAAGAAGAAAAAAAAGAAGAAAAAAAAAGAGAAAAAGAAATAAAAAGTACAAAAATTTCAAAAAGGATATTGAAAGAAAAGAGGCTGTAGTCACCCAAAGCATAAAGATAAATGAAGAAAGGAATTGGAGTGGAAATTCAAAGTGTAAAAAGTTTCATGCTCTCTTAGTTCCTAGGGACTTAAGCCCAGTACCTTTGTATATCCTACCCTTAGCCAGGCCCCATTACAACCTTAAAAGACCTTTTGATGTTGCATGCATGTTTCCCATGGGAACCATTTTGAGATAAAAATCAAATTTATGGGAAGTGTTCTTGAAAAGTGAAAATTGAGTGAAATGTTGACAGCCTGACAAAAACTGAGCGACTGAGTGAAAAACTAAATGCCCTTGTGAGGAAGGCGATTGTTTGAATTTGGTGATCTCCCTTTTGTGTGTAACTTGGATCCCTTGCTTAGATTAATGATTGTTTGAATGATGAAATTCTCAATTGTTCAGAATAAATGATTGTGGGGATTGCTTTGTTTGAAAGGGGGGAAATCATTAAGATTTTTTTTTGTTAGAATTGCTTGAATTCTGTGCAAAGTTGATTGAATCTTTAAGCTTGCCATGCCTTGAGTCTTTTTAAGTTTTTAAGTTTTAGTTTGCTTGGGAACAAGCAAAGTTTAAGTTTGGGGTATTTTGATAAGCCTCTGGCTCATCTAGTTTTATGGCTAGTATGACCAGGGTTTTGTGCTAATTATATCTCATTTTCACCCAAATTAGATTAGATTGTCCTCAAGCAAGGTTTTGAGTCTCTAAAGTAGTTTTAGGTTAATCTAGCCAGTTTTGAGTCAAATAAAGCACTTATGGCTATTTTATTGTTTTCAGGTTAACTTAGAAGTTAAGGGAATAAAGAAGCAGGGGAAATTTCAATCCTGGAGGTGTTCGCCTCGCGAGAGTCTTCTCGCCACGCGAACCTGAAAGCCAGCTGAACAGCAGAATGCCATCCTCGCTGGTTCGCCCCGCGAACAACACCTCGCCTCGCGACCCTGAAGGCTGACTGTTCCAGGAAAATGCAAGATTTCTGTGTCGCCTCGCGAATCCATCTCTTCGCCACGCGAGCCTGGAAGTCAGAAAGCATCACGGCCAGACTCTTCAATTCCTCGCCACGCGAGCAGTACTTCGCCCCGCGAGAAGACCAAACGTTGCAGACTCTTCATAATATTCGCCTCGCGAGTTAAGGTTCGCCTCGCGAGTAGGCGCAGTTCCTGAAAGATATAAATGGCTGTTCTCGGCAGATTAGAGGACTTTTTGATTATCCATTGTTTTCTTTACATATTTTCTGTGTGCTACATTTTTATGGAGAACTAATCTTCTTGGATTAGTCTACTGTAATTGATTTCCACCACACTTGAGGTTTTGTAATTCCTGTTTTGTATGCTTTTCCCTTTTCAATGCTATGCTATATATTTCTGTTTGCTTAATTCAGGAGTGTATAGTGTTGTGTTGATTTATTTCGGTGATGTTATGTTCCTATATTTAATCGCGTTTGCTTAATTCACATGTGTTCAATTCGTGTTCGCTTAGTTCACGAAGGCTTAACCCCGTTTGCTTAATTCGGGAATAGGAACATATATCTGTAGTAGTGATTTCGCTTGTTAATTGTTGCTATAACCGAAAGGGGATTAGAATCTTCTTAGGGCTTGGAATTTACATGAACCGATGATAGTTGGGAAATCCAGAACAGTAGATTAATCGTCTTTAGCTTATTTGACAATCCTTTAAACTGCCTTGTTTTTATTGCTCTGTGTTTCCTTAATTGTTTTCTTATTTGCATTCAAATCCAACCCCCCCCAAGAACTGATTTTTGTGGTAAATAACAAGTCAAGAGTCCTTGTGAGACGATATCCGAGTTGTCGCTTCCTAAACTACAGTTTTATAATCTGGCTCGCTTTTTGGCGCGTGCGCGACAACGCTTTCAACCGTATTCCCTCTTCTCTGCCATTGCTCCTGTTTTGTGTTTTTTTTTTTTGTTGTTGTTTGTTTTTGGAAGATGAAACAGAAAATGGAGAGGAACCCGGCAAAGAAATCTTAGGTGTATTCTCGGTTGATTTTTTTTTCATCCCCCCCCTCCCCGGTCACTGTTGAATGCCTAATTTATAGCACAAAAAAAGAAGATGACAAATCTTCTTGTTAGGCCAGCTGGTGTGGGTACAAGTAGTGGGGAGCAAATCAGCCTTTACTCCCACCACCCTGTATGGCTGGTGCAAGGGCAGGGATGGTGCCTCCGTTTTTTAGTAAAAAAGTAAAAGAAAACAAGAAAGTGGAAATAAAACAAAGTTGATCCATCCTTGAAAGAGCAAAGTGAAAGCTAACTCCTTTTTTTCAAAAATTTTTACTTTTTTATTTTTATTTTTTTAATTTACTCTGATGACAAATCAGATTTAGTTGGGCTTGGATAATGGGCCAACAAGCCATTTGTAACAATAAAATGAAAATGAGCTACACTGATCCTATAATGAGCCAAGGATAAAATCACTTGTTTTTTTGTTTTATTTTTATCATCATCTTTTGTTTGTTATTTTTTTTCAAAACATTAATTAAAACATCCGGACAAAATTAGGTGTTCACAGCTGCCCCTCTTTACTTGTTTCTTATTAGATAGTAGGTGTAATCGTAGTTAACCCATTATCATTATAAGAAACGAGTAAAGACGTGAACTCCAATTTTGGCCGGAGTTCACTGACAAGTAAAAGGATGCATAATTAAAAAGAACTTACGGGATGGAATGCCTGTAGAAGCTCGAACAGGAAGATAAAAAGCTTGCGAAGTCGTTTGTCCGCTGAAGCTTGAAAACAAAAGGATTAAAAGCTTGCGGAGTTGGGTATCCATCGAAGCTTGAAACAAGAAGAGCTTACGGGGTATGGTTCCCGTCGAAGCTTGACAGAAAGGTTAAAAGCTTGCGGAGTCAGTTATCCGCTGAAGCTTAAAAGGAAATACGAAAAGTTTGCGGAGTCGGGTATCCGCCGAAGCTTGAAAGGGAAGGTAAAAAGCTTGCAGAGTCGGTTATTGACACGCTGTCGCACACGGGTAAAAAACGAGTGGTTTACAAAAACTGTAGTTAGGGCGCGACAACTCAAGTATCGTATCACAAGGACTCTTGGATTGTTATTAACCTCAAGATCAGTTTTGGGGGGGTTTGAAGTTGAATGATTCAATTAAGAAAAACAATGCAAATAAGTGATTATCAATAAGCTAAAAACGATTAATCTACTGTTTTCGGTTTCCCAACTATCATTGATTCATATAAATTCCATGCCCTTAGCAGATTCTAATCCATTTTCGATTGTAGCAACAATTAGACAAGCGCAATTGACACTACGAGATATATGTTCCTATTCCGAATTAAGAAAACGGATTAAGACCTTCGTGAATTAAGCAAACACGATTGTACACACGCGAATTAAGCAAACGCGATTAGAGTAAGGAACATACAATCATCGAAATTAATCAAGACTTATCCTATATAACTTGAATTAAGCAAACAAGACATATAGGAAAATATTGAAAGGGAATAGCGATAAGATTGGGAATTATAGAACCTCAAGTGTCGGCGGAAACCGATTACAGCAGACTAATCTCAGGGAATTAGTTCTCCATCACAAAGGAAACACGAAACCTAGAAAATATTCGTAAACAGTGAAAATATGAAAGTTCCCTCTAATCTGCCCTAAAACAGCAATTTATAACTTTCAGAATCTGCGCCCGCTCGCGAGGCGAATATTAAAAGTGACGCGAGTTCAAAATTGGGTTCCCGCGAGGCGAGATGGTGATTCGCGGGGCGAGACCGAAAGGGTGACATTCTCTGGCACAGTCAGGCCTTCAGGCTCGCGTGGCGAGATAGTGATTCGCGAGGCGAGACAGAAAGGGTGACTGTTGCTGTTCAGGCTGGTCTTCAGGCTCGCGAGGCGAAACTTCCAGAATTGCACTTTCCACTGTTTCTTCATTCCCATGACTCTAAGTGCTTCCCTTTTAACCTGAAAATACGAAATAGCAGTGACTGCTTTATTTGACTCAAAATTAACTAAAATACCCTAAACTACTTAAGAAACTCAAAATGTTGCTTGAGGACAATTAAATCCAAATTTGGGCTAAAACGAGATTGAAACTTGAGTAATTAGTGCAAAATCCATGGTCTTACTAGTATAAAACTAGTCGAGCCAGAGGCTTATCAAAATACCCCAAACTTAAACTTTGCTTGTCCCCAAGCAAACTAAAACTCAAAAAGACTCAAACTTGGCAAGCTTTAAGGATTCAATCAATTTCGCACAAATTTCATGCAATTTCACAAAACAATTTTTCTTCAATGTTTTCCCCCCTTGCAACAATGTAATCCCCACATTCATTTACTTTAAACAATTGAGAATTCCATCATTCATGCAATCAGTAATCTGAGTTGAGGATCCAAGCTACACACAAAAGGGAGATCACCAATTTCAAACAATTGCCTTACTCACAAGGGCATTTAACATTTCACTCATTCGCTCAATTTGTATAGGCTATCAACTTTTCACTCGTTTTCACATTTCAAGAGCACTTCCATGAATTTGATTTTCATCTCAAACAAGGTTCCCACGAAAACATGCATGCAACATCAAAAGGTCTTTTAAAGGTTGTAATGGGGCCTGGCTAAAGGCAGGATATTCAAAGGTACTAGGCTTAAGTCCCTAGGAACTAAGAGAGCATGAGCATTTTGACACGTTGAACTTCCACTCAAATTCCTTTTTTTTTCATTTTTTTCTTTTTGCTTTGGGTGACTACAGCCTTTTTCTTCTAATACCCTTTTTTTTTTACATTTTGTTCTTTTCTTTATTTTTTTCTTTTTTTTTCTTTTGCCTTTGGCTCCAACCTTTATCTTTCTTTTTCTCAACCCAGAATGACATATTGTATCCTTGTAGCCACCCCAAACTTACTTTCTTGCAACCCTTCTCTTGCTAAGCTTCCATGCTTTCCTAATCCTAAGATTGGGTTAACATGGTTTTTCCATATTTTTGGCTAATAGCATAAGGTCATCAAGAACAATAGGCTAATTAGGCTCAATGTGGCTAACTAGGGAACATCCATTAGGGATGGTTCTTTTTAGGCCAAGTAGTTATTTCAAAGAAAATTGCCTAAATCATTTGATGCAACCACATAAGCATGCAAACCATGAAGAGATTCAAGCAAATTCGGGAAAGTGCAGCTTAAAAGTGATTCACACAATTAAAAACATGTTGGAGGCTCAAATCCTCACCTGGACATTTTTGGCAAATTGTTTGACCAAGATTCAATCCCTAGTGTGTGCATCCTTTCACCCCCAAACTTATCATAAATCATGTAATCACAATAGAATATCTCAAAGTTCAATTTTCAATTTTTCACATGGGGATCAATTTTCAATTTCAAAACCTAGGGGGAAATCATCAACAGTCAACACATGTCATGCAATCCATCTATGCAAAATTTGATTAGAACCTAACAAGCTCACCGACACAAGACTCAACACACATACGACTCAAAGCAACACAAACAAGGAAAACAAAACAAAAACAAACAATTGGTTCCCTCCCCCACACTTAAGACATACATTGTCCTCAATTAAAGAACATCAATATAAAATAAGAGTGAGGGAAAGGAGAAGGTGCTCCCTGATCAAGTTGTAGTGTAGGTGGGCTCTCCCAAGGAGAGCTCCTCAACAGTTGCCTCTTCAGGCACCGAGCTCTCATGGAATAGCTTCAAGCGCTGCCCATTAACCTTAAAAACCTTGTTGCTACCTGCAATTTTTATTTCTACTGCACCATAAGGGAAAACATTAGTGACAACAAATGGGCCAATCCACTTGGATCGAAGTTTCCCAGCCATCACTTTCAGGAGGGAGTTAAACAATAAAACCTATTGGCCCACAGAGAATTCCTTCCTAGAAATCATCTGATCATGGAAGTGCTTAGTTTTGTCTTTGTATATTCGAGAGCTTTCATAGGCTTCTAGCCTAAGCTCTTCAAGCTGTTGTAATTGGAGTTTTCTTTCAATGCCTGCTTTTTGCATTTCCAAATTACAGCTTCTGACTGCCCAATAAGCACGGTGCTCAATTTCTACAGGAAGGTGACATGCCTTACCGAACACAAGTCTATAGGGAGACATCCCTATTAGTGTCTTGAAAGCTGTTCTTTGAGCCCAAAGTGCGTCTTCTAGACGGCGGCTCCAGTCCTTCCTATTTGGCTGCACCACTTTCTCTAAGATCTGTTTGATCTCTCTGTTTGAGATCTCAGCCTGACCATTAGTCTGGGGATGATATGCAGTAGAGACCCTGTGCACAACTCCATACTTTCGGAGTAAAGCTTCCATGGTACGGTTACAGAAATGAGTGCCTTGGTCACTTATGATAGCACGAGGTATTCCGAACCTGCAGAAAATATTGGACCTGACAAAATTTGCAACAATTCTAGAATCATTAGTCCTAGTGGGGATAGCTTCCACCCACTTTGAAACATAATCAACAGCAAGTAGAATATAGAGAAAACCAAAAGATGCGGGGAAAGGACCAATAAAGTCAATTCCCCACACATCAAACACCTCACATAAAAGCATAGGTTGCTGAGGCATTTCACTCTTACGAGTGATGGCTGTACCTGCTGTCTGACACTCTCTACAAGTGTGGTAAACCTCATAAGCATCTCTAAAAATGGTGGGCCAGTAAAAACCTGAATCTAGGATTTTTCTGGCAGTCCTCGGTGGCCCAAAGTGTCCCCCTACTTGAGAAGCATGAGAAAAGTGCAGAATAGATTCAATCTCATAGTCGGGGACACATCTCCTAATTACCTGATCACTGCCAAACTTCCAAAGATATGGATCATCCCAAACATAATATTTGGCATCACTCTTGAGTTTGTGAATTTGTGACCTAGTTGCACCTGTCGGAAAAACACCAGCAACAAGATAGTTAACAATATCAGCAAACCAAGGAGCTACCCCATGTAACTGTAAAAGCTGCTCATCAGGAAAGTCGTCCTGAATGGGGGAAGGATCTTCATTCCTCTCTATTCTGCTCAAGTGATCAGCCACTAAGTTCTCAGCTCCACTTTTATCTTTAATCTCCACATTAAACTCTTGGAGCAACAACATCCACCGAATCAATCTCGATTTTGCTTCTGGTTTCTTCAACAAGTACTTTAGAGCTGCATGGTCAGTGAAAACAACAACCTTGGAACCTAGCAAATATGATCTGAATTTATCAAGAGCAAAAACAATAGCTAGAAGTTCCTTTTCAGTAGTGGTGTAATTAGCCTGTGCAGCATCTAAAGTTCTAGAAGCATAGTAAATCACATGGGTAGCCTTGCCCACCCTTTGTCCAAGGACTGCCCCCACAACATAGTTAGAGGCATCACACATAATCTCAAAGGGGAGGGTCCAGTCGGGAGGCTGGATGATATGAGTAGAGGTCAATGCCTTCTTCAAGAAATCAAACGCCTTTTTGAAGTTGTCATCAAAGTTGAAAATGGCGTCATTATTCAACAAGTTTGACAGAGGGAGAGCTATCTTGCTGAAATCCTTTATGAAGCGCCTGTAAAAACCTGCATGACCAAGAAAAGAGCGAATCTCGCGAACGCAAGATGGGTAAGGCAGTGTAGAAATCACATCAATCTTAGCAGGATCTACTGAAATACCCCTTTTAGAAATAATATACCCCAAAACAATTCCCTGTTCAACCATAAAATGACATTTTTCAAAATTTAAAACAAGGTCAGTTTCAATGCATCTTTCCAAAACCAGATTCAAACTATGCAAGCATGCATCAAATGAGGAACCATAAACAGTAAAATCATCCATGAACACTTCCATGTAATTCTCAATATATTCAGTAAAAATACTAATCATGCATCTCTGGAATGTGCCAGGAGCATTGCAACGACCAAATGACGTCCTCCTGTAAGCAAACGTGCCGAAGGGGCACGTAAAGGTTGTTTTCTCTTGATCCTCTGGTGCAATGTGGATCTGAAAGTAACCTGAAAAACCATCAAGAAAACAATAGTGTGATTTACCAGCTAGCCGTTCAAGCATCTGATCGATGAACGACAAAGGAAAGTGATCCTTTCTAGTAGCCTGGTTCAACCTCCTGTAATCAATGCAAACTCTCCAGCTATTCTGAACTCTAGTGGGAACAAGTTCATCATTTTCATTTTTCACCACTGTGAGTCCAGATTTCTTAGGTACAACTTGCACTAGGCTCACCCAATTACTGTCAGAGATAGGGTATATGATACCCGCATGCAAGAGTTTTGTTACCTCCTTCTTCACAACATCAAGAATCAAGGGATTGAGCCGCCTTTAGGGCTACCTAACTGTTTTAGCCCCATCCTCCAACAAAATCCTATGCATACACCTGGAGGGGCTAATACCTGGTATGTCAGCCAAGGTCCACCCAATCGCCTTCTTATGCTTCTTCAAAACCTGCAAGAGCTTAGTTTCCTGGTCAAAATCAAGGTTAGAGGAAATTATAACCGGAAGTTTTTCATTCCTCTCCAAATAAGCATATTTCAGATTTTCAGGAAGTGGCTTAAGCTCTAGGGAGGGTGGCTGCTCAATGGATGGTATGTTTGGGGCAGTCGTGCTGTCAAGAACTTCAGCTGAACAAACAGCTGCACTTACACTGTCACCCTGCAAGGTAGCATCAATCTTAGCACAAACAGCACAAGGGTCAGTGTTAGTACAATCAGCACATGAATAAACATCATCAAAACCAGAAATAGATGGGAAATCAGTAACCAAGTCATCATAATGTCATGAACAATTTCAGAGAGCAACTCTATTTGAAAGACAGAGTGCTCTTCCAAGGGATGCTTCATAGCATCGAAAATGTTGAATTTTGCAACAATGTCACCAAATTCCATGAACATGGTTCCATCATCAACATCAATCTTTGTCTTCGCCGTTTTCATGAACGGTCTGTCCAAAATGATTGGTGATCTGCTTGAATTTGTTTCCCCTGCCATATCCAGGATGTAAAAATCAGCAGGGAAAATCAGGTCATTGACTTGAACAAGCACATCTTCTACTACTCCAATGGGGCGAGCATTGGTCCTGTTTGCCAACTGGATAGGAAGACTTGTATGCTCCAAGGGACCAAGATCAAGGTTGTTGAAAACAGAAGTGGGCATGACATTAATAGAAGCTCCTAAATCCAACATACAATTGTCGAATTTAGTATCCCCAATAGTGCATGGAATAGCAAAAGTTCCCGGATCCTTGCATTTCTGTGGCATTGCCTGAGTGAGGGCTGAAACAGTAACCCTTTCAGGTGCAGGCTTAGGTTGAATGAGGGCTGAAACATTTCGCCCCAAATTGACTTTCTCATTACCCTTCAACCTCCTCTTGTGGGTGCACAAATCCTTTAGGAACTTTGCATATTTTGGAACCTGCTTAATCGCATCAAGAAGCGGAATGTTCACTGCCACTTTCCTGAACACATCCAGAATCTCTCTCTCTTTGTCTTCCTCATCAATCTTTTTACTTTTCAGCACTCTTTGCGGGAAGGGGATTGGTGGCACATACTCTTTCTCAGCTTCAACAACGACAGAAGGTTCAGGTGTTACCTCAACAGTTTTTTTATTTTCAGGGGATGGTTCTGCAACTTTTCCGGATCTCAAAGTCATTGCACTCACATTAGGATTCGGGACATTAGGATTCACTACTGGTTGAGCAGGTATTTGGTTCGATCCTTGAGCTTGCTGCATGGCATTCATCGAAGTGGCAAGCTGTCCAATCTGTGTTTGCAAAGCATGAATACTAGAATCCGTTCGTTGCTGAAACTGGAGATTTTGTGTAGCCATTTGCTTGACAAGGTCCTCTAGTGAAGGTCCGGGAGGTGCAGAGGTGGTCACTTGGGGTGGATTTTGTGGTGGTAACATCAGCTGTTGTTGTTTTGTGGATGAGTTTCCATACCGAAGGTTTGGATGGTTTCTCTAGTTGGGGTGGTACTTATTAGTGGAAAGGTCAGGAATGTTGTAGCTGTTCTGATTGTTGCCTTGATGGTAAAGATTGGCTGCATATGCTTGAGGCAAATCAGCGACCGACTCATCTTTCAGAATGGGACATGCATCGGTCAGGTGCTCAGGAGAAGTACAAATACCACACAACCTTGCTGTTTGAACTTTATCCACTGCTAACTGTTTCACTAGAGAAGTAAGCTCATCAAGTCTGGTTTCAAGGGCCTTGTTGGAAGAAGAACCATGGATCTCATTCACACCCCTTGCTTCAACAGAATTGCTTCTAGTTGTGAACTGCTGGGAGTTGAGTGACATGTTCTCAATCAATGACTTGGCAGCAGCTGGAGTCTTATCAACAAGTGCTCCCCCACTAGCAGCATCCAAAATGTTTCTATCCATCGGTAGCAACCCCTCATAAAAGTACTGAATAAGCAATTACTCGGAAATCTGGTGTTGAGGACAACTGGATACCAACTTCTTGAATCTCTCCCAGTACTCAGCCAGTGTATTAAACCTTGGCAACAAGTGTATTAAACCAGATTTTAATTCAAAAGGAGCAACAACATCAGTATATTCAATACACAAACCATTATAATTAACATCAGGAGCAACAAGCTGTCTTAATGTTCTTTGATCAGCCATGTTATCAAAAGTAAGTTCAGAATCAGAATCAGTACTGGTTGGTGAACTAGTGCTTGCCCGAATTTCTCTACGGTGTGTGTGCAGTGTTCTCTCAATTTCAGGATCAAATTCAAACAAGTCAGAGCAACCAGACCTAGTAGCCAGAACTAATTCAGAAATTAATCAGAAAATCCGTTAATAACAACAAGAGTCCCCGGCAACGGCGCCAATTTTGACACGCTGTCGCACACGGGTCAAAAACAAGTGGTTTACAAAAACTGTAGTTAGGGCGCGACAACTCGAGTATCGTATCACAAGGACTCTTGGACTGTTATTAACCTCAAGATCAGTTTTGGGGGGGTTTGAAGTTGAATGATTCAATTAAGAAAAACAATGCAAATAAGTGATTATCAATAAGCTAAAAACGATTAATCTACTGTTTTCGGTTTCCCAACTATCATTGATTCATATAAATTCCATGCCCTAAGCAGATTCTAATCCCTTTTCGATTGTAGCAACAATTAGACAAGCGCAATTGACACTACGAGATATATGTTCCTATTCCGAATTAAGCAAACGGATTAAGACCTTCGTGAATTAAGCAAACACGATTGTACACACGCGAATTAAGCAAACGCGATTAGAGTAAGGAATATACAATCATCGAAATTAATCAAGACTTATCCTATATAACTTGAATTAAGAAAACAAGACATATAGGAAAATATTGAAAGGGAATAGCGATAAGATTGGGAATTATAGAACCTCAAATGTAGGCGGAAACCGATTACAACAGACTAATCTCAGGGAATTAGTTCTCCATCACAAAGGAAACACGAAACCTAGAAAATATTCGTAAACAGTGAAAATATGAAAGTTCCCTCTAATCTGCCCTAAAACAGCAATTTATAACTTTCAGAATCTGCGCCCGCTCGCGAGGCGAATATTAAAAGTGGCGCGAGTTCAAAATTGGGTTCTCGCGAGGCGAGATGGTGATTCGCGGGGCGAGACCGAAAAGGTGACATTCTCTGGCACAGTCAGGCCTTCAGGCTCGCATGGCGAGATAATGATTCGCGAGGCAAGACAGAAAGGGTGACTGTTGCTATTCAGGCTGGTCTCCAGGCTCGCGAGGCGAGTAGCTTCTCGCGAGGCAAAACTTCCATAATTGCACTTTCCACTGTTTTCTTCATTCCCTTGACTCTAAGTGCTTCCCTTTTAACCTGAAAATACGAAATAGCAGTGAATGCTTTATTTGACTCAAAATTAACTAAAATGCCCTAAACTACTTAAGAAACTCAAAATGTTGCTTGAGGACAATTAAATCCAAATTTGGGCTAAAACGAGATTGAAACTCGAGTAATTAGAGCAAAAGCCATGGTCTTACTCGTATAAAACTAGTCGAGCCAGAGGCTTATCAGTTATCCGCTGAAGCTCGAAAACAAGAAGATCTTACGGGGTATGGTACCCACCAAAGCTTGACAGAGAAGATAGCAACCTTGCAGAGTCGGTTATCCGTTGAAGCTTGACAGAAAAGGTAAAAAGCTTGTGGAGTCGGTTATCCACTGAAGCTTGATAGAAAATAAGAAGCATGCGGAGTCGGTTATCCGCTGAAGCTTGAAAAGAAAGGTTAAAAGCTTGCGGAGTCGGTTATCCGCTGAAGTTTAACAAAGAAGGTAAAAAGCTTGTGGATTCGGTTATCCACTGAAGCTTGAAAAGAAAATAAGAAGCATGCGGAGTCGGTTATCCACTGAAGCTTGACAGAAAATAAGAAGCATGCAGAGTCGGTTATCCGTTGAAGCTTTAAAGAAAAGGTAAAAAGCTTGCGGAGTAGGGTATCCGCTGAAGCTTGCAAACAAAAAGGTTAAAAAGCTTGAGGAGTCGGTTATCCGCGGAAGCTTGACATGAAAGGTAAAAACCTATGATGTCTGTGCAACTTACTGGGTTTTATGCTCACAAGAGATAAACAATTGCAATGCATGATGCCAGAAATGTCCTATATGCTTGATGAAAACCTCAAATGATTTCAATGCAACACAAGGGAAGCTCGTAACACATTACTATTTTTAATTTTTTTATCGCTTAGGTGGTTTTTATTATCACCCTTGACCCCTTAAAGTGTTGATCACAGACAAGCTTTGAGATGAACTAAAACGAGTCATGTCTTTGTGGAGACAAAGGGTTGAGCACTTTTGCAATGGTATGCTTCATTTGCGATGATTGTCCCAATGGTCGATTTTATTGTTCTTTCCCTTCTATGATGCCTCTTGTCAGTGGACCACGGTACCCTTTGTTGGGAGACCATCTTGTCCTTTACGGCCTTTTGAGGCTTTCAGAGAAATTCTAAATGCTTTTGAAGACATCAATACATGTTTCACATTTCAGTATATACTTATCATGATGAATGCACACACACAATTGACAAAAGTTAAGGCAAAGGGATAAGGGTAAAAAGAATTGGGAGTCGGTGTCATTATATTTGGACCGAAAAGGTATACAAAGTGTAACATCCCTGACTGTTCTATGGATTGACGACTGTCCCCACAGACCAACACGGGTCTTTTCAGCATGCTTTGTCCTCACTCACACGCTTCCCGTGAAAACTTCCCAGGAGGTCACCCATCCCAGAATCGCTCCAAGTTAAGCACGCTTAATTGCGGAGTTCTTAAGTGATGGGCTTCCGAAAAGAAGATCCATCTGTTAGTATAGGTAGTACTAATCAATTCATATAAGCCTTACTTAACTGTATAGTCCCATACCTACACAGTCTCAGGATCCCTCTCATTCGGGTGTGTAATCGGTTCATTCATGTGTCCCTCCGCCTAGAAGCCTGCCAAGAGCCGTTCCTTGTCCATGCCTTATTGTACCGGTGACCACTCCCCGCCCTCGTCGGCACCCGGGTGTTACATGCCCACCAGCTTCCGCTTGGTTCGTCCCCGAACCACACCGTACTGGGAGAGGTGCCGCTCTGATACCATCTGTAACATCCCTGGCTGCTCTATGGATTGACGACTGTCCCCACAGACCAACACGGGTCTTTTCAGCGTGCTTTGTCCTCACTCACACGCTTCCCGGGAAAACTTCCCAGGAGGTCACCCATCCCATAATCGCTCCAAGTCAAGCACGCTTAATTGCGAAGTTCTTAAGTGATGGGCTTCCGAAATGAAGATGCATCTGTTATTATAGGTAGTACTAATCAATTCATATAAGCCTTCCTCAACTGTATAGTCCCATACCTACACAGTCTCAGGATCCCTCTCATTCGGGTGTGTAATCAGTTCATTCATGTGTCCCTCCGCCTAGAAGCCTGCCAAGAGCCGCTCCTTGTCCATGCCTTCTTGCACCGACGACCACTCCCCGCCCTCGTCGGCACCCGGGTGTTACACAAAGAGGATATTATAATGGAGTATGGAATCGTAAAAAAAGTTATGGAGTGGAATCACATCTCCCCACAAGTGACATCTCTTTCCATGACTAGTGTTAGTATCCCTCATACTATCTTGACTCCTTACTAATCAACATCTGAGAATGCTATCTGCCCCAGTCTTCATGCATCTAGCCCACTGATTGCCCCAGTTCATCGGCTTGACGACATTTCCATTGTTTTTTTTTGAACCCTAACTTTTGCCTAGACCGCCTTTTCAGGTTTTCAGCCTAGCGGGTTGCTCTAACTTTTGCCTAGACCGTCTTTTCAGATTTTCAGTCTAGCGAGTTTTTCTTCTTTTCATTTTTCACTTTTTTTTTCTTCTTCTTGGGAAATGCGTTCAAGCATAATACTTTTTACTGCATCTGAGTTTATAGGGAGTGGAAGATCTTCCCCGTCCATCTTGGTGAGGATTAAAGCTCCTCCCGAGAAGGCCTTTTTCACAACGTAAGGTCCTTCGTAGTTCGGAGTCCACTTCCCACGATGATCCTTTTGGATTGGTAGGATCTTTTTAAGCACTAGATCACCCTCCCGAAACTGCCGCGGGCATACCTTCTTCTCATAAACTCTCATAAACCTCCTCTGGTACAATTGACCATGACACAATGCCGCTAATCTCTTCTCTTCAATGAGGTTCAATTGGTCGAGTCGATCCTGAACCCACTCAGCTTCTTCCGGTTCTGCTTCTCTCAGTACCCTTAATGAGGGGATCTCTACTTCAATCGCGAGCACTGCCTCCATCCCATACACCAAAGAATACGACGTTGCCCTGTCGAGGTGCGAATAGAGGTACGGTAGCCGTGCAAGCAAAAGGTAACATCTCATGCCAATCCTTATACGTCACCACCATCTTTTGGACAATCTTCTTGATATTTTTATTAGCGGCCTCAACTGCTCCGTTCATTTTTGGACGGTACGGGGAGGAATTGTGATGCTTTATCTTGAAGTTTTCGCACATCTCCTTCATCATCTTGTTGTTCAAGTTGGTCGCTTTATCAGTGATAATCTCACTCGGCAATCCATAACGACAAATTAATTCTCTTTTTACAAATTTGATCACAACATTCCTGGTCATGTTGGCATATGATGCAGCCTCAACCCACTTTGTGAAATAATCAATGGCAACAAGAATGAAGCGATGCCCATTCGAAGCTTTTGGTTCGATTGGACCGATCACATCCATTCCCCACATTGAGAATGGCCAGGGTGCCGTCATGACATTCAAGGGAGTTGGCGGTGCATGAACCTTAACCGCATATATTTGACACTTATGGCACTTCTTCGCATAATTAAAGCAGTCTGGCTCCATTGTCAACCAGTATTGGCCAGTCATCAAGATTTTTCTTGCCATTGCATGCTCGCTCGCGTGTGTTCCAAAATATCCTTCATGGACCTCCTCAATTATCCGTTTAGCTTCTTTTGCGTCAACGCATCTCAACAACACCATGTCATGATTTCTTTTGTAGAGAATACCTCCATCTAAATAGAAACCCATTGCAAGTCTTCTTAGAGTTCTTTTGTCATTTTCTGAAACACCCGGAGGGTATTCCCTTCTTTGGATGAAGCATTTGATGTCATGGTACCACGGTTTTTGATCAGGCTCTTCCTCTATCACTTGACAATGTGCAGGATGATCACGACTTTCCATTTTGATGAGTGGTAAATTCCTCTCGTTGCTTACTTTGAACATCGAGGACAAGGTAGACAGCGCGTCAGCTAATTGGTTATCTTCTCGGGGAATATGGTGGAATGTGACTTCATCAAACTGCTCAATCAAACCTTTGATGTAATCATGGTACGAGATTAACTTGGCATCTCGGGTTTCCCATTCCCCTCTTAGCTGGTGGATGACTAATACAGAGTCCCCGTATACCTCCAGTATCCTTTCCTTTGATTCTATTCCTGCCAGGATCCCAAGCGCACAAGCTTCATATTCGGCTATGTTGTTTGTACAATCAAAGCAAAGCCTTGCAGTGACAGGGAAATAATCATTTTCCGGTGAGATTAGTATTGCCCCGATTCCATGCCCTAATGCATTAGAAGCTCCATCAAATAACAAAGTCCATTTTTCTTTTTCTGGTGATTGTATGTGATCAAACAAAGCCATTATGTCTTCATCTGGGAAATCGCATTGCATCGATCCATAATCTTCTACTGGCTGATTGGCTAGATATTCTGCAAGAGCACTCCCTTTTATTGCTTTTTGGGTGACATAGACAATGTCATATTCTGATAGCAGGACTTGTCAGCAAGCAATTCTTCCAATCAGAGCAGGCTTATCATATACTTGATTGGATCCATTTTGGACACCAACCAGGTGGTGTAACACAACATGTAATGCCTCAAACGGCGGGCCGCCCAAGCCAAAGCATAACAAGTGTGTTCCAGTAGTGAGTAGTTGGCTTCACAACTGGTGAACTTCTTGCTTAGATAATAGATGGCATGTTCTTTTCTCCCTGACTCATCGTGTTGCCCCAGCACGCAACCCATAGATTCATCTAGCACAGTCAAATACATGATGAGAGGTCTTCCCGGCACTGGGAGAACCAAGACTGGAGGCTCCTGTAGGTATTGTTTGATCTTCTCAAAGGCTTTTTGACAATCTTCATTCCATGTTACAGCCTGATTTTTGCGCAGCAATTTAAAGATTGGTTCACTGATCACTACAAAAAAAAGGTCATTTAGCGACCGAAAATAGTGACCGAATTTCTAGGTTCCTTTTTGCGACCGGAATAGCGACCGATTGTAGGATCTACATGAAACACTGGTTAGAGTTGATTCTGCGACCGAAATAGCGACCGAAATAGAGCGTAGCAGATATATCGGTCGCTACTTCGGTTGATAAACAAAGGAAAGTAAAAGTCAGAAATTTATGAACTGTTAGCGACCGAAATGGCGACCGAATTAAATGCAACGGTCAAACTATGTTTATATTAGCGACCGATTTAGAAATCCGTCGCTAAATTTATGAATTCACACTTTAAACTTTATTTATATTTGTGACCGATATTAATTCGGTCGCTAAAAGGCGCGTTAAAAAAATAAAATTGCGCGTGTTAGCGACCGAAATTTAATTCAGTCGCTACAATTACAAATTCAAATTAAAACTAACCATATTAGCGACCGAATTAGCGACCGAATTAATTCGGTCGCTAAAACTGAAATCCCTAAATTCGACAGAACCTCCTTCTTCCTCATTTTTTCCGTCGCGTTTCTCTCTCCCACCCACTGTTTCTCTCTTCTACGGCGCGCGCTCCGACCACCTCAACACCCCAAGACACCTCCGGTCACCACCGTCATCTCCCCTCTACTCAGGTAAGCTCTCCTCTACTCCATCTCTCTGTCTCTGTTTCTCTTTCATATATCTCTCTCTGTCTCACTGTCTCTCTTCATTGTCAACATTTTCCCTCGCTCTCTCTCTCATTGTCTCACTATGTCACTGTCTATCATTTCCCCCCTCATTTCAGGGCTCATTCTAGTCACATTGCTCACACCACCACCACCACAACGCCCTCCCTCACACTGACCGAGGTAATTGCTTCTCTCGTTGTCTTTCTCTACATTGTTGTTTCTGTTGTGTGTACATTGGTGTTGTGTGTGTGTTTGTTGTGTTGTGTGTGTGTGTGTGTTATGAGTGTGTGTTCTGTGTACTAAAGTTTGTGTGTTCAATTGGATTGTAAGCATAGGGTAGGTGTGTCTCACCGTGTTTGATGTGTGTGTGTTTGATGTGTATTGTGCATTTGGGGTGCTCTGTGTGTGTGTCTGTTTGGGATGTTTGTGTGTGTGTGTGTGTGTGTGTGTGTGCAGAGATGTGTGTTTAGTGTATGTGTGTGAGTTTAGGGATGTGTGTTTTTGTGGTAGTGCATTCATTTTTTATAGGATGCTTGATCTTCTCATTTCGTGATGAGGGTTGAATTTTGTATAGAGATGGAAAAATTAACTTAATTTTTTTTTTGTAATTCTGCCTTTGTATGAACTTATTAAACAAAAATTGTAACTTATGGGTTGAATTTAACCACTTATGTCTAAACAGGGTGTTGGATTGCAGTTTTTTTACTTTGTCACCACCACTTGTTGAACCAGAGTCCCCTTATCTTTGTGTGCTTGGAGTTGAGGTAAGTAAAATACTCTCTCTTATTCCTTGAATTAAAATGGTATTTGTAATGTGTTAAGTGAATTATCGTATTGTTTCTTAGTGGAGAGCTGAGCTCAGTATGATGTGATCCTGTCCGAAATGCAGGATGTCTGGTTATGTGCTGATAATTTATCTTTTATGCATGTGTTTACCAATATGTGTTGTTTGTTAGTGGAGAGCGAAGCTCAATAGGATATGATCTTGTCTGATTGTATGCTGATAATTTAATGTCTATGCATGTGTTTGTCAATATGTGTTGTTTGTTAGTGGAGAGCGGAGCTCAATAGGATGTGATCCTGTCCGAAAGGCGGGAGGCTGGTTGTGTGCTGATAATTTAGAAATTATGCATGTGTTTGACAATTAACTGCTACTTGTTAGTGGAGAGCGGAGCTCAATAGGATGTTTGCTACAATATTTAATCGAAGTTTGTATTGATTTACGCTGCAATTTATATAAGCTCAACAATGTTGCAATATTTATAGGTTAATGGTTTTATTTTCTGTTAGAGTTAATAATTAATTTATGAAAGCCTTAGTTTCCTATTTGAGATTCAATATTAATGAGCATGCGTAACGTATCAAGGTATGCATGCTCATTGTATTGAATCTTGAATTGTCCAAGTGGGACAATTTGGGAAAAAACCTTTTTCACACTCGTACAATAGTCATTTCAATGTTCAAATGCCTTATATACTTGTTGAAATCTCGGTTTGATGCATTTCCTTTTGTTCTCCTGGTGCATACTTGATCGCGGTGATTATGACCGTGCTCGAGTCGTGTAACTTGGAGACCGATGGGAAATGCTGCCGAAATTTTGTCAAGTATAAGGTATTTGAATATGGGAATAACTATTAGTAGCCGAGTGTGGCAAAGGTTTCTTCTCGAATGGGATAGGTTCATACCTTGTCATAAGAACGAGATTGATGGAGTTATTGGAATGCACCGTAATATATAAGTGTTATTGTAGGATTGGTCAGGCTATTTAATTGCCAAGAATGGATATTCCCGAGAATCGGAAATGGATGTATCGTAGGTTGGATCGGAAGAAACGTCTTAGGGAAGAGTATAGAGTTGGAGTGGGTGAGTTTATAGAGTTTGTTGTTAGTCGGGAGAGATTTATACGGTCTGGGCGGTGATCAATTGAGGTGTCCTTGCAAAAGATGCAAGTGTCAATCTTTCAAAAGCGTGGATGGAGTTGTAGCCGATCTTTATGAGAAGGGCTTCATGCCTCGATTACTATTGGTGGAGTAACCATGGTGAGACGTTGCCTGACTTAAACCCGATTGTGGGTGAAGGTTCGTACTATGGAAGTGGTGACGGGAGGGAAGAATTGAATCCATACGAGCAGATGATAATGGATCATGCTGGACCATCGGTTGGTGTTGTACTAGAAGAAGATGGGGGAGAAGATGGTGGAATGGGTTCCCAATACATAGAGGAGAATCCGAATCCCGAAGCTCAAAGATTCTATGATATGCTTTGAGTCTTTGCACGATCTCCATTGTGGGAAGGATGTCGGGAGTACACGGAGTTGTCGATGTGCATGGAATGGTTGAGTATCAAATCTGACTACAATATGCAAGAAGGCTGTTTTAATCGCCTCACCAGGTCAGTGTCCAAGGATGATGCTCTGACGGTTGTGCCACCTGCTGCCGCTCCTCCCGCTTCGCCGCCACCTCGATGTCGCTACTCAGGAGGGACGATCAGCTAGCAGACGGCGGTGAATACGGACGCCGCGAGGATGATTGGATTCCTCCATCTCCCCCTCATCATGACTGATTTTTTTTCTCCATATTTTTGACTTTAAACGATTCTTGTACGACATTTTAGATTATTCTTTTTATATATATTTATTCTTTCTTATGATTGTATATTTCATAAGTAATTTGGTGTGTTTTATTATTAAGTTTGCTAACGTTTAAAGAAAACCAGAAATAAAAATTTTATTTTAAAAAATTAATTTTTTTTTAAAAAAATAATAACCAGTTTAGCGACCGAATTGGAAACTAATAATTCGGTCGCTAAACTGTATTTCACATTTACAGATGAGGTATAGCGACCGAAAATTCGTCGCTAATATAGGTTAACAATAACCAAAATTAGCGACCGAATTAGCAACCGATTATCGGTCGCTGGAAATGGTTACCCCAAAAATGTGACCAACCTAATAGCGACCGATTATTATTATTTAGCGACCGAATTTACGGTCGCTAATTAGCGACCGAAATAATATTTCGGTCGCTAAAACCTTAGCGACCAGGTATTCAGCTACCACCATAAATCGGTCTCTGATTCGGTCGCTAAAACAAATAGCGACCGATTTACACGGTTTAGCGACCGAAAATTACAGTCGCTAAACAATTGTTTTTTTGTAGTGGATGTCGTGCGAGTGCACGTACGATCCGGCAAGTGTACCGGATTGTCACCAAGTAATAAAAAGATATCGATCCCACAAAGACCGTGATCTCAAATCACAACCAATTATCAAATCGATAAATCTGGACGATATAGAGAGATTTTGAGAAGGTTTTTGATATTTGAAATAAAAGATAACTCAAAATCAGAATCAAATAAACAGAAAGTAAATCTATTTATGGTTTTTTTTCAGATTTAAATGGATTCCTAGGAATTTGGGTTACCAACAAGATCGTTTATGTTACTAAATTGATTAACCCTTGTTAATTATCGAAAATGCCTTGAAGGCGAATTTATCCTCAAATAGTTTAAGCTCCCTCTCGGGTTACAAAAACCGTGCCCAATTAAACCAACCCCTACTCTCATGGTAGTCGAATTTAGATTGAACCCTTTACGTTTTGTGACAATTCTTTAATCCTCGAAGGACGACTTCTAACTCTCGTGATTTCAGTCCTAAGTCTGACTCTATAGATCCGACACCTAAGTTCACCGCTAGGTTCCTCCTTAGAATGTCTACGACATGCAAATAAGTGCGCACCAGATTTACAAGTAATTAAAACACTAGAAATCAGATCTAAAGCAAAATCGCAATTAACAAAAATAAAACATCAATTCATTACCATAAACAAACCTTGGGCATAGCCCCAATCCCTAGAAATTAAACTACTACTCAAGCCTTGTCATGGTGATGACAAGCTTGATTAATAACAACATAAAAATAAAAATAAGAGAAGAGAGGAGGAGAAGAAGAGAGATCCTAAATTATAGCCTAAGAGTAGCAGCCCAAAAAGTCTTCCTTTGTCTCTGCCCAGATGCCTTATTTATAGATTTGGGAAGTTTGAGTCCCAATCTAACTCAAATTAGATCCAAATCAGTTGCTTCTGATCCAAGTAATGCGCGTCACGGCCGTGATGGCCATCACGGCCAGGCCGTGATGGCTTCTGCCTTGGGCGCTTCTTCAATTTTTGGTCTGTCACGACCGTGATGCTCATCACGGCTAGGCCGTGATCAGTTCTTCCTGTGAGGGTCTGGTTCAGCTGACAGGTCACGACCGTGATGGACATCACGGCTAGGCCGTGACCAATTCTGACTTTTGCCTTCTTTCTTTTCAGTTTTGCTTGATCATGGTCGTGATGGGCTCTGCTTGGCTCATTTTCTTCACTTTTCAAGCCCCATATTCATCCAAGCTCCATCATGGTTGATCCTGAGCATTTAACCCTTAATTTCTGCAAAACAACACCACAAAACCGCCTTACCCGTTCCAAGGTAAAAACTAACAAAAATCAAATTAAAAAATGCCTAAACTATATGAAAATGCATGCAAAATGACAAACAAATATGAGGTGTACCCCAAGCTTAAGATTTTGCTTGTCCTCAAGCAATCACCAAGGCCAGACAATATAAATAATCAGAGCATGGATAGTGAACCAAGAACTCGAGTAGTTAATCCAAGTAACAGGCTTATTCAAATAAGAAACCTAGAGACAATCAATTTCAAATCCAATTAGAAGCTTAGGTTTCCTAAATCCATATTCTCATTGATTCGGGCACTCTTCTCACCTCACTCAAGTGTTTAAGGGAATATGACAATTCGCTCAATTTCCTCAAGGAATGCATTCTACCATAAGCTTGACTATTAACCAAATCTCCACTTTATTAATGAAAGCACAAAAGAATCAAGAGGTCTTTTACTTTGGTTGTAATGGGGCCATGGGATTAATCGTTAGGTGGGGAAATCAAGAAAATGAAATTCAAGAGGGTTAAACAAAATATCAAACATTGCAAAGCATGACACCTTCTAAAATACCCTTTTTGGGCTTTGATTCATCTTTCCACCTTTCTTTCCTTCTTTTTATTTTATTTCTCACTTTCTTTTTGTCATCCCCTTCTCCATATTTTTTTTTTTGTTTATTTTATTTTATTTTATTTATTTGGAGAAGGGGAGATTTTCAATTCAAGAGAAATATTTTCTAACTTTCTCATCCCATACTTTTTTCAAACTACCTTTTTACACTTTTTGCAATACTTTAAAAGGTGCCATACCAAGCATCATTCATTAAAATAATTCAAGGTACCAAGAAAAGTATTTTATTCTTTTAGGCTCAAAATTAGGCAACTAAGGGGTAGTATTTAATCAATAAAAGCTCAGAAGGCCGAAAAAAATACCTAGTGCCTCAATCATTTTCAAAAATGTTTTCAAAAATTTCTAAGTTTCAAAACGGTTTCAAGTCAAGTTCTAGAGAATACAATCCAAGAGGAATAAAACACTCTATCACAAAGAATGGGGTAGATTTAGTGAGTACCACTTTTGGCTCAAAAATCTCACATTTAGTAGTTTAACATTAACGAGAAACACAAATCTAGAGAACCACATGCTAATTATCAACTATCAAAAGATCATCTCAAGAATTTCTATTTTTAGCTTTATCACAAGAATAAAAAAAATTGGGTTCAAAAATTCACTATCTCAATTTATTTGGCACCAAGTTCTCACAATTGGATGCAAACTCTAAGCAAAGGTCAATCTAATCATGTGATCATGCAAAACTATGCCTATATGAGTGCAACATGAAAAATGCAAAAATGCACAAATACCCCTACCCCAAGCTTAAAAACTTACATTGTCCCCAATGTAAATAATCAAGTCGGAGAGAGGAGAAAAACGGAACAACTCACCGAGGTGGTAGCGGGTGTTGGCTCACATGCCTAGTCAAAGATTGTTGGAAATTGTATCACGGCCGTGAGGCTCATCACGGGCAGGCCGTGATCAATTATGGTCTTTAGGAGCTGGCCTGTCATGGTCGTGACCTATATCACGGATTGGTCGTGATACTCTCTGATCTTCAGGGTCCTTCCCATCACGCCCGTGATGCTTATCACGGCTAGGCCGTGATCCTTTCTGGTCTTCTTGGTTAGCTCATCACGGCCGTGACCACTGTCACGGCCTGGACGTGATGACTTCTGACTTTGTTTGTCCCTGCCCTTTTTTGCTCTTCCTTCCTTCTTAGCCTGCAAACAGTTGACAAATCTATTAATTTATGATTTTTTTCTCCTCTTGATCTTCTCAAATTATTCAAGAGCTAAATTCAAAAACAAATGGAAAAGGGAAAGAAAACTTGGGTTGCCTCCCAAGAAGCGCTAATTTACGGTCTCAAGCTTGACCATACTTCCTTCAATCAACCGGGATCGACTGGGCGTAGAAGTGCACGAACACTTCTCTTCCATGGGAGTCCTTCGAAGAGCCTATTCTGCTCATATGGCCAATTGCGCTTCCGCTTTGCTCTTTTCACTCTGAGCTTCATGGCCTTACTCCCTCCCGGCGGAAGTTTTGTTTCCACATGATCAGCAACTCCAACTTCATCACTACTAGGTGCATCAATTGCCATGTAAATCTTCGGAGTTGCTTCCATGTTGAGCTCTTCTTTTACCACTAGAGACGTTATATCGATCCTACACATATGACTCACAAAAGGAGGGTTGTTATATGAGATAGTAAATTTAAAATCTACCCTACCTTCCTCTACATTCAGAGAGAGTTTGCCATTCTTTACGTCTAGTATCGCTCCAGCGGTGGCCAAAAATGGCCTTCCTAAAATGATGGGGAATTCATAATTCCCTTTCATATCCAATACCAGGAAATCGGTAGGGATGAAAAATTTCCCTACCTTTACAGGAACATTCTCTAGTATGCCTAGAGGAGTTCTAGTTGAGCCATCCGTAAATTGTATGGAGAATTTGAATGGACTCAACTCTTTGGTTCCCAACCTTTCCAAGATAGTGAGCAGCATCAAGCTCGCACTAGCCCCTAAGTCACATAAGGCTTGGTCTATTTGTACCTTTTCAATTGAGCAAACGATAGAGAAACTACCTGGGTCTTTCAGTTTAGGAGGCATATTAGCTTCTATATCTACTTGCTTTCTCTTGACCAACCTTTGTGGGAAAGGTATCGGGGGTTGGTACGGTGGTGGAGGGACATACTTTGGTTCTGGCTCTTCATCCTCGCTCATGTCCTCCTCACATTCCACATCCTTTTCAACCACCCCAAGCTTATCATCCCTCAAGTATATGGCATTACAATGTTCATTAGGATTAGCTTCGGGTTAGCCCGGGAACATACCCTTTGGTCTAGAGTATGTGCTGGCTTGTTGGGCAATCTGAGTTTCTAGCATCTTGTTGTGGATGGCTAAGTTATCTACCTTAGATGCTAGCTCTTTTATTGCCTCGTTTACTACCCTACCTTGTTGTCTAAACTCTTCATTTTGTTTTGTTTGAGTTTCCACAAAACTTTCCAATAAAGACTCGAGTTTAGACTTCTGTACCTGAGGATACCCCGCTGCGGGTTTCCTATTACCTTGGCCTTCTTGGAACTCGTGGTTCAGCGTGTTGCTGTAGTTCCCGTACGAGAGGTAAGGGCTGTTCTTCCTTCCTTGGTTGTAAGGATTTGGGGGAGCATAATTGGGCAACTTCAGGTTCGCGCCGTAGAAGTTGTGACAAGAGTTCACTTGTTCTCCCGAAGCGCCGGATCCATGAGCAATACCACGTGGGCACTCCATTATGTCATGTCCTTGCATTCCACAAATCTCACAAACAATGTTAGTAGCACCTATTGAACTCACGTTAGCTCTTTCAAGCTGATCAAAGCGTTTATTAAGTGAGTCAATTTTAGACATTATAAGATCAGTGCTATTCATTTCAAACTTACCCCCCGAAATCTTTTTCGGGTTATTACCTCTTTCTGAACCCCATTGGTGGTAGTTGGTGGCCACATTTTCAATGATGTTGAATGCCTCAGTCAGAGGCCTATTCATAAAGGCTCCACCAGCTGCGGAATCAAGTGACACCTTCGAAGAGTAATCCAATCCGTTGTAGAAGGTGTGCACTAATAACCACCTCTCGAGTCCATGATGTGGGCAAGACTCCAGCAATCCCTTGTAGCGATCCCAAGCTTCGGATAAGCATTCTCCGTCCTTTTGGAAGAAGCCGGTGATCTGGGTTCGTATGTAGGCCATCTTGGATGGAGGGAAGAATTTCTCCAAGAACGTCTGCTCCAGTTGGTCCCAAGTCTACAAGGTGTTAGCGGGCACTTGTTTCAGCCAAGCTTTTGCTTTTCCAGTCAGAGATGAGGGGAACAACCTCAAACGAATAGCATCAACTGGGGCGCCTTGAATTCTAACTGCATCGGTGAACTCCAAGAATGTCTCCACGTGATCAGTCGGGTCCTCCGAGGGCAGTCCTCCGAATTGATGTTGCCTAATCATGTTGATTAGCATAGGCGGTTTAGTGTAGTTCTCCGCCTCAATCTCTGGCCCAGCAATCCCAGTTCGCAAACCCCTAGCATTTGGGGTTGCGTAGTCCTTCAACGGTTTCGTATCCGGGAGATTCGCCATGAGTGGAATGGGAATCAACCTCTCTCTCTCTCTTTGTAGTCTCCTACGTCTGTGAAAGGTCCTTTCGACTTCGGGGTCGACCTCACTAAGGTTTCAAAGACTTAGTGATCGTTGCATAAAAGAGAAAACAACACAGAGAGATAGATACTCTAGAAGGAAGGAGAGAATTTTTTTTATATATAATAACAAAAATCAGTTAAAAAGAAAGAAAGAAAAGGTCCAGAAAAATCAATTTAAAAATTAAATTGAGATTCGAGGAAGCACAGTCCTCGGCAACGGTGCCAAAAACTTGATGTCGTACGAGTGCACGTGCGATCCGGCAAGTGTACCGGATTGTCGCCAAGTAATAAAAAGATATCGATCCCACAGAGACCGTGATCTCAAATCACAACCAATTATCAAATCGATAAATATAGACGATATAGAGTGATTTTGAGAAGGTTTTTGATATTTGAAATAAAAGATAACTCAAAATCAGAATCAAATAAACAGAAAGTAAATCTATTTATGGTTTTTTTTCATATTTAAATGGATTCCTAGGAATTTGGGTTACCAACAAGATCGTTTATGTTACTAAATTGATTAAACCTTGTTAATTATCGAAAATGCCTTGAAGGCGAATTTATCCTCAAATAGTTTAAGCTCCCTCTCGGGTTACAAAAACCGTGCCCAATTAAACCAACCCCTACTCTCATGGTAGTCGAATTTAGATTGAACCCTTTACGTTTTGTGACAATTCGTTAATCCTCGAAGGACGGCTTCTAACTCTCGTGATTTCAGTCCTAAGTCTGACTCTATAGATCCGACACCTAAGTTCACCGCTAAATTCCTCCTTAGAATGTCTACGACATGCAAATAAGTGCACACCAGATTTACAAGTAATTAAAACACTAGAAATCAGATCTAAATCAAAATCGCAATTAACAAAGATAAAACATCAATTCATTACCATAAACAAACCTTGGGCATAGCCCCAATCCCTAGAAATTAAACTACTACTCAAGCCTTGTCATGGTGATGACAAGCTTGATTAATAACAACATAAAAATAAAAATAAGAGAAGAGAGGAGGAGGAGAAGAGAGATCCTAAATTATAGCCTAAGAGTAGTAGTCCAAAAAGTTTTCCTTTGCCTCTGCCCAGATGCCTTATTTATATATTTGGGAAGTTTGAATCCCAATCTAACTCAAATTAGATCCAAATCAGTTGCTTCTGATCCAAGTAATGTGCGTCACGGTCGTGATGGCTTCTGCCTTGGGCGCTTCTTCAATTTTTGGTCTGTCACGGCCGTGATGCTCATCACGGCTAGGCCGTGATCAGTTCTTCTTGTGAGGGTCTGGTTCAGCTGACAGGTCACGGCCGTGATGGACATCACGGCTAGGCCGTGACCAGTTCTAACTTTTGCCTTCTTTCTTTTCAGTTTTGCTCGATCATGGCCGTGATGGTCATCACGGCTAGGCCGTGATGTGCTCTGCTTGGCTCATTTTCTTCACTTTTCAAGCCCCATCTTCATCCAAGCTCCATCATGGTTGATCCTGAGCATTTAACCCTTAATTTCTGCAAAACAACACCACAAAACCGCCTTACCCGTTCCAAGGTAAAAACTAACAAAAATCAAATTAAAAAATGCCTAAACTATATGAAAATACATGCAAAATGATAAACAAATATGAGGTGTAATCACACTCATCATTCACATGTCGCGGTTAGTTGGGAGATGAACCGGGCAATGTAGTTCAATCTTCCTAAAAACCCACGAACTTCCTTCTCCGTTCGAGCTGTTGGCATATCGATGATTGCTCGAACCTTTTCAGGATCCACCTCTATTCCTCTTTGACTAACAATGAACCCCAGAAGCTTGCCTGATTTCACACCAAAAGTGCATTTGGCTGGATTCAGTCGGAGCTTAAGCTTTATTAACCGCTCAAAAAGTTTCTGCAGATTATCAGCATGGTCATCTTCGGATCTGGACTTGGCGATCATGTCATCTACATAAACTTCTATCTCCTTATGCATCATGTCATGGAATAAAGCCACCATAGCCCGCTGATATGTTGCCCCAGCATTTTTCAAGCCAAAGGGCATAACCTTGTAGCAAAAGGTTCCCCATAAAGTGACAAATGTAGTTTTCTCCATATCTTCAAGTGCCATCTTGATCTGATTATATCCTGAGAATCCATCCATGAAAGAGAATAATGCATGTTGGGCAGTATTATCTACAAGAACATCAATGTGAGGCAGAGGAAAATCATCTTTTGGGCTAGCTCTGTTCAGATCTCGATAGTCGACACACATTCGAACCTTTCCATCTTTCTTGGGGACAGGAACGATGTTAGCAACCCATTGAGAGTACTTTACCACTTCTAGGAAACCCACATCCAGTTGCTTCTTGACCTCTTCCTTGATCTTTAAAGATATTTTCGCTTTCATCCTTAGTAGCTTTGCTTTACTGGAGGACACTCTGGCTTTAATGGCAATTTGTGTTCTGCTACACTAGGGTCTAACCCTGGCATGTCTTGGTATGACCATGCGAAAACATCTTTATAATCCATCAACAACTTGATCATCCTACTTCGCTCCTTTTCTTTCAGGCAAAGGCCAATCTTGACCATTTTTTTATCATCTTCGGTTCCCAAATTGATTAGGTCGCTCGGCTCTTCATGGGGCCGAATTTCCCTGGCTTCTTGTTCTACCAACCTCAACAGTTCAGGAGGGACTTCCCCATCATCATCAGCAACCTCATCAGCATGATCAATAGGATAGTCAAAATTGTATGCTGAGTTATTAACACTGTCATTTTCAAGAGAGTCACTTTTAGATCTGCATTTTGGTAGTTATCAAGGAAAGATGAATAAATAAAGGTTAAAGATGGGAAACTGCGTTTATTGGTGAGGAACGATGAATAAAAGCGAAAGTAAAAAAACAAGAGGGATAAGAACATAAAGATATTGAATGCATGCATTTATTGATAGGTCATACTGAAACAGAAACAAGTAAGCCCATTACAACAAAAATCCTAAAGCCTTGGGCAGAGCTAAAGGATAAGCATTACAGAATTACTTTGAAAAAAACTCTATGGTCCTGGGGAACTCAATGACCTCCCAATTGTTGAGCTATGTATCCGGAGGGCATGGATACACCAGATTGACACCATGATCGATGGGATAATCATCTTCAATAGCTGTTGCTTGGTCCAGGAATACGAACCCTACACTTCGGAAGCTCTACCGAATGTCACAGATGGGAACCCTTTCGGCCTCGTATTCACGATTTTCCAGCCGAGCCAATCTCTTTCTTTTATTTTCTTCTATAACCCTCATCTTGTCGGCCTTGGTGGGTTTATATCCCAACCCAAACCTATCCTTGTTCTCGGTGAGCATGAGGATGTCAGTGACACCTTGGCTATTCTTCCCCAAACCGCTTTCGGGTCAGTATCCTCCTCCGAGCATAACCCTAGCCATCATAATGGATGCTTTAGATGATTGAGGTTTCAAGAGTGGAGCACCGTCCCCAACATAAGTGGCATTGGCAATTTCAAGTGATTGGAAAGCGGTCTCGAGAGCTTCTTCGGCAGCTTCAATGTAAGGGGTTGTTGATGGCTTACTCACCAACATATCCTCCTCTCCAAAAACAATTATCAACTTATTATCGACAATGAACTTCACTTTTTGGTGCAATGTGGAGGGTACAGCTCCAGACAAATGGATCCATGGTCGTCCTAGGAGACAACTGTAAGTTGGTGTGATGTTCATTACTTGGAAGAGTATTTCAAAGGTGCAAGGGCCAATCTGAATGGGCAATTCAATTTCTCCCATGACTTCCCTTTGGGTGCCATCGAAAGCTCTTACAATCATTGTGCTTGGCTTCATATGAGTTCCATCGAAAGGCAACTTTGTCAGTGTTGACTTTGGCATTACATTCAAAGAAGAACCATTATCAATGAGAACCCTAGCCATGACATGATCTCGACACTTCACAGAGATGTGTAACGCCTTGTTGTGCCCTATTCCTTCAGCTGGAATTTCATCATTAGTGAAAGTGATATAATTATCAGCAACGATGTTACCCACGATGTTATCAAGCTTATCAATTGTGATGTCATGAGGGACATGAGCTTGATTCAACACCTTCATCAGTACTCTCCTATATGGCTCAGAATTCATCAACAAAGACAAGAGAGATATCCGAGCTGGAGTTTGATTCAATTGATCCACAACCCTGTATTCGCTTTGCTTGATGAACTTCAAAAATTCGCCGACTTCTTCATCAGATACCTCTTTTTTATTATCAGCCCCTTTGGTATCCTTTTCAGCCGGCATTCCTTCCACCTTCTCTTTCCCCTTGCGATCTTTTTCTTCCTTTTCTGTTCCCTCCCTTCGCAATACCTCTGGAGTATAAATGCGACCACTCCTAGTCATTCCACCAATTCCCGAAATGTTGGTAACCACAGTGGTCCCGTTGGGAGGACTTTGTTGAACCTGCCTATCATATTTCCATGGCACCGCTTTGGTGTCCTTGTAAGGGAAAGGGACTGGGACTCGGATTACAGCTAGTGTTGGCCCACTCGAATCCGGCATAGGTTCCTTCTCAGTATAGTGTATCACCACTGGTTTCGGAGCGACCTGCTCAGGAACCGGTTGAGGATTAATCACAACAGTGAAAGGAGTTATCTTAACTGGAGTTGGGGAAATTGTAGATTCAGCGACCATGTTAATGCCACACTCATTCGATTCACAACCAATTAGGATAATCTTCATATCTATTAACTGTTGCACAACTTGTCAAAATTCTGCACAGTCTTCAATTGAATGCCCCATATCCCCGTCGAAGTCACACCTTAGTTCTTTATCAAGAGTCTTCTCTTCAACAATTGAGGTTTGCACCAATCCATATTTTTGCATCTCCCTTAAAATAACTCTCATAGGAGTTCTGACATCAGCCACTTGGCTCTTAAGAGTAGGTTCCATAAAGCTATCAATGGCATCGACTCCCGAACCCCCATGATTTGGCATAGGACCTTGTGCCCCATTCGGAGCATCTTTCTGAAAGCTCAACCACTTAGCATCAATAAGATCTTGTACCTTAAATTTGAAAGCCCTGCAGTTCTCAGTGGAATGACCTATTGCCCCCGTATGATACTCACATTTAGCATTTGGGTCAAACCACTTCGGATAAGGAGGCCCCAATGGTTTCATTGGGATAGGAGTTAACACGGATTTGCTTATAAGCTGATGTAGTAGCTCAGTGTAGGTCATGAGTATCGGGTCGAAATGTACTGGCCTTCTTTCCGAGTTATACGGTGGTCTTGTTTGGCTGGTGTTTGGGTTTGGACTTAGGGGTTGAACAATTTGAGGTGACATGGTAGGGTGTGTTTGAGGTTGAGAGGGGTATGATGGCCTGTAAGGAGCCATCTGTTGAGGATTTGGAAATTGTGAGGTGGCAGCGATGTATGACTGGTTGGCTTGGTGATATGGGGCGTATTAGGCTTGGAAGGCGGGTGTTTGGTTTGGTTCATTACTGAAGTCTCAGTGATCTTGCCATTCCTCATTCCACTTTCAATTCTCTCACCGATGATGACCATGTCAGAAAAGTTCGATGACACACTCCCATTCATCCTATCATAGAAGGGCGACTGGAGTGTATCAATGAACATTGCCACAATTTCTTTCTCGGTCAATGGAGGCTCTACCTGAGCAGCCAGTTCCCTCCATCATTGTGCATACTCCTTGAAAGTCTCTGTGTCTCTCTTTGCCATATTTTGGAGTTGCATCCTATCGGGAGCCATGTCAATATTATACTTGTATTGCTTCAGGAATGCATCTGCTAGATCTTTGAAGGATCGGACGTGGGCCCGTTCGAGATGCGTGTACCAATTTGAAGTTGCCCCAGTTAAACTGTCCTGGAAGAAGTGAATCAAGATCTTATCATCTTGAGCGTATGATGCCATCTTCCTTACATACATGGTCAAATGGTTTTTGGGACAAGTGGTTCCCCGATATTTGTCAAAATCGGGTACCTTAAATTTTGGTGGAATTACAACATTTGGCACCAGGCAAAGCTCTGAGGCATCCCGAAGACCATAACTATTTGCCCCTTCAATGGCCCGCAGTCTCTCCTCTAACACTTCCAACTTTTCTTTAGATTGGGAATTCCCTCCCGACTGATTCACTGGAGTTTCACAATACATATTCTGGGGAAAGGGGTATGGCATGTAGGAGGATCCGAAGTTTGGCATCATTTGAGTCCCCAGGGGTCCATAATGTTGGGTGTATTGTGGATTTTTTGGATTGGCAGAAAGTGTCACTGTCGGGGTGTTACCATCTGTAGGGTTGACAGTTTGTGTTTGTGGCATTTCGACAGCATGGGTGGGGGATTGTGTCTGAGTAGCATGTTCAGAGTTTTGGATGTCATCTTGTGGGCTGGGGGCCGTTGGTGGAACAAATCCATGAGGTAAGCCGTATGGGGGATTGTTCGGGTCAAATGAAAGATGAGTTTGGTTGCTTGGAAAAATAGTGAGAGGCATCATGGCCCCTGGTTGGTTGAAGCCTTGAATAGGAATCTGAGCAAAACCGGGCGGAATGAGAGGTGTGGCCGGATGTCCTTCGTTCGAGGCTGGAGGGTTCTCCTCTGTGTTCTTTTCCTTCTGCATTGCTTGTAGGATCTCCATCATCTTAGTCGTTTGATCCTTGATTTGACTGACTTCATCCCTGATCTCTTGGACTTCTTCTAGTTCATCAACCATGGCTTTTGTCTGTGACCGAGTACGATAAGGGTGTATTCGAGCAATTGTTCAGAAAAGCCACACACTGTTTTAATCGAAACAAAAGTGAGAACAAAATGTTGGAAAAATGCAAAAAGCTTTTATGAAAATCACCTTTGGAGTTTATTATTATTTTTTGAGTTAACACCTTATAACAGACAGGAGATGGTCCCTCCATCACACATTGAGAGCATTGTGCTCATAAGATGAAATGGAGTTGACAACAAATCTATGGGAGAAACAACTCTCCACAATAGATGTTGTCTCAAACACACTAGCAATTCTGAATTGAGACATCTCGTCCTACCCTTTGCGCAGAAGGAAGAATCCTATAAGGCAAAGATGTAGTTGAAAACATACTAAAGGAAGACCATGCTCCACGATAGGTGTCGTCGCAAGTCAAGTGCAAGAGTTGGAGTGCGAAGGAATCATAGAGTCAAGAACTGATTTCATTAAAAACTCCTCAAAGCAAAACATAGAATTATGGAGGCAAGGCCATATTTCATTAAAATCTCCTCAAAACAATACATAGATTGGGATTACATCATAATTCTCGACATTGTTACCACATTTTCATCCTAAAGTCAATAGCTTAGGTCTCTTTCTTTTTAGCCCTCGAGCAAACCCTCCACACATCTGCATGAAATCATCCAACTCAGCTGGGAGACGAAGCATAGGGTCTGCACGAATTTGTTTTTCTGCCTTTTCAAAGCATTGGACGAAATTCGGAATACAATGGCTTAGATCCAAATTCATGCTCATATATCTTTTTCTCCATATGTCAATATCTATCCCTCGCTCTCGGGCCTCTTCTCTCCACCATTTCACGGCATTCGTTACTTGAACCATTTGATCATGATAGTGTTTTGCTGAGGTCCACCCTAAATCGCACTGCTTCTTGATTTCGACTAATAGAATATTCAGCTCTTGGACCTTTTGTACCAATTCATCAGCCATCCTGTCTTGTGCACAAATTTGCTTTTGTAAGTTGGCATTGACTCCCCTTTGTCAATTGACTTCCACTTCCAATGACTTTCTCAAATCTCCTTGCTGAATGACTTCTTCTTCTAGCTGATGCTTTTCTTTTCTTAGTTGATGCCTCTCTGTTGTCAAGGACAATACTTTGCTTTCAAGATTCTGGATCCTAGTCATGACGCTCGGTGGGACCTTGTCTGTATTCTTCTGGACTCTTGAGGTTACTGAGATATCTGCACACAAATCTTTTAAATGTTCATTTTCCTTTGTTAATTTCTCACAACGCTTCTGGCCAATGGCTATTTTCAACTCGGCATCTTGCTTTTGTTGTTCCATTTCCTTCATTTGTGCTTCCAGGACTTTCAGTTGTTCTGCCATTTGAATTACCGAAGGGGAGTAGTCTTCAGCTTTCGTGCTTTCTGCAGGAATGTTGAAGGGATCTTTCCTTTATTTTCTCCATGCTTCATACTCTGAGACAATGATTAGGATTGGTCGGCCCAACTGTGATCTCCCCGCTATCCTCACATTTTTCCATGCATTTCTAACTTCTTTTGCCAACAACTTGGCATTCCCACCATCCTCGTATCGAAAACAGCATCCACCGAGTTGTTCTTCTCGTGGCACGGTTTGCATCCAACAAAGTTGTCGTAAGGCTATGGCGGGTGTGTAGGATATGCACCCTCTCGGGGCCATCAAAGAAACATTTGGATAGTCACCACAACTATAAATGATATCTTGCCCCTGTTGACTTTCGTACCATGGGCATACCCACTTAAAAGAGTCTCTTTCCACTTTGTCAAACTCGCTCTTCCATTCCTCTTCATTAAACCGTCTTGTAGGGATGTTATGGAAGCCTCTTAGTGGATCTGAATGGTGGTTGATATAGCCTTTTGCGTACATATGGGTCATGACCCATACATAGAGCAACTGTGCACAACATCTGAGCTTCCCTTTTGGATGCCGCTGGCAAAATTCTAGAGTCAAAAGCATTTCAGCCAATACTTCCGGCACGGGGTTTTTCATTCTTTCAACTGTGAAGAACACGTCCATTGCTGCTTGATCTATCATGTCTAGCGCTGATGGAAATAGAACCAACCCATATATTTCTAGTGACAATACCCTCTCAAAGGTTTCCCAGTCTTGTCGATCCATTAGTTTCCTCAAATGATTTTCAAGAAATTTTCGGGTCAACCCTCGCGAGTTTGAGTGCCCGGTCAAGTTCACTTCAATTTTAGGAAGCCCTAGTAACCCTGCTATGCTTGTAGTGGTCAAGTATTGCCCCAGGTGAAAGTACACGACGGGATTTTTCTGCATTGGTAACCTTAACAGGCAAGCATATTCTTCAATGGTGGGTGTAATGTCCATGTTTGGCAACTCGAAGCATCTGAGATGTGGGCTCCAATACCGACTTAGATCACTCAAAGCGGTAGCTTGAACCGGTATGAAAATTAGGTCCAAGATCCCTCCATACTTCTTGACGAAGCTTTTTCGATGTTCTTGAGGCAAAGATTGGCCTAACTCTTTCAGATTCTCTAATGAGTTCAAAATCACCCTGGAACTCTTGGTGGCAGGAGCATTGCTAGTGTGTCTGACTTTTTCCATCTCTTGTTATCAAAGGTGTTATCTCTCACCAAATTATCTGTGCAAGGGAATTTTTATTTTATTAATAACATTTGGAAAGCAAAATTACTTATGCATGAGAGTGTACCAAGATGCATGAATGAATGACGTATTGATGATGCATGGCCTAAAATACTACATGTACGAGCATACAATATAATAATGAGTGTAACAGGATGCACGAATGAGTGGCATGTTAAGGTGCATGTGGGATGCGTGCAGAAAATCGTTATGATGCATGAGATATAAATGTGATTATTCATGTTGCAGAAAAAGATGGAATGCGCTCCCTTTGGTCCTACATAGGTCATATCCTAAAGTTGGGACTTCTGAAGTCAAGCCCCTATTTTGGTAGGCTGCTAATGGCATTTTATGTGCATGACTTTCGGGACAGATCTAGACCCCTAAACATATGGTCCCCGGATTACCCTCATCTAAAAGATAAGGATCCGAATCCACGAACCTCACCACAGGGACAAATAAGTCACAATATGGTAGTCCATGTACCGGTAGCAATCCGAGCGGGAGAATCAGTGACTGTCAGGGACGTAAAAGCATCATAATAACATCACCGAAACCCCTTCTAATCTTATGGCATTCCAAGACTCGGATATAGAGCCCAAAAGTGTGTGCAACATGTGATAGTGATGTGTGTGATGGGAGCATACAAACCTTCACAAAAACCTACTAAAATAAAACTACCCCAAACCTGCAAAAAAGGAACAAACAACACCAATATAAAAGTTCTCTACCCTAAGGTTGCAAGAATATACAAAAGCAGTTATGAAAGCATTAAAAAAAGAAATAAAACAAAAAGGGTAAAACAAATATTTTCAAAGCTATTTTAAAAAAAAATTGCATAACCAACTATGATAGGCCTGACTCTCAAAAATCCCTAGTGGAGTCGCCAGCTATCGCGACCGTTCTGTCCAGGCACCGCGAAAAAAGAAGGTAAAAACAGAAGGAGTCGCCAATAAAATTTTCATTGGGAAAATCTTAGAAAACCCAATTATTTAAAGGTAAACTGGTCTAAAAAAAGAGAGAGATGAGTCCGGGAGTCGGTTACGAGTAGGGAAGGTATTAGCACCCCACATCGCCCGTTTTAAAAAAATGGTACCTCAAGTTAATTGTGCAAAAACATTTTAATAACCTTTTGAATATATATTTTACCCCAAAAATTATTTACAAGAAAGAATTATTTTAATTTTTAATATTTTAAATTTTTATTAATTTTTATATTTTTTAAATTTATTTTTTATAAAAACTAAATGAGGTTGAACATGGCACATGAGTCCACAGGATGACCTCAAATCTAAGGGACTGAACATGGCACCGTGTCCATAGAGCATCCCTAAAAATAGAAAAGTTTAATTATTTTGATTAATTATTTTAACATAAAAAGAGACAAAAAAAGGAAAATTTAGTTTTGACTTGACAAGATGATTTATCTTGCTCCTACATATTCCCGAGTGCGATGGGAAACTCAAAGCCACGTAGTTCTTTTGGAAAAAGATTTAATTGGTTGGTTTATTGATTTTAATTTTTGAATGGAAATTTGATTTCTTGTAAATGATTTGAAAATGGATTTATTTTGAAATTAATCCACTTATGCACAAGGCTCAAGATAGCGGTGCTATACGATAAACCCTTACAATTCATACGTCACTTAAGGATGAAAATTCATACATCAATGTCGTAGATTGTTGCGTGAATTCAAAAGATTTTATTTTATAAAATTGAATAAAATTTGTTAAAAAGATTAAATTGAAAACATTTATTATTTTTTACAAAAAGGAATTCACTCTTGCACAGGGTTAAAGATAGCGGAGCTATACGATGAACCCTTACAATTCATACAATACTTGAGGATGAAAAATCATACATCAACATTGTAGATTGTTGCGTGAACTCAAAAGATTCTCTCTTTTTTATTTTTATAACTTTTTGTTTTTTTTTTACCCAAATGAAACACAACGTATCAGTAACTAAAAAAAGAAGAAGACAAGCACATCCATCAGGCCATCAGGAACCCAAATATCCCCATAAGCCCAAATCCAACAAGAAAAAAAAAGCTAAAAGCAAATGAAGAAAAAAAAAGAAAAGAAAATATAAATAGATGATTGTTTTGAAATAAAAGTACTTTCTCATTCTTAATACATCAGAACAGCATAAAGTAAGTTACAGTGAGAGTGACAAACCAAGCAAAGAGACCACCTTGATCCTTCACCTGTACGAATGTCGGAGAGAGCAGTGACTGGCCGGAACGGCGGCTTCCGTCGAAGATCGTGGCTGGGTTGGAGGCAAGATGCGGTTAAGATGGTGGTCCCGGATCTGAACATCGTGACGGAAGTCATGACGACAGCGGCTTGCGACGGCGGAGGAGGAGAACGTCCGGCCCGTGGTGGCTTGTGCAGTGCAGATCGGACAGAGGCACGGCGAGCGGCTAGGACGGTGCGGTGGCGACGAGCGGATCTGGGTGGGCTGTAACAGTGAGGACCGAGGATCGTACGGCGACGGCGGACCGGGGTGGAGCCTGGGACAGTTCTTCTTCCTCAGAGCTGTGACCCGTATTCCCTCTTCTCTGCCATTGATTGCTCCTGTTTTGTGTTTTTTTTTGTTGTTGTTTGTTTTTGGAAGATGAAACGGAAAATGGAGAGGAACCCGGCAAAGAAATCTTAGGTGTATTTTCGATTTATTTTTTTTTAATCCCCCCCCCCCCCCCCCGGTCACTGTTGAATGCCTAATTTATAGCACAAAAAAAAGAAGAAGATGACAAATCTTCTTGTTTGGCCAGCTGGTGTGGGTACAAGTAGTGGGGAGCAAATCAGCCTTTACTCCCACCACTCTGTATGGCTGGTGCAAGGGCAGGGATGGTGCCTCCCTTTTTTAGTAAAAAAGTAAAAGAAAACAAGAAAGGGGAAATAAAACAAAGTTGATCCATCCTTGAAAGAGCAAAGTGAAAGCTAACTCCTTTTTTTCAAAAATTTTTACTTTTTATTATTATTTTTTTAATTTACTCTGATGACAAATCAGATTTAGTTGGGCTTGGATAATGGGCCAACAAGCCATTTGTAACAATAAAATGAAAATGGGCTACACTAATCCTATAATGAGCCAAGGATAAAATCACTTTTTTTGTTGTTTTATTTTTATCATCATCTTTTGTTTGTTATTTTTTTTCAAAACATTAATTAAAACATCCGGACAAAATTAGGTGTTCACAAAGAGGATAAATAGTTTGCCCAATCTCCTATTTCACCCTTCCTAAACAAGTATTTTTTCTCAAAGAACCTTGCAAATGTTCCAGACTTGTTTACTTCCAATTCCTTCATCGTGTCAAAGCTACACAACTTAATTATGTTTTCAATCACTCCACTACTTTCCTCCTCCATTGTGAAAGGACAACCCAAAAACTTTGCTACTCTTCTCACATGAAAATTGCAATCTTCTTTAAGGTCCTCATACTTCAAGAACAAAACCTTATGAGGCCTCTCTTTGCTCTCTTTCCAATAACCCAACATATGGTTCCATAATGGACCATACCCAATTACCCCCTTGCAGTACATGTCAAAAGCCTCTTCTAGCATTAATCTGGGAAAATGCCTAGGCCTGATTTTGTTGGCAAATACCCATAAAGAGACAAAAGTGTCAAATGGGTTCCTACAAATATATGTTATCTTGCAATTGGACTCCTTGATAGAATTGGGCAATGAAGCAAAGGGTATGTGTTTGCCAAAGAGTCTTGGCTCATGAGTCATATTGGAGAGGTCAGGAACCTGGTCAACATGATCAATACCCCCATAAATGTTATATTCAAAGAAAGGCACAAGGTCATGGGGATTGGAAGTAAGTAATGGATGGTTTTTCTCATTGGAGGTGAATTGTTGGCGATTCACAATGGCAAAGGTAAGGGCTTTCAACCAGGTGGTGCCTGATTTTGGCACGGTTGCCACAATAACAACACTTTGCTTGGCTTGAAAGTGCTTTTGAAAAATGCTTATGGATTGGATTTCGGTTGGCTGACACCAAAAACCTTGGAATAGATAGAGGTAATGGGTTCTCCAACCCTTCTCTCTAGGAAGAGAGAGATTCAGCTCCTTACATTCTTGGCTTAGCTCATTGCCTTCTTCAATTGCTTCTTGAACACCCCTTGATTGGTTTTCTGTTGAAGCCATTGGATAGAGTACTAATGGTAGATTGCTAGTAGTCACTTGCATGAAATTTAGCTCACAACCAGCTATTATTTATAATTATAGCATCATTCAGTGGTTCAAGTAGAAGAAAAGAGTCCGACCATTCTTTGTGAACATATGGCATCACATTCATAGAATGAATACAAGTGGGGACAAAGCTTTCTTTTTGTAAGAGACAAATTTTTTTTTATAAGCAAAAGTATATTAATTTGAACACAATAGGTACTTAAACCCGTATACACAGAAGGTAATGATCAATGGAAAAAGAGAAATGATATTTTGACAACTAAATTGGACAACAATATAAGACAACATATGCATATACAAAATTTGACCAATGAATTAGAAAAAAAGATAGTGTAAAATATTATTTTAAAGGTTCCACTAGAGCTGCCAAATGGGTCGATCCTGGCCCATTTGGCCCTAGCCCATGTGGGTTAGGGCCAAAAGGGCCATAGGATCAAAAAACCCACAATACAATAAAGCCCATGAGGCCTCAAAGCCTTTAAGGCCAAGTGGGTTAGGGCCAACTCATGAGCCAAAAACTTAATAAATTTTAAGGACAAATCATGCAAATGTAAGTTCTTCCAAAAAAAAATAGTTAAAATACCACAATAATTCATGTGTCAGTTAATTATGGGAGGGTTTGTTATAGATTATTTGATTAAAAATCACTTTTTAAGAAAAAATCATTTTTAATAAGTTTGATTGTACCTATTTAAGTTTTTCATAAAAATGATTTTTCTAAAATAATTTTTGTGGTTAAAATAAAATGTTACTATCATTAGCTTTTGGAAAAAAGCACTAAATAGTAACTACATTTTAAAAAATTAATTTTTATGATTTTAAACAAACACAAAACAGTTTTTATTTTTCTTTAAAATCTCTAAAAGATAATCTCTAAATTGTTGAATATCAAAATCATGTTTTTTAATCCATAACAAATGGGCCCTATATTATATGTAAATTTTTTTTATAAACTTCGATGATTAAGATGTTGATTTTTTTTTTAAATGGTGGCAAGTGAACAACCACTCCGCACTGGGTCGGCCAATTAAGGGCAAAGTACTACCTCGCGTTGACGTTCCGTTCTCAAGGATCAAACACACGACCACTTGGTAAGGGACGAGGTGCCAAACCACCACACCAGCAATGTTAGGTAAGATGTTGATTTGAATGCAATGTTTTAAAAATCGGTTGAACCGAAGAATCGAAAAGGAGAGTGGTTCAAGGTCCAATCGATTCCACCAGTATATATATACACACACACATATTCATAAATAGATTAAATAACAAGTACAATTTCAATCCAAATTCTAATTTTTATACTAAGTCCAAATATATTTAAACAAGCACAAATTGGAGTATGGCATTCAATTTATCATGCTCTAGCCTTTTTTTATTTTAAAAAAGCTTTTTTAAAATTTTTGAATTTTTTTAATGAACCGGTCGGTTTTCTGGTTTTGGCCCGGTTCAACCGGTTTTTTGTGATTTTTAGCGGTTGAACCTCTTTTCCGGTTCCGTGGTTCGACCAGGCTGGAGAGGGATCCGGTCGACGGTCCAACCGGTCCAACCGGTCCGATTGAACCGGTTTTTAAAACACTGTTTGAATCTGAATTTTTTATATAAAAATATTTTTTTAACTATACTTAAATATAAAAATTGTAAAAAGTGCAAAGCACTTTAAAAGGCTAATTTTTTTTTTAAACTCAAGAGTGCTTGGATGAGATGGCACGAGTCTCTTCCAATTTAATCAGAGGTCTTGAGTTCGAATCTTGGTCCTGTGAATGCAGCAGCATTAAAACTCTTGAGGGAGAGGTTTGCTGCCCTAGTGATCCTACCCGACTCGAGGGATTAGTCTCCGCAGTCGCAGTTGCACGCGAAGGATATCCCGGGTAACAAAAAAAAAGCCTAAATTTTATAACTAACTTTTTTTTAGTATAAAAATCTAAATATAATAATAATTTTTTTATAAACATAAAAACCTTGTCTTTATTTATTAATATAAAAACTTGAAAGTGTTATCCAGTTACGTAAGAAGCCACATACTATAGAAGTGTAACCCAGTTTTGACGTGAAACCAACCCAGTTACGGATAATAGTCATTACTCATTCTCATCCCTCACTAACACATAGTCACAAGCTCATAATTTATTTGCAGACTGGTCCGTAGATAAGGCCTAGCCCTAAGCATTTTTAACCCACTTAAATTAGGGGGCTATATGGGTTAGGGCTAGACTAGTGTATCAAAAAATGGACCCATTAAAAGTAGGGCCAAATATAGGGTTTTGGAGGTGGACCCATAGATTTCAGCTTTTATTGACAGTTTTAGGTTCCATCATATACATATAGACAACTTTTAATCATCAAAACTCTTGAGAAAAATAAGGTAAGGATTCAACCAAGCCAACAAATCATTAACAAGATTGAATAACTAACTTTAAAAAAAAAAAAAAAAAGACAGGATACGTGTTACATGGGCGTACAACCACAATCCCATCACATTAGTGCCCCTAAAATAGACTACTCAGAATAGTCAGAGAGCTGCAGTGCGACCATCGCAAAGGATACTAGGGGAAAAAAAAACTATTTGGTATCAACTAATTTGACGGCAAAAAAGTTAGGTGGACATTTTTATTGCTCACATATTTTGTGTTGAAAATAGAGTGCAGGTGTATACGAAAAAAGCTAAATTATATTTTGGTCTCCGAATTGTTTTTTAGTATTCAATTTGGTCCCCAAATTTATAAAACGTTCATTTTGATCTGAGTTCCTAAAACTTATTCAATCGAGTCCTTCCATTATGTTGACTAACGGACATTGACGTTGACCCCGTCTAGTCCGTCGGAATTGAAGACCAAATTGAACATTGAAAAACAATTTAGGGACCATTATTTTGGGGTTAATGTCCATGTCAATTAGTCAACTTGACGGAAGGACTCGATTGAATAAGTCTTAAGAACTTGGGGACCAAAATGAACATTTTAAAAACTTGGGAATCAGATTGAACATTGAAAAACAATTTGGGGACTGAAAGTATAATTTAGCATATGAAAAATAAGTGTTGTTTAAGGTGCATCATCCACCAAAGTGATGCACCCATGCACTATTCAAGTGGCAAATTGTAGTCCAATCCTTTTGTCACTTGGGATGATTTTACTTTTCAATGTTCTTTGTATTAGTCAAAACGTTTAAATATTGTATTTGTTTGATATTTGCAAATAAGAACCTCAATTATTTGTATCTGCACATAAATATTTTTTATTAAATTTAAAATATATTTATTTAAATTATATTTTTAAAATATAATTATTTAAACTTTTATTTTAAAACATAATTATTTTAATTTTTTCTGTTTTCCTTTTATTTGTTAACTCCATAATTTTTCCTTACTCATGTATAATTATATTGAGTGAAAAGAGTGAAATAAAATAATATAACACATTAAAATTCCTGAAGCTGTGCTACCTACATTTAATTGTATAAATTATTTAAGTAGAAAAACAATTTAACACAATAGTGAAGAAAGATGTTAGACGACCTTTTTATTCTAATAATCAAGAAACAAATATTTTAGGTACTTAAGATGTACTTAGATTTTTTTTTTCACCAAAAAAAAGATTTGCGTTTTATAATAAAATTTCAAATAAATTTCTCGATTTAAAAAAAGAAAAAAATAATAATTTATTATATTTTAAATTTTTTTAAATAATTATATTTTAAAACTTATTTTAAAATAAAAAATTAAATAATTATATTGTAGATGTATGAAAAATAATATTAGATGAGATTAGCTATAATTAAATGATAAAAAATTGTATATCGATATAAATGATAAAAAAAGTTAAGACATCAAGACTCGTTCCAAATCCAACCCACAATTTGAGTTGAATTAAAAACATTTCAACTCATAAATCCCCCATTTTCCCTTCTTAATCTGAACTAAACAAAGTTTAAGACCCTAATACACTTTATCAAATCAATAATAAATGTATTTTTTATTTATTCACTTTAAAGAAAAACTTACTTTTTAAGATAATTTTAAATATAAATCTTTTAAAAACTTATTTGTTAACTTATTGTTTCAAGAAAAAAGAGATAAAAAATGAAAAGTTTCCAGAATAGGAAAAATTGAAAAAAATTAAGAAGGAAAAGTAATTGAGAAGAGAGAGACATAGATAGAAGTAAGTAGATAAAACCAACATGAGGTTGGTTGGAGTGGAAACGTAATCACAAAGAAGAGAATCCAAGTTCGATTTTTAGGAGACGCTCTGATTGGGAGGTTACAAAATTTAACGAGTTAATTCTCGTGTATCTACACAGTCAAACCATGAATTAGTCCCAAACCGTGGATTAATCGAAGCTGTGGGAATACGAGATATCCAGATTGATTCATTGGGAACCTAAAGTGCCTAATTATTACGGGTTCCAAAAACAAAAAAGTGATTAAATGATCTTTTAATGAATGGCTTTGTAAACGAAACACGTTATGTATATATGGACAGCACTTTTGCGGCTAAGTAATTGGTTGTATAAGAAATATATTTTCACATATACAATGATAGGAGAATGTCAATTCTATAATACTTCAACTTAGGAGATGAGTGTCGATCCTCCACCATTTTAACGGGTTATAATCAGTCATTCCGTTTTTTTTTAAAGTAGTTCAACTTCTGGTCATTGCCTCTCCCTGTCACGTTACTCACCTGCGAGCTCTAGTCCGTCGTCATCCTCTCTCCTCCGCCATCCTCTATGCTTCAGGCGCCACCATACGAAGCCAAACGCCACCGCCGCGTCGTGCACTCGTCTGAAACAGATCCGCCGACAACATGACTTTGTATCACCAAATCTGAAGCTCCAAACTTTGTGATGCTCCCTGAAGATTAGGCGTTCGTTTTTTTTTCTCCTGGTTTTGTCCGACTTTATGATTCAAGAATTCTCATTTCTTCATTTTATGTTTATGTGCGTTTGTTTTGGTTTTTATTTGTTTAGATTTGATGATGAAAGAGTACTCTCATTTGTTCTTATTTTTATTTCTTATTTTTTTGGTAATTTCTTGTGCCTCTGTTCTGAATCTTTCTTCTCCCCCAAATTCAATGTGCAGTGGTTTGAAGGAACAATAACATAACACCTATGTTCCTCCGTCTCTTTCTCCATTTGGTAATATTTGTTGTTGTGGAGAAGATGATGGATGAAAGAACAAGAACGATACCACTCTAAAGTGTTGGTGCTCCTTCATAATCATGGGTCCAATTAAAATTGTCCAATTAAATTTTCAAAAATAAAATAAAATAGTGATATAATCATATAACTGAAGAATTTGTTGAGTGAGGAGAATATAGTGTGTGACCTTGCAAAATCCTTCAGAAACGTTAGAAGAGGGTGTGGAGCGGTGGAGGAGTGAGGTGGGCAGATAGAAGAGGAGAGATTTTGTGACAAGAAGATAACACAACCTCTTGTTCCGGTCTCTTATCACTGATCTCAACTGTCCACTTTTTTTTTATTAATATATCAACGGTTGAAATCGAAGGAGGATGGATCCTTCGAATTTGGCAAGGAGGATTGAAGACAAAGCAGACTAAGAGCATCCACATCCCAACACATCATATTTTTACTTGTTGGAGTTCTTAAGTGAGTCTCGGGTTTGCACATTACTAATTTTTTACTTTTTACAACTTAAGACTTCATCTCTCCAATCGAGCACCTTCAAAAAAATTATTAAATAGATCTCACAAGTGACACCGCGTCCTTACATTTTATCTCTTCAACTCTGGTTTATGTTTTTTATTATTATTTCTGACGTCATGACCCATAATCACCCATAAGAATCAGGTGCTTGTACAAGAACCCTGTGTTTAATAAGAACTGGCTCCAATGGTGGTTCTTATTAAGAACATGTACTTAATAAGCAACCAGTGGCGAATTTTGATAGAAATTTTCGAGGCAGCCACTAATTACTAACTAAAATAATATGATTAAAATTCATATGAATCATGTTGTTCATCGTATTGAACTATTTGATTATTAGAAAAATGCTTTTAAAGTGAAGATGTTAAAACTATATAATTTTCGTCTTTCTTAACACTTTTCCTTTTGAAAAATGATTTAATTGGTATGCATTGTCAGTGTAAAGATTTTTTACACTGATGATTAATCAGAAATTGACACATCATAAAAAATATTTGACTCTTATCTTAACTACCTTAATTAAAAGTTACACATGTCATAATTTCTAATTGGTTGATAGAATAAATTTTACATTATCAATGCATAACAATTGAACTCTTTGAAAAAATACATCCATTTTTTTATGTTTAACATTTTTTATTTTCAAAAAAATTGTACCACTCCTAAAACATATGAAATTAATTACATAAAAAAATGGACTTTTATAAGATTTGTTGTAGGGTGTAACACCCGGGTGCCGACGAGGGCGGGGAGTGATCGCCGGTGCAAGAAGGAACGGACAAGGAGCGGCTCCTGGCAGGCTTCTAGGCAGAGGGAGACATGAATGAACCGATTACACACTTGAATGAGAGGGATCTTGAGACTGTGTAGGTATGGGACTATATAGTCGAGGAATGATTATATGAATTGATTGGTACTACTTATACTAACAAGATGCATCTTCTTTTCTGGAGCCCATCACTTAAGAACTCCACAGTTAAGCGTGCTTGACTTGGAGAAATTCTGGGATGGGTGACCTCCTGGGAAGTTTTCCCAGGAAGCGTGTGAGTGAGGACAAAGCACACTGAAAAGACCCGTGTTGGTCTGTGGGGACAGTCGTCAATCCATAGAGCAGCCAGGGATGTTACAAATGGTATCAGAGCGGTACCTCTCCCAGTACGGTGTGGTTCAGGGACGAACCAAGCGGAAGCTGGTGGGCATGTAACACCCAGGTGCCGACGAGGGCGGGGAGTGATCGCCGGTGCAAGAAGGCACGGACAAGGAGCGGCTCCTGGCAGGCTTCTAGGCAGAGGGAGACATGAATGAACCGATTACACACCTGAATGAGAGGGATCTTGAGACTGTGTAGGTATGAGACTATACAGTTGAGGAAGGCTTATATGAATTGATTGGTACTACCTATACTAACAAGATGCATCTTCTTTTCTGGAGCCCATCACTTAAGAACTCCACAGTTAAACGTGTTTGACTTGGAGCAATTCTGGGATGGGTGACCTCCTAGGAAGTTTTCCCATGAAGCGTGTGAGTGAGGACAAAACACACTGAAAAGACCCGTGTTGGTCTGTGGGGATAGTCGTCAATCCATAGAGCAGCCAGGGATGTTACATAGGGACTGTGACAGCCAGGGCTGACGAGGCGGGGAGTAGTCGTTGGTATAGGAAGGCACGACCAAGGAGCGACTATTGGCAGACTTCTAGGCGTAGGGACACGTGAATGAACCAATTACACACCCGAATGAGAGAGATCCTGAGACTGTGTAGGTATGAGACTATACAGTTGATGATGACTTATATGAATTGATTGATATTACCTATACTAACAAAATGCATCTTCTTTTTGGTAGCACATCACTTAAGAACTCCACAGTTAACCATGCTTGACTTGGAGCAATTCGGGATGGGTGACCTCCTGGGAAGTTTTCCCAGGAAGCGTGTGAGTGAGGACAAAGCACGCTGAAAAGACCCGTGTTGGTTTGTGGGGACAGTCGTCAATCTATAAAGCAGCCAGGGATGTTACAGGGACATTATTGTCCAATAAAATATGATTAATCCTCATTATCCCTCTTCTAGTGCATCTGCTTTTTATATAAGCTAGAAAATGTAGTTTCTAAAAAAAACACCAAAATGTGCTTTTTTCACTGTTTAACTTTTTTTCAAAAGCTTATCCAAACACTCATTTTTCATAAAAGCACTTTTATTTTTCAAAAAAGTTTTTTTTTCCTAAAAAAATAAGCTCATCCAAACGGGCTCTTTGCTTTTTTGGTTTCCTTAACCGATGCTCTGTGGGTACTGATTAACATGACCCATAATTAGGCATGACAATGAGGCCCGATCCCGTGGGTACCCACCCGAATCCCCCCGACTTTGACGGGGAAAACCCGCTTTGACTAGGGATGGGGGCGGGGATGGGGATACCGATACCTGCCCGCTCCGACCCCAGACCCACCCCGATGTTTACGTAATTATGATACTATCCTCATATATCTATGTAGGGTATTGGATTTGTTTTAATTGAAAGGCTTCATTCTGTATACAAAAATACTTTTCTTTTTTCAAAATTACAGTAAACTTTTGATTGTGCTTTTATTATGGTGTTTTGATGCTATCATTGTTATTTGAAGCATAACAAAGTGCTTCTAAAGCATTAATTTCTTTTGAGTTTGTAACCGAAATAAAACTATGTACAAATTTTGAGTTGTTAATTTTAATTAAATCAAAATAATTTTTAAATTTGGCTACTCATTGACAGGGCCGGGGACCCGCGGGGGACCCAATCCCTGTTGGGGGCGAGGATGAGGATCTATTTTTCAAACTCGAAGGAAAACAAGACAAGTTTGGGGAAGGCAAAACCCGCCCCCGCCCCACCCCATTGCCAACCTTACCCATAATTAAATTTAAAAGTAAAAACAACTGTGATGAGTAAATTTTTAAAAATATTGATGTTTAGCCTTGAGATACACTGGAGTTTAAATTTTCGAATATTTTGTGTGTGAATTTCATTAAAACACAAAATTTAAAAGTTAATAATTTTTTTTTTTTGGTAACCAAGTCAGGATTCAAACTCCTAACCACTTGTTTAAGGTGTCCAAGTCCCTTACCACTTGGACCAACCACATGTTGGTAAAGTTAATCATATTTAATATTTTAAAGATTAAAATGGGGTTTAGTTTTAGAAAATAGAACTATCGTTGCATAATTATCATCTAAAATATAGAATAAGAAATTATCATAAAATATATTTTTTTCATCTATGCTTTATTCATTATACTTATACATATATAACTTTAGTAAGAAGAGATTTTATTTTATTTTATTTGCATATTTTAAAAAAAATTTAATTTTTCAATAATGAAAGAATTGTGAATATAAAAAAAATGGGTACAATAATGGAAATAAAGTTTGAACTTACGGAAACTCCTAAGTTCCTCACCAATAAAGCTTATGTGTATAATTTTAAGTTAAAGAAAGATAATCAGAAGCACAAAAAAAATAAAATAATAAAGAAAGATAATCACGCGATATTATATGAAAATTATGTTTGAAGAAGTTACCAGTTAGTCAGATTTTCTGTTGTAACTATTTCAGTTATTTTTATTTTTTTTAAAGGAAATGTTTCAGTTAGTTAAACTTCACCATAATTTACACCAGGGCGTGTCTACAAATTTTGGGGCCTTAGGGAAAAAATTATTAGGATACTTAGTTTAAGTTATCAATCTTCATATTATTTTTCTAGTTTTTTGAGCTTCAAAATCATTTATTAAAATTTTATGATCAAGTATTTCTAACATTTCACTCTCAATGGATAATATGGTTAATTCATTCAATCTATCTTATAAATATTGATGAATGAGAAAGTTAAAATAAATTGAATAAAAAATATGAAGTATAAAATAAAAAGATAAACAATTAACAAATTGTAACAATTAACTTTACTTGTTATCTCATAACTATGCATTGGCATTGATAGAAGCACAATTTACCAAGTAATGCCAAGTAATGTGCAAATTTTTTTCTGCAAGTAAGATGTAAAAATTTAGAGTAATGAACAGGTGAGGACCACCGTAGAACTTTGAAAATTTCAACAATAATTAATAGTATTAATAGTGAATGAAAATTGGGGCCTAAAGTAGTTGCCTCACTTGCTTTACTGCTTACACCGCTCTGATTTATCTCAGAGTGTTTGGATAAAATGATACGGATCTCTTCCAGCTTAATCAGTGGTCTCAAGTTCTCTCGAGAGAGCTTTGTCATCCTTACGGTCCTATTCGGCTCGAGGGATTAGTTTTCGCAGTTACATGCGATGGATATCATCGGGAAAAAAAAATAAATTTTGCCATAATTTTTTCTCTCTCAGTCATGCTCTCTGTATAAATTCGATTGATCAAGTCAATGCAATCAAGAAATCAATTCCCATTTCATCAAAATTTATTTGGTTCTGGTTTTCTCCTCTATCGTTGAAGCTTCTATCAGCTCTCAAAGGCTTTTATTTTTTCCGTCACTGAAAATTTTGAAGATCCTACATATGCATACTATGCTCATCCAAATGAGAGGGAACTTGTTTTTTTTATTTTTTTATAGGCAAACGTTAGTATGTTAGTTATGTTAGTTTTTTTTCTCCTTTGTCAGGGTTTGAACCCTGGACTTTGAACTCCTTCAACTTCTTATACCCTTAACTTAAACCAGTTGAGCTACTCCACCCCAAAAAATAGGGAACTCGTGAACCAATAAAGTGAAAAAGATTGCAAAATAAAAATAAAAATTACATCTTAGATTACAAAACAAATTAGTGAAGAAGATTGCGAAAGAAAAATAGAAATTACATCTTAGATAACATCTCAGATAGGTGCATGATGCGTAACTCGGCGATTTATTAGAATATTGTAGATAGCAATTCCACCGGTTAATCCAATACCCACAAATAGGTGTACTAAGACAACATTCTAAAATGGAGACCAGACCCACCTAGCTTTTCTTCCATGACTTTGGATAATTTCTCCACCATTGAAGGGGATAAATAGTTTACCCAATCCCCTATTTCACCCTTCCTGAACAAATATTTTTTCTCAAAGAACCTGGCAAATGTTCCATACTTGTTTACTTCCAATTCCTTCATGGTGTCAAAGCTACACAACATAATTATGTTTGCAATCACTCCACTACTTTCCTCCTCCATTGTGAAAGGACAACCCAAGAACTTTGCCACTCTTCTCACATGAAAATTGCAATCTTCTTTAAGGTCCTCATACTTCAAGAACAAAACCTTATGAGGCCTCTCTTTGCTCTCTTTCCAATAACCCAACATATGGTTCCATAATGGACCATACCCAATTACCCCCTTGCAGTACCTGTCAAAAGCCTCTTCTAGTATTAATCTGGGAAAATGCATAGGCCTGATTTTGTTGGCAAATACCCAAGAGACAAAAGTGTCAAATGGGTTCCTACAAATATAGATTATCTTGCAATTGGACTCCTTGATAGAATTGGGCAATGAAGCAAAGGGTATGTGTGTGCCAAAAAGTCTTGGCTCATGAGTCATATTGGAGAGGTCAGGAACCTGGTCAACATGATCAATACCCCCATAAATGTTATATTCAAAGAAAGGCATAAGGTCATGGGGATTGGAAGTAAGTAATGGATGGTTTTTCTCATTGGAGGTGAATTGTTGGCGATTCACAATGGCAAAGGTAAGGGCTTTCAACCAGGTGGTGCCTAATTTTGGCACGATTGCCACAATAACATCACTTTGCTTGGCTTGAAAGTGCTTTTGAAAAATGCTTATGGATTGGATTTCGGTTGGCTGACACCAAAATCCTTGGAATAGATAGAGATAAGGGGTTCTCCAACCCTTCTCTCTAGGAAGAGAGAGAATCAGCTCCTTACATTCTTGGCTTAGCTCATTGTCTTCTTCAATTTCTTCTTGAACACCCCTTGGTTGGTTTTCTGTTGAAGCCATTGGATAGAGTACTAATGGTAGATTGCTAGTAGTCACTTGCATGAAATTTAGCTCACAACCAGCTATTATTTATAATTATAGCATCATTCAGTGGTTCAAGTAGAAGAAAAGAGTCCGACCATTCTTTGTGAACATATGGCATCACATTCATAGAATGAATACAAGTGGGGACAAAGCTTTCTTTTTGTAAGAGACAAATTTTTTTTATAAGCAAAAGTATATTAATTTGAACACAAGAGGTACTGAAACCCGTATACACAGAAGGTAATGATCAATGGAAAAAGAGAAATGATATTTTGACAACTAAATTGGATAACAATACAAGACAACAAATGCATATACAAATTTTGACCAATGAATTAGAAGAAAAGATAGTATAAAATATTATTTTAAAGGTTCCACTAGAGCTGTCAAATGGGCCGACCCTAGCCCATCTGGCCCTAGTCCATGTGTGTTAGGGCCAAAAGGGCCATAGGGTCAAAAACCCCCACAATACAATAAAGCCCATGACGCCTCAAAGCCCTTAGGGCCAAGTGGGTTAGGGCCAACTCATGAGCCAAAAACTTAATAAATTTTAATAGTAAAATTTTAAGGACAAATCATGCAAATGTAAGTTCTTCCAAAAAAAAAAAATAGTTAAAATACCAAAATAATTCATGTGTCAGTTAATTATGGGAGGGTTTGTTATAGATTATTTGATTAAAAATCATTTTTTAATAAAAAATCATTTTTAATAAGTTTGATTGTATCTATTTAAGATTTTCATAAAAATGATTTTTTTAAAATAATTTTTATGGTTAAAATAAAATGTTACTATCATTAGCTTTTGGAAAAAAGCACTAAATAGTAACTACATTTTAAAAAATTAATTTTTGTGATTTTAAACAAACACAAAACAGTTTTTATTTTTTTTAATCCATAACAAACGGGCCCTATATTATATGTAATTTTTTATAAACTTCGATGATTAAGATGTTGATTTGTTTTTTTAAAATGGTGGCAAGTGAGCAACCACTCTACACTGGATCGACCAATTAAGGGCAAAGTACTACCTCGCGTTGACGTTCCGTTCTCAAGGATCTAACACACGACCACTTGATTAAGAGACGAGGTGTCAAACCACCACGCCAGCAATGTTAGGTAAGATGTTGATTTGAATGCAATGTTATAAAAATCGGTTGAACCGGAGAATCAAAAAGGAGAGTGGTTCAAGGGCCAACCGATTCAACCGGTATATATATATATATATATATATATACACACACACATTCATAAATAGATCAAATAACAAGTATAATTTCAATCCAAATTCTAACTTTCATATTAAGTCCAAATTATTTAATACTTAAACAAGCACAAATTGGAGTATGTCATTCAATTTATGATGCTCTAGCATTTTTTTTTATTTTAAAAAACCCTTTTTTAAATTTTTGAATTTTTTTAATGAACCGGTCTGTTTTCCGGTTTTGGCCTGATTCAACTGGTTTTTTGTGATTTTTAGCGGTTGAACTTCTTTTTCGGTTCCGTGGTTCGACCAGGATCGGAGAGGGGTCCGATCGACGGTCCAACCGATCGAACCGGTCCGGTTGGACCGGTTTTTAACACACTGTTTGAATCTGAATTGTTTATATAATTTTTTTTTAACTATACTTAAATATAAAAATTGTGAAAAGTGCAAAGCACTTTAAAAGGCTTTTTTTAAAAACTCAAGAGCGTTTGGATGAGATGGCACGAGTCTCTTCCAATTTAATCAGAGGTCTTGTGTTCGAATCTTGGCTCTGTGAATGCAGTAGCATTAAAACTCTTGAGGGAGAGTTTTGCCGCTATAGTGGTCCTACCCCGGGTAAAAAAAAGGCTAAAATTTTTAACTAACTTTTTTTACGTATAAAAATCTAAATATAATAATACTTTTTTTCTAAACATAAAAAACTTGTCTTTATTTATTAATATAAAAACTTGAAAGTGTTATCTAGTTACGTAAGAAGCCACGTACTATGGAAGTGTAACCCAATTTTGGAGTGATACCAACCCAGTCACGGATAATAGTCATTATTCATTCTCGTCCCTCACTAACACATAGTCACAAGCTCATAATTTATTTACAGATTGGTCCACGGATAAGGCAGCCCTAAGCATTTTTAACCCACTTAAATTATGGGGTTATATGGGTTAGGACTAGACAAGCGTATCAAAAAATAGACCCATTAAAAGTAGGGCCAAATATAGCGTTTTGGAGGTGAACCCATAAATTTCAGCTTTTTGTAATTAGGTTCCATTATCTATCTATCTATCTATCTATCTATCTATCTATATATATATATATATATATATATATATATATATAAAATGTTGGACAACTTTTAGTCGTGAAAATATCGTAACTGTTGAGAAAAATAAGGTAAGGATTCAATCAACTGAACAAATCATTAACAAGATTGAATAACTAACTTAAAACCCAAAAAAAGACCTGATACGTGTTACATGGGCGTACAACCACAATCCCATTACATTAGTGCCCCTAAAATAGACTACTCAGAATAGTCAGAGAGCTACAGTTCGACCATCGCAAAGGATACTAGGAAAAAACAAAAAATGGTATCAACTAATTTGACGGCAAAAATGTTAGGTGAACATTTTTATTGCTCACATATTTTATGTGTTGAAAATAGAGCGCAGATGTATATGGAAAAAAAAAAGAGCTAAATTACACTTTTGATTTTCAAATTATGTTTTAGTATTTAATTTGGTCTGCAAGTTTATAAAACGTTCATTTTGGTCTCTAAGTTCCTAAAACTTATTCAATCGAATCCTTCCATCATGTTAACTAACGGACATGAACGTTGACCCCGTCTAATCCGTCGGAATCGAAGACCAAATTGTACATTGATAAACAATTTAGGGACCATTATTTTGGGGTTAACGTCTGTTCCGTCCAAATATCTCAGATGGGAGATACTCGGCCGGAGAAAGTCTAGTGGGGTTGTTTTGGAATTAGCTTGACAGAATGTGAATTCTGCTCCTACGTATCCAAATGGGAATCAAAGCAAACCTAGTTCGAAGTGAGGGGGTTGATCCCCTATTTATAGAGATGTTTATGTGTAACAGTTTAAGTAGGACTGTTATTGAGATCTTATTTGTTAGGATCGGGTTGTTATTGTAGTTAGATAAGGATGTGGATAAGGCTCCGAGTTATACGGAGAGATATTTGGACCAGCGAGATATTCGGTCCAGTCAGTTGTGACTGGACATCTCGGGACCGAGATATCTTCATCTGCGGCCTGTTGCGGAATAAGCCCGAGTAACCATCCTCGGGTGTCAAGTGCATTAATAGGTCTTCGGCTTTATGGGAGTTTGGGTCGGTCAAGGCCCATTTACAAGAATAAGCTCGGTCGTATTGATAAATCCTCGGCCTTATATTTTCGGCCAGTACACAAGCCCCCCGAGCTCTGAGCTTAAACAAGCGAAAGAGCTGACAAGTATTAAACCGAGATTATACTTCGGCCACGCGGACCTTCGTATTTCCAGTATTTTCAAGGCTCGAACTCGGCCTTAATAATTTAATAACTCGAACTCGGCTTTTCGTAATTTCAATGGCTCGAAGGCCTTAATAATTTAATGGCTCGTACTCGGCCTTTAGGCTCGAACTCGGCCTTTAATAACTTCAATGGCTCGAACTCGGCCCTTATAATTTAATGGCTCGTACTCGGCCTTTAATAACTTCAATGGCTCGAACTCGGCCCTTATAATTTAATGGCTCGTACTCGGCCTTTAATAATTTAGTGGCTCGTACTCGGCCTTCAGGCTCAAACTTGGCCTTTAATAATTTGATGGCTCGAATTCGGCCTTCAGGCTCAAACTTGGCCCTAAAAATTTAATGGCTCGTACTCGGCCTTTAGGCTCGAACTCGGCCTTTAATAACTTCAATGGCTCGAACTCGGCCCTTATAATTTAATGGCTCGTACTCGGCCTTTAGGCTCGAACTCGGCCTTTAATAACTTCAATGGCTCGAACTCGGTCCTTATAATTTAATGGCTCGTACTCGGCCTTTAGGCTCGAACTCGGCCTTAATAATTTAAATGGCTCGAACTCGGCCTTTAATGACTTCAATGGCTCGAACTAGGCCTTAATAATTTAATGGCTCGTACTCGGCCTTTAGGCTCGAACTCGGCCTTAATAATTTAAATGGCTCGAACTCGGCCTTTAATGACTTCAATGGCTCGAACTCGGCCTTAATAATTTAATGGCTCGTACTCGGTCTTTAATAATTTAGTGGCTCGTACTCGGCCTTCAGCCTCAAACTTGGCCTTTAATAATTTAATGGCTCGTACTCGGCCTTAATAATTTAATGGCTCGTACTCGGCCTTTAATAATTTAGTGGCTCGTACTTGGCCTTCAGGCTCAAACTTGGCCTTTAATAATTTGATGGCTCGAATTCGGCCTTCAGGCTCAAACTTGGCCTTAAAAATTTAATGGCTCGTACTCGGCCTTTAGGCTCGAACTCGGCCTTTAATAACTTCAATGGCTCGAACTCGGCCCTTATAATTTAATGGCTCGTACTCGGCCTTTAGGCTCGAACTCGGCCTTAATAATTTAAATGGCTCGAACTCGGCCTTAATAATTTAATGGCTCATACTCGGCCTTTATGCTCGAACTCGGCCTTAATAATTTAAATGTTCGCAGAATAAACACATCGGCAAAATAATAAAATAGGACAATGTCCATAATAAATTCTGTTATTGGATAAAAAAGTCTGCGGTGTGCCTCGTTAAAACCTTCTCGGTCAAAACCCTTTTTTTTTTGGGATAAAATACCGAGGTAGGAAAAAGAGTACATCACCCGACTATATACATCAACTGTAGCTTAGTGCACTGATCGGGCTGTGATCCAAGCTGGAACTTCTCCAACTTCTCAATGGGTTGTGGCCGTTGTTCTTACATGTCAATTCTCGGGTCTAGTTCAACAGAGCTGACAGAATTTACAGACTTGTCTTTTCCCCTGTCTAGTGTTTCTGCAGGTGTAGGTTTGAGCTTGCTTACACGCAAACTATCAAGCATAAAGCACTGCCTCGGCCATTTTCTCGATCCGCCTTGGGATAGCAACTATGTCTCCCGAGTTGGAAGGGAATTTCATTGTGAGGTGGGGAGTAGAGACCACGGCTCCCAGCTCGTTCAAAGATGGTCTTCCGATTAAGACATTGTACGATGTTACTGCATTAACCAACACGTACCTGACCAGAATAGTTTTGGATGCTTTGCCATCTCCAAAAGTAGTTAGGAGGTCAATGTATCCTCGGGTATCCACATGTTCCCCAACAAAGCCGACGAGCTTACTGTCGTATGGCTGAATAGATTTTTCTGGGATCCCGAGCTTCTGGAATGTTGAATAATATAGGATATCAGCCGAGCTTCCCTGGTCAACGAGAGTTCTCTTGACCGAGAAGTTGGCCAATTGCACTGTGATTACCATTGGGTCATCCTGATTAGGATCCACACCCAAGAAGTCTTCATCGGAGAAAATAATCGGTGGGGAAATCCTCGGGGGTTTGCCACTCACCGAGTTTCTGACCGAATAGCCCGCAGGTGTTTTCTCCGAGCTGAACTCGTTGTGCCTCCTCCCGCAAATCCACCTGAAATAGTGTTTATTACACCTCGGACAATATTATCCTCCTCCCTCCTTTCATTCTGATCTTCCCTATTTTCTGCTCTTTCATTATTTTGCCGACCGCCGCCCCTTCGAGGGCTTTGGCCACCTCCTCTTCTTTTATCTCTGCCACGCCCTTCACCATTGTTGTGATTTCTCTGAACGAAATTATTCAGATGACCAGCTTGCACTAACTCTTCAATCTTGTCACACAGGACCCAGCACTCCTCGGTGGTATGCCCGTAGTTACGATGGTACCGACAATGCTTCTGTCGATCAGCATTCTGGGGCGTGTGGCCACGGTTGGGGAGCTGCAAAAGTTCTGTGTTGTGAGCTTCCTCAAATACCCGAGCTCGATTGGTGTTGAGGGGGGTATAGTACTCATACTTTGGCCCCCTATGCTCAGATGTGTTTTTGAATTTCTGATTGTCACCTCCAGCCCTCCTCTTCTCTCTCCCTTCTCGTCTATCGGAATCATCGGTTCGTTCCCTTTTCTTAGACTATTCTATTTCCTCCATATTAATGAATCCGGCATCTTTTCTCCTCAACTCATCCATACTGGATGGAGGCTTCCGAGCTAGGTGTCTAGCGAAAGGGCCAGGCCGTAACCCGGTTAAGATGGTGTGTAGTGCAACATCGGCACTGAGATTCCGGATGAGGACAGTCTCCTTGCTGAATCTGGCCATGAAATCACGCAGGGACTCATTCTTTTCTTGCCTAAAGTTTACCAACGAGGCCGAGGTTTTTTGATGAGCCCGGCTCGTGGCAAACTGAGCATTGAACTTAGTCATGAATGTGTCAAAGGAGTCAACTGACGCTGGCGGTAGCTGGGTGTACCAGCTCAACGCAGCATCCTTCAGAGTAGTTGGAAAGACCTTACACATGACCGCATCATCGTCGGTAAAAAGGTACATCTGAGTAGTGAAAGCATCTAAGTGATGCTCCGGGTCCGAGGTGCGATCATACCTGTCAATGTTTATGGGCTTATAGTGGGATGGAAGGGAAACCTCCATGATGGCATTGGTGAAGGGATGTCTCGGTCTCCGCACGCCGGTCCTTTCGTTAGGCCTATTTGCCTGAAGTGAAAGCTCAGGGGCCTGCCTAGGAAAGTCCTCCTCGCCTGCTCGGTCAATGTGATGAGGAACACGGGGTTGTGGATCTCTTTCTCTGCGCGTGTTTCTGGATCCCTCATTTTCGGCTGTCCGGCGCTCTCTCTCATGAGGAGAAGAGGCGGACCTTTCTCTGCTCTGCTCTCGTTCACGACGGCTGTTCTGCCGCCGAAACTCCTCATTCTCCTTTCTCAGCATTGCCACTTGTGCGAGGAGTTCTTGGATAATAGGGTTGTCGGTCGTCACAGCCGGGTTTATGGATCGTTCCCCATTATCTCCGTTGTTAGCATTCTCTGGCTCCTCTCTCCTGCAGTTCCCGCTCCTTGTTCTCACCATGGTTTGTGGTATGGGAAAGTTTTGCTTCGATTCCCACAGACGGCGCCAAATGTTCCGTCCAAATATCCCAGATGGGAGATACTCGGCCGAAGAAAGTCTAGTGGGGTTGTTTTGGAATTAGCTTGACAGAATGTGAATTCTGCTCCTACGTATCCAAATGGGAATCAAAGCAAACCTAGTTCTATGTGAGGGGGTTGGTCCCCTATTTATAGAGATGTTTATGTGTAACAGTTTGAGTAGGACTGTTATTGAGATCCTATTTGTTAGGATCGGGTTGTTATTGTAGTTAGATAAGGATGTGGATAAGGCTCCGAGTTATACGGAGAGATATTTGGACCAGCGAGATATTCGGTCCAGTCAGTTGTGACTAGACATCTCGGGACCGAGATATCTTCATCTGCGGCCTGTTGCGGAATAAGCCCGAGTAACCATCCTCGGGTGTCAAGTGCATTAATAGGTCTTCGGCTTTATGGGAGTTCGGGTCGGTCAAGGCCCATTTACAAGAATAAGCTCGGTCGTATTGATAAATCCTCGGCCTTATATTTTCGGCCAGTACAACGTCCATGTCCGTTAGTCAACTTGACGGAAGAATTCGATTGGATAAATCTTAGGAACTTGGGGACAAAAATGAACATTTTAAAAACTTGGGGACCAAATTGAACATTGAAAAACAATTTGGGGACCAAAAGTGTAATTTAGCTTATGAAAAATAAGTGTCGTTTAAGGTGCACCATCCACCAAAGTGGTGCACCCATGCACTATTCAAGTGGCAAATTGTAGTCCAATCATTTTGTCACTTGAGATGATTTGACTTTTCAACATTCTTTGTATTAGTCAAAACATCTAAATATTGTATTTGTTTGATATTTGCACATAAGGACCTCAATTATTTGTATCTACTCATAAATATTTTTTATTAAATTTAAAATATATTTATTTAAATTATATTTTTAAAATATAATTATTTAAACTTTTATTTTAAAACATAACTATTTTAATTTTTTCTGTTTTCCTTTTATTAGTTAACTCCATAATTTTTCCTTACTCATGTATAATTATATTGAGTGAAAAGAGTGAAATAAAATAATATAACACATTAAAATTATATTTTAAAAATTATTTTAAAATAAAAATTAATTAATTATATTGTAGATGTATGAAAAATAATATTAGATGAGATCAGCTATAATTAAATGATAAAAAATTGTATATCGATATATGATAAAAAAATAAGACATCAAGACTCATTCCAAATCCAACCCACAATTTGAGTTGAATTAAAAACATTTCAACTCATAAATCCCCCATTTTCCCTTCTTAATCTGAACTAAACAAAGTTTAAGATCCTAATACACTTTATCAAATTAATAATAAATGTATTTTTTATTTATTCACTTTAAAGAAAAACTCACTTTTTAAGATAATTTTAAATATAAATCATTTAAAAACTTATTTGTCAACTTATTGTTTCAAGAAAAAAGAGATAAAAAACGAAAAGTTTCCAAAATAGGAAAAATTGAAAAAAATTAAGAAGGAAACGTAATTAAGAAGAGAGAGACATAGGTAGAAGTAAGTAGATAAAACCAACATGAGATTGGTTGGAATGGAAACGTAACCACAAAGAAGAGAATCCAAGTTCTATTCTTAGGAGGCGTTCTGGTTGAGAGGTCGCAAAATTTAACGAGTTAATTCTCGTGCATCTACGCAGCCAAACCGTGGATTAGTCCCATAGTCGATCAAGAGTCGAAGCTGTGGGAACACGGGACACCTCGATGAATTCATTGGGAGCCCAAAGTCCGTAATTATGATGGGTTCCAAAAACAAAAAAGTAATTAAATGATCTTTTAATGAATGCCTTTGTAAACGAAACACGTTATGTGTATATGGACTTGAGAGCACTTTTGCGGCTAAGTAATTGGTTGTATAAGAAATATATTTTCACATATACAATGATAGGAGAATGTCAATTCTATAATAATCCAACTTAGGAGATGAGTGTCGATCCTCCACCATTTTAACGGGTTATAATCAGTTATTCCGTTTTTTTTTAAAAGTAGTTCTACTTCTGGTCATTGTCTCTCACTGTCACGTTACTCACCTGCGAGCTCTAGTCCGCCATCATCCTCTCTCCTCCGCCATGCCACCGTCTCGACAAACCCACCTCAAATCCGCCGTCGTCTATGCTTCAGGCGCCACCATACGAAGCCAAACGCCACCGCCGCGTAGTGCACTCGTCTGAAACAGATCCGCCGACAACATGACTTTGCATCACCAAATCTGAAGCTCCAAACTTTGTGATGCTCCCTGAAAATTAGGCGTTCGTGTTTTTTTTTCTCCTGGTTTTGTCCGACTTTATGATTCAAGAATTCTCATTTCTTCATTTTATGTTCATGTGCATTTGTTTTGGTTTTGATTTGTTTAGATTTGATGATGAAAGAGTACTCTCATTTTTTCTTATTTTTATTTCTTATTTTTTTGGTAATTTCTTGTGCCTCTATTCTGAATCTCTTCTTCTCCCCCAAATTCAATGTGCAGTGGTTTGAAGGAACAATAACATAACACCTCTGTTCCTCTGTCTCTTTCTTCAGTTGGTAATATTTGTTGATGTGGAGAAGATGATGGATGAAAGAACAAGAACGATACCACTCTAAAGTGTTGGTGCTCCTTCATAATCATGGGTCCAATTAAAATTGTCCAATTAAATTTCAAAAATAAAATAAAATAGTGATATAATCATATAACTGAAGACACTACAAAAAAAAGGTTGTTTAGCGACCAAAAATAGTGACTGGATTTTTTGGTTGCTTTTTGCGACCGAAATGGCGACCGATTGTAGGATCTACATGAAAGACTGATTAGAGTTAATACTGCGACCGAAATAGCGACCGAAATAGAGCGTAACAGAGTTATCGGTCGCTATTTCAGTCGCTAAATAAAGGAAATTAAAAGTCAGAAATTTTATGCCTTTTTAGCGACCGAAATGGCGACCGAATTAAATGCAATGGTTAAATTTTATTTACATTTGAGACCGATATTAATTCGGTCGCTAAACGGCGCGTAACAAAAATTAAAACAGCACGTGTTAGCAATCGATTTAAAAATCCGTCGCTAAATTTATGAATTCAAATTTCAAATTAACTCATTTAGCGACCGATATTAATTCGGCCGCTAAAGAGCGGTAAACTAAATTCAGAAACAGAGATCCTGCGACCGAATATAGCGACCGATTTTGTATTTAAGTGATTGGCAACCGATTTAGCTACCGATTATTTCGGTCGCCAAATTATAAATCCCTGAAGTCGTGAAATCTTTCCCTTCTTCCTCATTTCTGTCATCTCTTCCACCCTCACCCCTTTTCTCTCCCTCGCCTCGTCAGGCCGCCAGTCACCATCGCCACCACCGCAATGCGCACCACCACCGCCATCTCCGGTAAGCCTCCGTCCTCCTCTTCTTCCATCTCTTCCTCCCCTCTTCCTCTCCTCTCTTCCTTTCCCCTCTTCCTGCTCTCTTTTTAATTCCCCCCCCCCTCCGTTTCAGTGCTTCGACCAATACTCCGGCTACCAACACTCAGCCCTCCGGTCACCACACGCAGAGCTCCTCCTACCCTCTTCTCTCCTCATTTTGTGCATTCCCTGCTCTGCCTTGAGGTAACCATGGACTCTCTATGTATCATTTTTTATTTTGCTTCATTGTTTCATTTCAAAAATTTTGTGGATTGTATGTATTTAATTGCTTTATTGCTTACTACTGAGAAGAGCTACTTGTGTATTTCATGTGAGTTGTGATGATCATTTGTTTTCATGTGTCATTATTTAATCACTCCTATTAGGATTAGGAAGCTCTCATTGAGAAAGCACGAGAAATCTGTTTTTGTAACTTTTTTTTGAATGCATTGAAATATCAAAAGTCAAGACTGTGAGATTAGAATTGATGTTAACTTGAGCCACAGAATGCCATTACTGCCTGTGAGACTACTGTTGAGTCACCGTCAAGTGTACCGGGTCATCGCAAGTAATAAAATAAACACGGTAAGTAATTACCGAGGTCGAACACAAGGATTGGGCTACCAATTCTACCAATTCGCAAGAAATCCGATAAGTTTGGCCAACTAACAGCAAGAAGTTGTGGAGAGAGAGAAAATGGGATCGCAATTCAAATTAACAAATAAATTAGAGAATAATTAATTAAAATCTGGAATTAAAACATCTAAGGTCACAAATCCACCTACCCAATCATGCATAGTACCCAAGTGATGATGATTCTCTCCCTAAGTTCAATTACACTGTCAACCAGGACCCCCAAATTCTCCTAATGACACTGTCGTGCTCAATAGGACGTATTCAACAATTGAGTTAATTACTTACTAGGTCTCATAACCCAATCATCAAACTCTATTAAATCTGGTTCCTATAAGGTTGCACCGATCTCCTATTCACTCTCGTGCAATATTCGATCAATGTTCCCAATTCAAGTTCTAAACGCGAATTGCCTACTAAGCCTAATCAATGTTAACAAGTCAATCACGCATGCATATGATCAACGCAATAAATTCAGAATTGGAAAACAATAATTGAGACAAAGGAGAGAAACATACATCACATTGAATCTACACCGTCATGGGTGGTTTCATTGTTCCCTTAGACAAGGGGATTAGCTCCTCATGCTTGTAACAAGACACAAGCAATCGGAATTCATCGTGAATGTACAATAGAAAAAGAAAATAAGGAGACGCAGCTCCCGAGAACAAGGAATCGCCTCAAAACGCTCTACAACAAGTGGAGAATCAAAAGTTTCTCGTTTCTGCCCTAAAATAGCAATATATAGAATTCAGGATCTGCGCGCGCTCGCGAGGCGAGTAGCCTCTCGCGACGCGAATATTAAAAGTGGCGCGCTTTCAAAATTGGGTTCTCGCGAGGCGAGAGGATGTTTCGCGAGGCGAGACTTCAAATTCCAGTCTGTCACAGCCGTGACCTTCATCACGGCTAGGCCGTGATGGTCTCTGTCCTCCGGGGTCTTCAGGTTTCGCGAGGCGAGCAGCCTCTCGCGGGGCGAAACAGAAAGGATGACTGTTGCTGCTCAGCTGGTCTTCAGGCTCGCGAGGCAAGTAGCCTCTCGCGGGGGGAATATTTCCAGAATTGAAATTTCCACTGTTTTCTTCATTTCCTTGACTCGAAGTGCTTCCCCTTTAATCTGAAACAACGAAATAGCAGTAATTGCTTTATTTGACTCAAAATTAACTAAAATATCCTAAAACTACTCAAGAGACTCAAAATGTTGCTTGAGGACAATTAAATTCAAATTTGGGTGAAAACGAGATTGAACTCGAATAATTAGCACATAAACCACAGTCTTACTAGTTATAAAACTAGATAAGCCAGAGGCTTATCAAAACACCCCAAACTTAAACCTTGCTTGTCCCCAAGCAAGCTAAAACTCAAAAAGACTCAAGACTTGGCAAGCTTAAAGGATGCAATCAATTTCGCACAAATTTCATGCAATCTTAACAAAACAATTTTTCTTCAATGATTTCCCCCCTTGCATCAATGTAATCCCCACATTCATTTACTTTAAACAATTGAGAACTTCATCATTCATGCAGTCATTAATCTAAGTTGAGGATCAAAGTTACATACAAAAAGGGAGATCACCAATTTCAAACAATTGCCTTCCTCACAAGGGAATTTAGTATTTCACTCGTTCGCTCAAATTTGTCTAGGCTATCAACTTTTCACTCAATTTCACATTTCAAGAGCACTTCCCACGAATTTGATTTTTATCTCAAAAATAGTTCCCACGAAAACATGCATGCAACATCAAAAGGTCTTTTAAAGGTTGTAATGGGGCCTGGCTAAGGGTAGGATATTCAAGGATACTAGGCTTAAGTCCCTAGGAACTAAGAGAGCATGAGCATCTTGACACCTTGAACTTCCACTCAAATTCCTTTTTCCATTTTCTTTTTTCTTCGGGTGACTACAGCCTTTTCCTTGCTAAGCTTTTTGTTTTGCCCCTTTTCTTTTGGCAAATTTTTTTTTTTTGCCTTGGGTTTCAACCTTTATTTTTTTATTCTTTTTCTCAACCCATAATGACATATCAAACCTTGTAGCCACCCCAAACTTAGTTTCTTACAACCCTTCTCTTGCTAAGTTTCCATGATCTCCTAATCCTAAGATTGGGTTAACATGGTTTTTCCAGATTTTGGCTTATAAAATAGGGTCATCAAGAAACAATAGGCTAAATAGGCTCAATGTGGCTAACTAGGGAACATGCATTAGGGATGGTTCTTTTTAGGCCAAGTAGCTATTCAAAGAAAATTGCCTAAATCATTTGATGCAACACATAGACATGCAAACCATGAAGAGATTCAAGCAAATTCGGGAAAGTGCAACTCGAAAGTGATCCACACAATCAAAAACAAAGTTGGAGGCTCAAATCCTCACCTGTACATTTTTTGCAAATTGTTTGACCGAGATACAGTTCCTAGTGTGTGCACCCCTTCACCCCAAACTTGTCATAAATCAAGCAATCACAATAAATTTCTCAAAGTTCAATTTTCAACTTTTCACATGGGGATCAAATTTTCTATTTTCAGAACCTAGGGGGAAATCATCGATGGTCAAAATAATTCATGCAATCAATCTATGCTAAATTTAATTAAAATCGACCAAGCTTGCCGACACAACACTCATACACATACTCTTGATCTTCTCAAATTATTCAAGAGTGACATTCAAAAACAAAAACAAAAACAAAAAACAAAGCAATTGGTTCCCTCCCCCACACTTAAAGCATACATTGTCCTCAATGAAAGAACACAAATATAAAATAAGAGTGAGAAAAGGAGAGGGTGCTCCCTGATCAAGTTGTAGTGTAGGTGGCCGCTTCCACGCAAAGCTCTTCTACGGTTGCATCCTCATCCAATTGGTCTCTCGGGCACCCCCCTGTTGGGCCAAAGGCCTCTCCCGGAAGAACTCCTGCAAGTTAAAACCTTAATTGCAGATTCGCGAGGAGAGATATCACTCGCGAGACGAATATGGAATTCCAACAGCTGATGGTGCCCAGAATCGCGAGGCGAAAGTATCTCTCGCGGCGCGAGACAGAAGCGTGAGCAAGCCTCTGAGATTCAGGGCTTCTGTCTCGTGAGGCCACTGTGAATTCGCGTGGCGAATCTCTCTTTTTTTATATATAAGGGAAAATGACAGAAAAATAAAGGATACCTAGCTTGGGTTTCCTCCCAAGTAGCGCTTGTTTAACGTCCCGAGCCTGACTCAAGTCACCCCTAAGGGTTAACTGAGAAGAAGCACTTGCTTGCCATTTGGGATTGATTCCCCATGATAATGCTTTAGCCTTTGCCCATTTACCTTGAAATTGCCAGAGGCCCCTTCTAATTCTACTGCTCTGTGTGGAAAAACCTGGAGGACCTTGAATGGTCCTGACCACCTTGATTTCAGCTTCCCAGGAAAGAGTCTCAGCCTTGAGTTATAAAGAAGTACCATTTGTCCGGGCTCAAACCTCCTAGGCAAGATGTGCTTGTCATGCCATGCCTTAGTCCGCTCTTTGTAGATTCTTACATTTTCATATGCTTGCATGCGGATCTCGGACAACTCATTTAAGTCCAAAAGCCTTTTCTCACCGGCCTTCATCAAATCAAAGTTGAGTTCTCGAATTGCCCAATAAGACTTTTCCTCCAATTACACCGGCAAGTGGCATGCCTTTCCAAACATCAAATTGTAAGGAGACCTTCCAATTGGAGTCTTGAAGGCAGTCCTATAAGCCCATAAAGCATCATCTAACCTTTTTGACCAATCCTTTCGTGAGGAGTTGATGGTTTTCTCAAGAATACGCTTCAACTCACGGTTGGATACCTCCGCTTGCCCATTGGTCTGGGGATGATAAGGAGTAGAAACTCTATGCTTGACCCCATACTTCTCAAGAAGCTTGTGCATTTGATTGTTGCAAAAGTGGGATCCCCCATCACTAATCAACACTCTAGGAACCCCAAACCTCGAGAAGATATTGCGCCTTAGGAATTCCATGACTACCCGCGCATCATCCGTGGTTGTTGGGATTGCTTCTACCCACTTTGACACGTAGTCCACAGCCGCCAAAATGTATTGATAGGAGAAAGATGGTGGGAATGGTCCCATGAAATCTATCTCCCACACATCAAAGAGCTCTACTTCAAGCATGCTATTCAAGGGGAGCTCATGCCGCTTGGAGATGTTGCCATCTCTTTGGCAACGATCACAGTTCTCAACAAAGGTGTGGGCATCCTTGAAGAGTGTTGGCCAATAAAACCTGCTTTGGAGGATTTTATCTGTTGTCTTCTTTCCCCCATAATGCCCACCATAATCCGAGCTATGACAATGCCACAACACGTTTCCGATTTGGTCATGGGGAATGCACCTTCTTAGGATCCCATCAGAGCATTGCTTGAAAAGATAGGGGTCCTCCCACACATAGTACCTTGCATCCGAGAAGAACTTCTTCCTTTGTTGACTAGTCCAACCTTTCGGAACCACATTTGAAGATTTGAAGTTGGCCATGTCCGCGAACCAGGGAGGGGAGTTTTCAATGAGTGCAGGCAATTTTTCATTAGGAAATTCTTCCTTGATGTCTAACAATTCCTCCTCGGTGTCGGGATTGACCAACCTAGATAAGTGGTCCGCCACACCATTGTCGGATCCCTTCCTGTCTTTAATCTCCAGATCAAATTCCTGCAAAAGAAGAATCCACCGAATTAATCTAGGTTTGGCCTCTTGTTTTGTCATCAAGTGTTTTATGGCCGCATGATCAGTGAAAACAACAATCTTACACCCCACAATGTAGGATCTAAACTTATCTAAAGCAAAAACCACATCAAGTAGTTCTTTTTCAGTGGTGGAATAATTAGCTTGTGCCTCATTCAAAACTTTACTTGCATAATAAATGACATGAGCTAATTTTTCCACCCTTTGTCCCAAAACAGCCCCCACCGCATAATCACTAGCATCACACATGATTTCAAAAGGTAAATTCCAATTAGGTGCAGTGATTATGGGTGCGGTGACAAGCATATTTTTCAAAATAGTGAAGGTATTTAAACAAGAAGCATTAAACTCAAAGGATACATCCTTCACAAGAAGGTCACAAAGCGGCTTTGTGATTTTGGAGAAGTCCTTGATGAATCTCCGGTAGAACCCGGCATGCCCCAAAAAACTCCTCACCCCCTTTACATTAGTTGGTGGGGGAAGCTTCTCAATCAACTCAATCTTTGCTTTATCAACTTCAATCCCCCTTTGGGAGATTTTGTGCCCCAAGACTATACCTTCCTTGACCATGAAGTGGCATTTCTCCCAATTGAGCACAAGGTTAGTCTCTTGGCACCTTTTAAGCACCATAGTCAAGTTCTTCAAGCAATTGTCATATGAGGTCCCAAATACCGAGAAGTCATCCATGAACACCTCAATGCATTTCTCCACCATGTCCGAGAAAATAGAAAGCATGCACCTTTGGAAAGTAGCAGGAGCGTTGCACAATCCAAAGGGCATCCTCCTATAGGCAAAGACTCCATAGGGACAAGTGAAGGCCGTCTTCTCTTGATCTTGAGGATCCACCACAATTTGATTATAGCCGGAGTAACCATCCAAAAAACAATAGTACTCATATCCTGCTAACCTTTCTAGCATTTGATCGATGAAGGGAAGAGGGAAGTGATCTTTCCTTGTGGCCTCATTTAGCTTTCTATAGTCGATACATACTCTCCACCCCGTGATGGTCCTTGTTGGGATCAATTCATTGCTTTCATTGACCACCACTGTTGTGCCACCTTTCTTTGGAACCACATGAATTGGACTAACCCAATTGCTATCCAAGATTGGATAGATGATTCCGGCATCCAAAAGTTTAATCACTTCCTTACGCACAACTTCTTTCATGATGGGATTTAACCGTCTTTGTGGTTGAACCACCGGCTTATGATCATCCTCCATCAAAATCTTATGCATGCATAGGGAAGGGCTTATACCTTTTAGGTCCGAAATCTTCCACCCAATGGCGGATTTGTGTTCCCTAAGAACTCTCAATAGCTTCTCTTCTTCATCCTTTTTCAAGGCATTGCTAATGATTACCGGATGTTGTCCCTTCTCCCCCAAGAATGCATACCTTAAGTGGGTTGGGAGTTGCTTCAACTCCGGTGCCTTGTTATCTTCTTCCATTCCTTTCTTGTTGAGCTTTTCCTTTGCACATTCATCCCTTGGGAGACTCGGTAAGGCTTCCATGTGTTTCAAGCACTCAAGATAGTCCTCATCCCCCAAAGGGTCTTCTTCCTCACCATGATCATCATGGGATTTTACCAAAACTTGTGCAAGTGAAGAACCATGGGCTTCTCTAGTGGCCTTTGCCTTGACGATCGAGTCCACCATATCCACTCGATACACATCCGACCTCTCAGTGGGGTGCTTCATTGCTTCAAAGACATTGAAGACTACATTCTCATCTTGCACCCTTAGAGTGAGTTTCCCTTGTTGCACATCTATCAAGGCACGCCCAGTGGCCAAGAAGGGCCTACCCAATATGAGAGGTATCTCGGCGTCTTCATCCATATCAAGCACCACAAAGTCCTCCGGAAATATGAACTTGTCCACCTTCACTAACAAGTCTTCGACCACCCCATAAGGATATTTTATAGAACGATCGGCTAGTTGGAGTGACATCCGTGTATCCTTGACTTCTTTGATCCCCAACTTCTTCATATAGAGAGGGGCATCAAGTTGATGCTTGCCCCTAGATCACACAACGCCTTTCCTAGAGTCATCTCCCCAATGGTGCATGGTATAGAAAAAGAGCCGGGATCCTTCAACTTTGGAGGTAGTTTTCTTTGAAGAATGGTACTACACTCCTCGGTCAAAGCAACCGTTTCCTCATCCACTATTTTTCGCTTCTTGGAGAGAAGCTCCTTCATAAACCGGGCACAAGATGGCATTTGTTCCAAGGCATCCGCAAATGGAATGTTAATTTGAAGTTTGCGGAAGACATCAAGGAATTTATTGAACTGTTTATCTTGTTGAGGCTTCTTCAATCTTTCAGGATACGATACCTTCATGTAGGGCGGGAGGTCCTGGGGTTCAACCCACTTCTTTTTTCGGAACTCTTCATCTACAAGTTTTAACCTCCCCCTTGCTCCGGTGCCTTGTCACTTGCCAACTCCTCTTTCTTAGGTTGCTCTTCCTCAACATGTGGTTGTTCCGGGGCCTTGTCTTCCTGAGAACTAGTTGCACCCCCGTTAGATCCCAACACCCTACCGCTTCTAGTTGTTACGGCATTGCATTGGTTCTTAGGGTTGTTCTCGGTATCACCTGGGAAAGTGCCTGGGAGACGCTCATTTAGTTGCTTTGCGAGCTGAGCCATCTGCGTCTTTAGATTCTGAATTGCCGACCCTGTATGAGTTGCCAACTTGTCAATGACTGTGCCTGTATTGATTGACAACTTCTCAACTGCCACGCTCATCTTCTCAATAGCCAACTCCCAAGGTTGCCTTCCACCATCTGTTATTTGCAACTGATTAGTCCCTGGGAATGCCTGCTGAGTATTACGCTGATGGATTCCATAATTTGGCCTCTGACCCTGTTGAGGTTGTTGTTGCCAATTCTGTTGCGCTTGTTGTTGCCCGGCTAGACCACCACTAGCATTACTCCAAGCGAAACCCGGATGGTCTCTCCTCATATAACCCCTATTCTGATTCTGATTGTAATCATTCTGTCTGTTCCTCTGATAGTTGTTCTGGGGCACACTGTCATAGAAGTTGTGGCATGAGTCCACATGTTCTTAAGAGAAGTTGAATGGACAGTTCTGAATGTCATGATCTCCATTACAATTTTCACAACCCGGAGGCATTCCCTCGTGTATCACATTAACCTTCTTGTTCCCAGACAAAGCCGCAACTTGCATCTTCAACAGTTTATTTTGCTCTAGAATGGCTTCCATTGTTGCAGCACTGACTCCACTTGAGGTTTCCCTACCACGGTTGTAATCATTGTACGACATCTTCTCCGATAATGCCCATCCATCCTCAGCTGATAAATAAGAGAAGGAACCGCCAGCTGCGGCATCACAATTCATCTGGTATCGTCCCCTTAACCCTTTAAAGAAATGTTGAACTTTGGAGACCGGGTCAAAGAACGCCGAAGGACATCTTCTCAAGAGCACATTGTACCTCTCCCAAGCTTCGTTATAAGTTTCATCTTCTGTCTGCCTGAAAGAAGTGACGGCTACTCTTGCTTGTGCCGCTTTCTGAGGAGGAAAATATTTGGTGAGGAACTTTTGAGCCATTTGCTCCCATGTTCTGATACTTTTCCGATCCAAGCTGTCAAACCAGTCGCGAGCGACATCCCTAAGAGAGAGAGGGAATAGCCGCAAGCGGAACTCATCTTGAGAAACACCTCTTGTCCTCTGTAAGTCACAAGCTTCAAGGAAGTGAGTGATGTGTCTATGAGGGTCTTGTTTGCCACTCCCTTCAAACTGATTCTCACGGATGTAGGCTGTGACACATCCTTCCACTCTGAAGGAATCTGTATTGAGGTTGCCCCTCACAATAGAAGAATCACAATCACCCAAGTTGGGTAGACTGTACTCGAAAAGAGGCTTGTAAGGAGGAGGAGGAGGATTTGCATCCATCTCCCCAAAATCAATTGCTTCAAGCCTCTTTCGCTCTCTGGCTTCTTTCCTTAATCACTTCTCGGTCTTGGTGATCTCCGAATCAAATAGCAAGTCCTCTTGTGAAAGGGTACCTCGCATACAAAAACAAGGCAAGACCAAGTGGAATCAAAGAAGTAGAGAGAGATAATAGTAAATAAATAACAAAGAATAAAAAGAAAAATAGCTTAACCAAATAATCAAACATCCCAAAAATTAGGAAAATTGGTTGTGCCAATCCCCGGCAACGGTGCCAAAAACTTGTTGAGTCACCGACAAGTGTACCGGGTCGTCGCAAGTAATAAAATAAACACGGTAAGTAATTACCGAGGTCGAACACAAGGATTGGGCTACCAATTCTACCAATTCGCAAGAAATCCGATAAGTTTGGCCAAGTAACAGCAAGCGGTTGTGGAGAGAGAGAAAATGGGATCGCAATTCAAATTAACAAATCAATTAGAGAATAATTAATTAAAATCTGGAATTAAAACATCTAAGGTCACAAATCCACCTACCCAATCATGCATAGTACCCAAGTGATGATGATTCTCTCCCTAAGTTCAATTACACTGTCAACCAGGACCCCCAAATTCTCCTAATGACATTGTCGTGCTCAATAGGACGTATTCAACAATTGAGTTAATTACTTACTAGGTCTCATAACCCAGTCATCAAACTCTATTAAATCTGGTTCCTATAAGGTTGCACCGATCTCCTATTCACTCTCGTGCAATATTCGATCAATGTTCCCAATTCAAGTTCTAAACGTGAATTGCCTACTAAGCCTCATCAATGTTAACAAGTCAATCACGCATGCATATGATCAACGCAATAAATTCAGAATTGGAAAACAATAATTGAGACAAAGGAGAGAAACATACATCACATTGAATCTACACCGTCATGGGTGGTTTCATTGTTCCCTTAGACAAGGGGATTAGCTCCTCATGCTTGTAACAAGACACAAGCAATCGGAATTCATCGTGAATGTACAATAGAAAAAGAAAATAAGGAGACGCAGCTCCCGAGAACAAGGAATCGCCTCAAAACGCTCTACAACAAGTGGAGAATCAAAAGTTTCTCGTTTCTGCCCTAAAACAACAATATATAAAATTCAGGATCTGCGCGCGCTCGCGAGGCGAGTAGCCTCTCGCGACGCGAATATTAAAAGTGGCACTCTTTCAAAATTGGGTTCTCGTGAGGCGAGAGGATGTTTTGCGAGGCGAGACTTCAAATTCCAGTCTGTCACGGCCGTGACCTTCATCACGGCTAGGCCGTGATGGTCTCTGTCCTCCAGGGTCTTTAGGTTTCACGAGGCGAGCAGCCTCTCGCAGGGCGAAACAGAAAGGATGACTGTTGCTGCTCAGCTGGTCTTCAGGCTCGCGAGGCGAGTAGCCTCTCGCGGGGCGAATATTTCCAGAATTGAAATTTCCACTGTTTTCTTCATTCCCTTGACTCGAAGTGCTTCCCCTTTAACTTGAAACTACGAAATAGCAGTAATTGCTTTATTTGACTCAAAATTAACTAAAATATCCTAAAACTACTCAAGAGACTCAAAATCTTGCTTGAGGACAATTAAATCCAAATTTGGGCGAAAACGAGATTGAACTCGAATAATTAGCACATAAACCACAGTCTTACTAGTTATAAAACTAGATAAGCCAGAGGCTTATCAACTACGAAACATAAACAGGTTTTGGTTTTTTGTTGATGTGTTGTATAATTTAAACTTTAAAGCCTCAAAGCACCCACCTGCATTGGCCGTGAAACTTGAATCCATTGGCATATTTAAGTGATGAGATAAAAATAACAGTGAGAACTATGATTAGTGTAACTGTACAAATTTAAAGTTTCAAATTTAATCTGAGAACCCTTCTGGTTTGCTTCTTGTCGATTTAGCTGTGAAATTACTTTCCATTTCAGCATCTTAGTCTTTGATTTAGATTCAGTTCTGCTTTGTGAAATGCATCTAAATTGGTTAGTGAGGATGTGTGCTATGGATTTTCAATTTGTTTTGTGCTAGGTGTCTACAATTTCAAACATGGATAGTTCATGGCTATTGTAATGTTAAAACAGTGTTCAAAAGAGTTAATGTGATTTTGATTGTGTCATTCGTATTGATTTAAGCGAATATGAGAAGGGATTAATTTTTAAGGCTACTGTGGTAAGAGTAAAGGAGTTGAAAAACTCAAACCGATTTTTGGCAAAACACATAAATAACAATTTTTTTTTGCTTCTATCCATAAGTGAGTTTAGGACTCAAAAATGGGTTTGCAGTCATGTTTGAACATATAAACAAAGTTCATCAGTACATTGATGTTTACAACAACTTACTTTGTCCGGAAATTTGGTGCAATCCATTTTACTGAGTACTGAGATGAGAAGTTAAGAATACGCCAAAAAGAGAGATAGATTTATATATTTTGAGTAGCTTCAGCTTCTTCAAACTTCATGAACTGATGTTAAAGGTCAGTAGTATTTCAACTTTTTGGTGCACAGATTATGTTTTTATATATATTATTGCTGTTATTATTTTCAACGTGCTCTTCCTTGTCTCTTTGGTTAGAGACTTAGGTAGGAGGATCAGCTAACCATGTGTATCTTTTGTTGTTGTAAGTTGAGTATGCTTACTTCTTGGTGCTTTGTATTGTGTGCTTTAGTTAGGTATATTTTTATTTGTGATTTTTCCCCATGTTTGTTAACAGAGGCACATGATTGTTTACTGTTAAGTGAGTGACTTAAGGTCATAATGATTTATTAATTAAAGCATAGACAAAAAAAACATTAGATTGGGCAACTATTCCTATGGAGGGGGATAGATGGGTATAGAGGTGTACTTTGGAAAAAGTTAAACTAACGAGGTGAGGTGATATTTCTATATGTTACGTTTATTTTGGGAAGTAAGGGATTACTTAAGAAAAAAGGAATCACTTGATTCTGATAGATAACACTCGTACCAAGTTGCAAGTTGTTCTAATTTTGTAACCGTATATTATTGATTCTATTTTATATTAATTTATGTGTTTCTAGTCTTATAAATAGTTGTACTGGATTCTGTATATATAGAATAGTGATTTGATTTGAAAAGACTAATTTCATTTATGCACGATAGGTCCTTGTTGTCATATTCTTCTACTCGCTGTTGGCTCCGGCTCCTCCCCTTATCCTTACTCGGTTGTGTTTTCTCTCTCACGTAAGTTCTCTTAACACTCAGTGTAATGTATTATGTGAATTATTGTGTTGTTTGGTAGTGGAGAGCTGAGCTCAATAGGATGTGATCTTGTATGATTGTATGCTGATAATTTAATGTTTATGCATGTGTTTGTCAATATGTGTTGTTTGTTAGTGGAGAGCGAAGCTCAATAAGATGTGATCCTGTATGAAAGGCGGGATGCTGGTTGTGTGCTGATAATTTAGAAATTATGCATGTGTTTGACAATTAACTGCTACTTGTTAGTGGAGAACGGAGCTCAATAGGATGTTTGCTACAATATTTAATCTAAGTTTGTATTGATTTACGCTGCAATTTATATAAGCTCAACAATGTTTCAATATTTATAGGTTAATGGTTTTATTTTCTTTTAGAGTTAATAATTAATTTACGAAAGCCTTAGTTTCCTGTTTGAGATTCAATATTAATGAGCATGCGTAACTTATCAAGGTATGCATGCTCATTGTATTGAATCTTGAATTGTCCAAGTGGGGCAGTTTGGGAAAAAAACCTTTTTCACACTCGTACAATAGTCAGTTCAATATTCAAATGCCTTATATACTTGTTGCAATCTCGGTCTGATGCATTTCCTTTTGTTCTCCTGGTGCATACTTGATCGTGGTGATTCTCACCGTGCTCGAGTTGTGTACTTGGAGACCGATGGGAAATGCTGCCGAAATTTTGTCAAGTATAAGGTATCTGAATATGGGAATAACTATTATTAGCCGAGTGTGGTAAAGGTTTCTTCTCGAATGGGATAGGTTCACACCTTGTCATAAGAACGAGATTGATGGAGTTATTGGAATGCACCGTAATATATAAGTGTTATTGTAGGATTGGTCAGGCTATTTAATTGCCAGTAGTGGATATTCCGGAGAATCAGAAATGGATGTATCGTAGGTTGGATCGGAATAAACGTCTTAGGGAAGAGTATAGAGTTGGAGTGGGTGAGTTTATAGAGTTTGTTGTTAGCCAGGAGAGATTTATACGGCTAGGCGGTGATCAATTGAGGTGTCCTTGCAAAAGATGCAAGTGTCAATCTTTCAAAAGCCTGGATGGAGTTGTAGCCGATCTTTATGAGAAGGGCTTCATGCCTGATTACTATTGGTGGAGTAACCATGGTGAGACGTTGCCTGACTTAAACCCGATTGCGTTTGAAGGTTCGTACTATGGAAGTGGTGACCGGAGGGAAGAATTGAATCCATACGAGCAGATGATAATGGATCATGCTGGACCATCGGTTGGTGTTGTACTAGAAGAAGATGGGGGAAAGGATGGTGGAATGGGTTCCCAATACATAGAGGAGAATCCGAATCCCGAAGCTCAAAGATTCTATGATATGCTGAGTGCTGCACGATCTCCATTGTGGGAAGGATGTCGGGAGTACACGGAGTTGTCTATGTGCATGGAATGGTTGAGTATGAAATCTGACTACAATATACAAAAAGGCTGTTTTAATCGCCTCACCAGGTCAGTGTCCAAGGCGTTGCCAGAAGACAATCGGATGCCTACTAGTTTTTATCATGCTAAGAAGTCTGTGGAAAATTTGGGTCTGGGGTGTTTAAAAATTGATTGTTACCCGAATGGATGTATGTTGTACTATAAGGATGATTCAGCGGAAAGCATAACATGTTGTCGATTTTGTGGTGCGGATCGGTAATTTATTTAGTGAATTTAGTGACGGAGATTCTACTTAGGTAATTTATTTATGTCATAATTCATTGTGTAAATGTCATTCTACTTAGGTAATTTATTTTTGTATTATTTACACTATTGTGTAATCATCTTTTCATTTTTTTCACAGATGGCAGATTCCTCTAGAGGTAGGGGTCGTCGTGGAGGTTGTGCTGCGAGAGTCCCTTCGCCGACCGACCCACAGCCTTCAGATTGAGACCACCCTACCAGCACCTCTATGGACGGGACACCTCAGGGTGATGGAGTTGCACCCCCTACCCAGCCTCATGTGGTCGGGACACAGGCTGCACCCTCATCATCCACACCTACGACAGGACCATCATCATCATCTGGACAGGAGAGTCGTGGTCCATCCGACAGGAGGATTCTTCTTATCCCCAGGGGGGATAACGAGTAAGCTAATTTAATTTTTTAATTTATATAAAGTATCGTTAATTTCTATTTACTTGTTTTTTAAATTTATTTATAACATTTATTAATGCTCTAATTTATATAAAGTATCGTTAATTTTTTTAATTTAAATTTATTTCTATAAAGTATCGCGAAGGGCCCTTCTGATTCGATATCGAAGATCCTGCGACGCAAGTTTGATGGTCCATGTCCTACATGGAAGGCCATCCCAGGGGGCCATAGGGATCAGTTGTTTAAAGAGTTTAAGGTAAAAATTTATTAAGTTATTTAAATTAAATTTACATTATATATATACACACGAATTTCCTAACAACTGTAAGTTGTAGAAAGAGTATAGGTGGGACGTAGCTTTAGAGGCTCTCGTCAGGGACATATTTGAGCATAAAGGCTCACTAGTCATGAAGAATCTGACAAACAAGCTGAGGAAGGGTAAGAATAAGGGGAAGTGGGTGGATTAAGACACAATTTGCTTAGCATAAGTCAATTATGTGATAGTGGTTTTGATGTTTCCTTTACCAAGGATGTATGCATAGTTAAAGACTGTAGTGGCAAAACCTTCTTTTCAGCTAAAAGGCAACAAAATCTTTATAAGATTGAACTGTCTGATCTCTCAGATCAAAGTGCAACCTATCTGATGTCTAAAGAGGATGAGAGATGGTTATGGCATAAGAAACAAGGACATGCTAGTATGAAACTATTTTCTGAATTAAAAAGGAATAATCTCGTTAGAGGATTGCCTGATATTAGCTTTAAGAAAGATGTCTTGTGTGATGCATGTCAGAGAGGTAAACAGATAAAATCAAGTTTCAAATCTAAAAACCAAGTATCAACCTCTAGACCCCTTCAGTTGTTACACATGGATCTGTTTGGACCAGTTAGTGTTGCCAGCCTGGCTGGAAGAAAATATGGATTTGTCATAGTTGATGACTATTCTAGATACACATGGGTACTCTTCCTAACACACAAGGATGAGTCTTTTAAGGCTTTCTTAGTATTCTACAAAAGAGTACAAAATGAGCAAGGTTTCTGTATTTCTACCCTTAGAAGTGATCGTGGGGGAGAATTTGAAAATGAGCAGTTTAGACAGTTCTGTGAGGAGAATGGAATCTCTCACAATTTCTCTGCACCTAGAACTCCACAGCAAAATGGAGTGGTTGAGAGAAAAAAAACAGATCTCTGCAAGAGATGGCTAGATCTATGCTTAATGAAAATAATCTCTCTAAGTACTTCTGGGCAGAAGCTGTAAACACTGCTTGTTATGTACAAAACAGAATACTTATTAGGCCTTTTCTAAAAAGGACTCCTTATGAATTGTGGAAAGGAAAAAGCCCCAACATATCTTACTTTCATGCTTTTGGATGTGAATGTTTTATTCTGAATACCAAAGATAATCTTGGAAAGTTTGATTCTAAGGTAGATAAAGGTATTTTCGTAGGATATTCTTAAAAGTCTAAGGCTTTTAGAGTATACAATTCAAGAAATTGTATTATTGAAGAATCTGTTCATGTTAAATTCAATGATGGATTAAAGACTAATAAAGAACTATCAGATCTAGAAGATGATCTTACAGGTCATGATATAAACAAGCCAGAAAGTCAACAAACCGATCTAACCAAAACAGAACCTGTGCCTGAGGGTGAAAGACTAGTGGAACAAACGAGTCAGCAGACAAGTCTAGATCTTCATGATGATCTCAAAAGGGATTGGAAGTTCAACACTCATCATCCTAAGGATCTTATTATTGTAAATCCTTCTGAAGGAGTAAGAACCAGATCCACATTAAGAGAATCAAGCAATGTGGCTTTTATTTCAGATTTGGAGCCTAAACGCATTGAAAAAGCTCTTGAGGATGAAAGCTGGATTCTTGCTATGCAAGAAGAACTTAACCAGTTCACAAGAAATGATGTCTGGACTCTTGTCTCTAAGCCTAAAAACAAGTCAGTTATTGGAACAAGATGGATCTTCAGAAACAAATTAGATGATGGTAAAGTTGTCAGAAATAAAGCAAGGTTAGTAGCTCAAGGCTATAACCAACAAGAAAGTATTGATTATACTGAAACCTTTGCACCTGTAGCTAGAATAGAAGCCATATGCATTTTAATATCATATGCTGCACAACACCAAATTACCCTGTTTCAAATGGATGTAAAAAGTGTTTTTCTAAATGGTATAATTGAAGAAGAAGTGTATGTTAAACAACCCCCTGGTTTTGAGGATACTGATAAACCAGATCACGTTTTCAAACTTAAAAAAGAATTATATGGTTTGAAACAGGCACCTAGAGCATGGTATGATAGACTCAATTCTTTTCTCATACATAATGGTTTTACTAGAGGACAAGTAGACACTACTCTGTTCAAAAAATGCTCTAAAGAGAACTTTATTATAGTTCAAATATATGTTGATGATATTATTTTTGGAGCAACTAATGAAAAGTTGTGCAAGGAATTTTCAAATCTAATGCAAGCTGAATTTGAGATGAGCATGATGGGAGAATTGAAGTTCTTCCTTGGATTGCAAATCAAGCAGACAAGTGATGGAATTTATATTCATCAACTACAATATACCAAGGAGATACTCAAGAAATACAAAATGGAAAATGCAAAGCTCATGAAAACCCCTATGCAACCCAATGCAAAACTAAGCAAAGATGATGAAGGTAAAAAGGTAGATCAAACTGTCTATAGAGGTATGATTGACTCTCTATTGTACTTAACTTCAAGCAGACCTGACAGTCAATTTAGTGTCTGTATGTGTGCTAGATTCCAATCTGATCCTAGAGAATCTCATCTTAAGGCTGTTAAAAGAATATTTAGATATTTGCTTGGAACTACTAATCTTGGTTTGCTGTATTTAAGATCAACAGAATATAGATTAGTGGGATATTGTGATGCTGACTTTGCTGGAGATAGAATAGAAAGAAAAAGCACCAGTGGAGGATGTCACTTCATTGGAGCAAGTTTAGTCTCATGGTCAAGCAAGAGGAAGACAACCATTGCCCTATCTATCGCGAAGGAATACATCTCTCTTTGCTAGTTCTTCGCTCTCAACTCTTATGGGTAAAACATCAACTTGAGGATTACTCTATTTATGAACATAACATATCTGTATGGTGTGATAATTCGAGTGCTATATGCTTAACTAAAAATCCAATTCAGTATTCTAAGGCTAAACATATTGAAATCAAACATCATTTCATTAGGGATTATGTTCAGAAAGGGATCTTTGATATTAAGTTTGTTAAAACTGAAAATCAATGGGCTGATATTTTCACTAAACCCCTCGCAGAAGAAAGGTTTTTATTTATTAGAGATAATCTAAACATGCATTTCATTGTTGAATGACATGTCTGAATGTTAAGCTGTCTGTGCTAAATCTGTCATTACTCCTATATACATGTTATTTAAACTAAGCATTAGTTCAGGGGGAGTAATGATACAATAGTTTAAGTGGAGTATGTCTAATATGCTTGCTGCATTACTATGATTTTCTTAACATGTTGTCTTTCCCTTAACATATCACATAAATAAAACTTGATAACCCTTTTTGATGTTGACAAAAGAGGGAGAATGGGAGAAATTGAGATTTGTGATAGAAATATGTTATAGGGGAATGGGAGAATAAATATGATATAACCTGTTCGCTTAAAGAAAATTTCAACCTGTCTGATATATGCTTTTTTTTTGTTGATATTTTCTGAGGTTCATTAAATCATCTCAATGTTTGTCATCATCAAAAAGGGGGAGATTGTTAAGTCTCTAAAATGTCTGATGTGCATTTCCCTAAGTTTTGATGAGAACTAAACATTGGTTATTGATTTAATTAACCTTCATATTGGTTGCTAACCTGTCTATCGAGTGTGCAGATTCAATATGACAAATAGACGTCCAACAAAGTGAGACAAACAGACGTCCAACAAAGTGTAAACAAGCAGACGTCCAGCACTGTAGTGATTGAAACGTGCGTCCAAAACGCAAGAGAGAGAAACTTGCGTCCACTAAAGCGATGAAAGCCAGCGTCTACTAAAGTGACAGAGGCGTTCGTCTACTAAAGGTATCAGAAGCGCTCGTCCAATGACGTGGCATTTGGAGCTCGTCCATTAAGGTATCAGAATAGCTCGTCCATTAAGGTATCAGAAAGGCTCGTCCAATGACGTGGCATTTGGAGCTCATCCATTAAGGTATCAGAATGGCTTGTCCAATAAAGTGGCATATGAGCTCGTCTATTAGGTTACGTCCAACCAGTTAAAGGAGTATCCGTCCAATGACGTGGCATATGCATCTCGTCCACTAGAGTAACAAAGACTCTCGTCCACTAAAGTAACAGAGGCTCTCGTCCACTAAAGTAACAGAGGCTCTCGTCCACTAAAGTAACAAAAGTGCTCGTCCACTAAAGGTGACAGAAGCGCTCGTCCACTAGTATTTGGACTTATTGAGTCCTTAATATGGAGCTCGTCTACTAGCCCGAATGAAAAATCTTAAATGGCTAGATAGACGTGATTATTTTCAAGATGGAAGCACTTATCTTATGAACGCGAATTCTATAAGGATTATCATAATCGTATTTCAAGAACCAGAAAGAGACTTGAAGTCTTCTCTCCTACTCAGTTTCACGATTACCAAGAAAAGTCAGAAGTTACTCTCTCTAGCAACCTTGGGTAATCAGAACCAAAGACCAGTTAAAGAATGCTTCCAACATGCTTTATTCCCTAGTACCTCTGGTCCTTACACGAAAAGGGAAGTGTACTCAGCAAAGTACAAAAAGCTCTCTGCTCGACTCTGATATGGTTGTATCTCGATGCATAAAGCCATGATCCTTCATGTTAGAGTACAACCAACGTTCCTATTGCATTAATGGCTGCCCAGAACGACTCTATTGCATTAATGGCTGCTCAGAACGACTCTATTGCATTTAATGAAGTTCTGCTTGAAGCCAATATCTGAGGGAATGTCTCTAACGGATCCTAAATGCTTGAAGACCATAAATACAGAAGTCATTGAAGATAAAAAAAAAGGAATATACATGCTGCATTAAAGAAGCCATTACTCTGCTCATTAATTCTTTCATTCTTTCATTCTGTATTCTTCAATCATTTAAAGTTATTACGCAGACTTTCCTAGGCTTCACATTTAAACCACTTTCTGAGTGTTAGTGAAAGATCTGCCCGTGAGAAATTGTATTTATTACAAACCCAATCTCTCAAACAAACCTAAGTGAGCCTGAAGAGGCTAGGTGTGAAAATAATACTTGTCTTGAGCCTGAAGAGGCTAGGTGTGAAAACAATACTTGTCTTGAGCCTGAAGAGGCTAGGTGTGCAAATAATACTTGAGTCTGTAACCTTATCAGTTATAGTGGATAAATCTTGGTGCTGTCAAGGACTGGACGTAGCTCTTTGCTTTAAAGAGTGAATCAGGATAAATCACCGTGTCAACCTCTCTTTCATAAACTCTTTAATTGCTTTAGTTTTCTTGCGTCCATCAAGTGGTGTATTTGCAAAAGTCACCCGTCCATCCTGTATTCTTCCACCCGTCCAAATCTAGCTTTCTGTTTGCGAAAAGATTTTAACTTTGCTTAAATTCTGATAAACACAATTCAACCCCCCTTCTCGTGTTTATAGTCGTCTATTTCATTTGTTTCTGGTAATATCCATGACAAGGATTCTTTTAGCCTCTCCAAGTTCTTTCATCTCGAATTCAGTCTTCAGTTGATCCTTTATCCTTTTAATTTCTTACTTTTTAGAGCTTGCAAGAAGTATATCATCTACATAGAGAAGTAAGTAGATGATTACTTCTTCATTCTCTTTGAGAGTGTATACACAGCTGTCATAGCTGCTTCTCTGGAAGTTCATCTTCATCATGAAGTCATCAAATCTCTTATTCCATTGCCTAGGACTTTGTTTTAGGCCATATAGAGATTTCTTCAATAAGCATGCCTTGTCTTTGCACTTGTCAAATCCCTCAGGTTGATGCATATATATTGTTTCTTCTAAATTTCCATGAAGGAATGCAGTTTTGACATCTAGCTGTTCTAGATCCAGATCAAATTGAGTAACCAGGGCAAGTAGGATCCTTATTGAATAGTGTTTGACTACAGGAGAAAAGATTTCATTATAGTCAATTCCCTCAATTTGAGAGAACCCCTTTGCGACAAGTCTTGCCTTGAATCTAGTCTTGTTTGTATCCTGAGTATCTTCCTTCATTTTGAAGATCCATTTGCAGCCTACTATCCTTTTGCCCTTTGGTGGATCAACTAGAGTCCAAGTCTTGTTTAGTTCAAGGGATTTCATCTCCTCTTCCATTGCCTTCCACCATTCTGCACTGTTTCTACTTGTTATAGCTTCTGTGAAGTTACTTGGTTCATTTGCTCGAGCTTCCTCTCCAATGCTTAAAGCATAGCATATAAGATCTGCTTGTCCAAATCTTCTTGGAGGTACTATGTTCCTTCTAGCTCTGTCTCTGACTAGGTTGTAGTCATTTGTCACTGGTTCAGGTTGATGCTCAACAGGTTTTGCTTCTGCTTCATTTTGTATCCCCTGATTCATGACCTTACTTAAAGGCAGCTCCACCTCAACTTGAGTACTGCCTGAGTCACCTTCTGATTTATTTAGAGTTTGGTCCTTTGATAGCATGGCCATTCTAGTCTCATCAAAGACTACATCTCTGCTGATTATGCACTTTGGTTCTCCAGGTTCTAATCTTCACAGTTTGTAACCTTTGATTCCAGTGGGATAGCCAATAAACACACACTTTATTGCTCTAGCACCAAGCTTGTCTTGTTTGATGTGAGCAAGGGCTAATGCACCAAATATTCTCAAGTTGGTGTAATTTGCAGGTTTGCCTCTCCATAGTTCTATAGGAGTTTTAAATCCTATAGCGGATGCTGGACACCTATTGATAAGATACATTGCAGTCACAGCAGCATCACCCCAAAAGTTTTTTGGAAGACCATCACTTAGAATCATGCATCTCACTCTTTCAAGTATAGTCCAGTTCATTCTTTCTGCCAATCCATTCTACTGTGGTGTACCTGCAACAGTCCTATGTCTTTGTATGCCTAATTTCCTGCAGAAATTGTTAAACTGCTCTGAAAGGAATTCCAGGCCATTGTCAGTCCTTAAGCATTTTAATTTGTTTCCTGTTTTGGTTTCTATTGCAATGTACCAATCTTTAAACCTTTCAAAAGTGTCACTTTTATTCTTGAGTATATAAATCCATACTCTCCTAGAATAATCATCTATGATAGTTAGAAAGTAACACTACAAGAAAAGGTCATTTAGCGACCAAAAATAATGACCGAATTTTTTGGTTGCTTTTGGCGACCGAAATAGCGGCCGATTGTAGGATCTACATGAAACACTGATTAGAGTTGATACTGCTACCAAAATAGCGATCGAAATAGAGCGTAGCAGAGATATCGGTCGCTATGTCGATCTCTAAATAAAGGAAAGTAAAAGTAAAAAATTTATGAATTTTTAGCGACCGAAATGGCGACCGATTTAAATGCAACGATTAAACTTTTTTTTTATATTAGCGACCGATTTAAAAATCCGTCGCTAAATTTATGAATTCATATTTCAGCCTTTATTTATATTTGCGACCGATATTAATTCGGTCGCTAAACGGCGTGTAAAAAAATAAAATAGCGCGTGTTAGTGACCGAAATTTAAATCGGTCGCTAAAATTATAAATTCAAATTTCAAACTAACCATAATAGCGACCGATTTAATTCGGTCGCTAAAACTGAAATCCCTAAATTCGACAGAACCACCTTCTTCCTCATTTTACTCGAAGGCATATCTCTCTCTCACTGTTTCTCTCTTCCTAGCCGCGCGCTCCGGCCACCACAAGACACCTCCTGTCACCACCATCATCCCCTCTGCTCAGGTAAGCTCTCCTCTACTCCATCTCTCTCTCTCTGTCTCTGTTTCTCTCGCATCTCTCTCTGTCTCACTCTGCTTCTCTCTCTCTATCTGTTTCTAAGGTCTCTCTCATCCTCCTCTGGCCACCACCACCTCTGTCGTCGCCCCCCCCCCCCCCCAAACAAACTCCTCTCTCAGTTCTTACTCATCTCAGGTAATGATCGATCATAATGTCTTCTTCTTTGTGAGCTTTATCTTTTTGTAATCTTCAAGCATGAATCATCACACCCACCATGCGTGTGCAATTCTCATCATACCATTCACAACACAACTAGGCTAGCCTAGCTAGCTTTGTACATTTTGGTCATGTATTCCCATGAGCAGGTGTTATACATTTTGTTTTGTCTGGATATATATCATTGTTTCTGAACTAGAGTAGTTAGCATTGAATTCAACTATGGCAGGGTCTAATAATATTACCAGTTTGTTTGTGTTAAGAATTTGATAGTTGATAAAAACCCACAATAAGATTGGTAAAATAATTTCTAGTAGGCTAAATGGCCCATCATCATTTCTTCAAACATGATTCTTTTTAGTGCATCATTTAGAAAGCACAAATAAAATTCTTTTCAACGTCTCAATTCAATATAGAAGAAGCCTTCTTTACAAAAAGGAAGAGCTACTCATAGCTGTAACAAAACAAAACAATAGCACCCTTAGTCACTTTGTAATCATCCAACGACCTAAAGAAACATGCTAGAGAATACAATCCAATCTTTGAATAATGCTTGGAAAAATAATCTCAACCTATATTTATCTTGTTTTCCATATATCTTAAGAAATAGGATCTAGAGCATTCAAACTGCTAGAATAAAGAACGCTCATACTATTCCTTTACTTGATTACACTAAGTTCTTTATTGTCTGTTACTGTATGTTCATATAAAATATATCAAAACTGATGCCCATTACCAAATTATATTTTGAAGGAGTCACTTTGCTTAAGTTCATTCTCTCAATCCCATAAAAGAAACTTGATCCTGCCATGTGAGTGCATAGGCATGTTCCTCAATGCTAGCTTACAGAGGACATATGAGAACAAAAAAATCAATGCATCATAGAATGTTTCACCACTTACTATGGTACCTTCTATCATCAACTAATGAGCAATATTATTGTTAAAAGCAACTCAATGAGTAGAAACTCAATGGCAGCACAAAAATTTAGTTAATGCAATTAAGCAAGTCATACAAACAGAAAATATAACAAGCAAAATTTCCAAGTCGTAACTATGAACTGAATTCAATGTTTGAGAATACATGAACCACCATCAATGATAATCCATTAAAATAATACACCATCATAATCAAAGTTAATCATAAGAGATCTAATATCATCTTCCATCATTTTCTTTTTAACATTTATATTCAAGTTACTTGATGTATCACCTAAAATAACATTTATTTTATATCTCAAACATTTTCACAATGCCACAGGTACACACTTACCTTAACATGATTCATATTAGAAATATTAGTTATACCTTTACATTAGTATCATACATATGCATTATTTCATCTATACTCAGACCATATTATAACAAAATTTATTCATAAGTATCTATTACACCCTTTAGCACCCTGAGATGTGCCTAAGATATCACAGTCCCTTTTTTCTAAACTCCAGCCATGACGCCCAATATAAGAAAAGTGCAACCTCCATTTGATTTTGCTATTCCACATTTTCAAGAGTTAGGTTTTGGGAGAGAAAAGGTTCCTTAGTACTTTTCTCCCTTTGTTTCCTCTTCTTCTGAAATAAAGGAGATGGGGAGGAGAGTATAAGGAAGAAGGGAAACTAGGAGAGCACAATCAAAGAGAAAGGGGGTTACCACTTTTTCTCACCATCCAAAACCCTAGAACCTCAAAGCTCAACTCTCCCTCTAAACTTATACTCTCCAACGTAAAGAGTGGTGAGGGCAACCCCTCCCTTTCTTTTATTTAATTCAAGCAAGGGTTGCACACAAGTCCCTCTATAAAAGTAAAATCCCACCTTTCTCCCCAGCTAAAACTTTTAACTCTCATCATCTTTCATCTATCCTCCTACTTTATTGTTCCCTTTCTTTAATTTTTTTTTTATTTCTGTTATAATTTAGTAACAAATATAATCATTGTTATTATATTTTTGTTTTATTTAAAAAAAAACTAAACATCCACTAATCTAGCTATAAGGGACAGGTTTCACACTCCCATTGCAAGAACATTACCGTACTCATCCCAATATTTATCAAACTTCTTAAACATCCTTTCAGCCATACTTTTGATAACCTCATCTTCATCTTTCAAACTCTCAATCAAAACACACCGAATTTTCCAAACTTGCAAAAAAAATACAAGTTGGAGGTATGATAGGATATGCCAGAAATCAACTTGGTGGTTTCATATAAAGGCAACAAGAATACACATATTTTTTCACATCTTTTCCGTTCTTTCCTCCAAAGGACAATACTTATAATTATCATCATCAAAGTCAAGATTTTTAAATACACGACGATATTTAAGAGCACTCTGAAGCATCAAATAAGTTGAGTTCCATCTCGTAGGAACATCTAGACACAAGCCAACCGAAGTATCAGCACCACCAATTCATTCAATGCATTCCTTAAATTTTTTATTCTAATCTCTGAACCCCGCACAAGTTTCATGCTCTCTCTAATTTTGCTCAATGCGTCACTAGATAGCTTCAATCCCTCTTGACAATTATATTTAAAATGTATGCAGAACAACACAAGAAAAAAAGGAAGTAAGGGATTACTTAAGAAAAAAAGGAATCACTTGATTCTGATAGATAACACTCGTACCAAGTTGCAACTTGTTCTAAATTTTTAATCGTATATTATTGATTCTATTTTATATTAATTTATGTGTTTCTAGTCTTATAAATAGCTGTACTGGATTTTGTATATATAGAATAGTGATTTGATCTGAAATGACTAATTTCATTTATGAACGATAGGTCCGTGTTGTCATATTCTTCTACTCTCTGTTGGCTCCGGCTCCTCCCCTTATCCTTACTCGGTTGTGTTTTCTCTCTCAGGTAAGTTCTCTAAACACTCAGTGTAATGTATTATGTGAATTATCGTGTTGTTTGGTAGTGGAGAGCTGAGCTCAATAGGATGTGATCTTGTCTGATTGTATGCTGATAATTAAATGTTTATGCATGTGTTTGTCAATATGTGTTGTTTGTTAGTGGAGAGCGGAGCTCAATAAGATGTGATCCTGTCCGAAAGGCGGGATGCTGGTTGTGTGCTGATAATTTAGAAATTATGCATGTGTTTGACAATTAACTGCTACTTGTTAGTGGAGAGCGGAGCTCAATAGGATGTTTGCTACAATATTTAATCTAAGTTTGTATTGATTTACGCTGCAATTTATATAAGCTCAACAATGTTGCAATATTTATAGGTTAATGGTTTTATTTTCCATTAGAGTTAATAATTAATTTACGAAAGCCTTAGTTTCCTATTTGAGATTCAATATTAATGAGCATGCGTAACTTATCAAGGTATGCATGCTCGTTGTATTGAATCTTGAAATGTCCAAGTGGGGCAGTTTGGGAAAAAAACCTTTTTCACACTCGTACAATAGTCAGTTCAATATTCAAATGCCTTATATACTTGTTGCAATCTCGGTCTGATGCATTTCCTTTTGTTCTCCTGGTGCATACTTGATCGCGGTGATTCTCACCGTGCTCGAGTCGTGTACTTGGAGACCGATAGGAAATGCTGCCAAAATTTTGTCAAGTATAAGGTATTTGAATATGGGAATAACTATTATTAGCCGAGTGTGGTAAAGGTTTCTTCTCGAATGGGATAGGTTCATACCTTATCATAAGAACGAGATTGATGGAGTTATTGGAATGCACCGTAATATATAAGTGTTATTGTAGGATTGGTCAGGCTATTTAATTTCCAGCAATGGATATTCTGGAGAATCGGAAATGGATGTATCGTAGGTTGGATCGGAATAAACATCTTAGGGAAGAGTATAGAGTTGGAGTGTTATTAAGATAAAGGCTCGCAGTATAATTACTGATAATGTAATCAACCAACCTGAAAAAGATGCTCCGTACCAAGATGATGAGTTTTCAAGACCCCACGTACCGTTGCAAATTACGCCGGACATTATTGTTAATTCTCTGGCGGACATTTCCGAAAATGGGGTAGAAGTTGAAAGAGAGTTAATGGATCAATCCGAGTTGGACGCATCTAGCGAAGGTACATTCCGATCAAGTGATACTGATGAGAGTGAGGGTGAATTTAGTGACGGAGATTCTACTTAGGTAATTTATTTATGTCATAATTCATTGTGTAAATGTCATTCTACTTAGGTAATTTATTTTTGTATTATTTACACTGTTTTGTAATCATCTTTTCATTTTTTTCACAGAGGGCAGATTCCTCTAGAGGTAGGGGTCGTCGTGGAGGTCGTGCTGCGAGAGTCCCTTCGCCGGCCGACCCACAGCCTTCAGATCGAGACCACCCTACCAACACCTCTGTGGACGGGACACCTCAGGGTGGTGGAGTTGCACCCCCTACCTAGCCTCACGTGGTCGGGACACAGGCTGCACCCTCATCATCCACACCTACGACAGGACCATCATCATCATCGGGACAGGAGAGTCGTGGTTCATCCGACAGGAGGATTCTTCTTATCCCCAGGGGGGATAACGAGTAAGCTAATTTAATTTTTTAATATATATAAAGTATCGTTAATTTCTATTTACTTGTTTTTTTAATTTATTTATAACATTTATTAATGCTCTAATTTTGCTGCAGCTTTCTGCCCACAAAGGGCCCTTCTGATTCGATATCGAAGATCCTGCGACGCAAGTTTGATGGTCCATGGCCTACATGGAAGGCCATCCCAGAGGGTCATAGGGATCAGTTGTTTCTAGAGTTTAAGGAAACAATTTATTAAGTTATTTAAATTAAATTTACAATATATATATATATATACACACACGAATTTCCTAACAAATGTACGTTGCAGAAAGAGTATAGGTGGGACATAGCTTTAGAGGCTCTCGTCGGGGACATATTTGAGCATAAAGGCTCACTGGTCATGAAGAATTTGACGAACAAGCTGAGGAAGGGAAAGAATAAGGGGAAGTGGGTGGATCCTGAGATCAGGAAGCAGCTGGACCAGTACTGGGCTACTGAGAAGTTCCAGGAGATCCAGGCCACAGCTCGGCGTAATCGAGCTTCTGATGGTGGCTCATGTGCTTGGACCGACGGGTCTAAATCAGCCGCCGCCTACTACGACGAGCTGGTAATACATTAAACTTTTGACTTAATATACTATTTAATTAATTAGTTTTCATTTTTAATTACTCTTATGAATTTAACATTATATTTTTCTGTGCAGAAAGCACAGAAACAACGGGCCCCCACTGCTATGGAGTTGGTGGAGAGGACGAAGAAGTTGAAGTCGGGGACATGGGTCAACGACAAGGCCCGTAACTATGCTGTAAGCAAAAAAATAATTTAGTGTGTACTTGTAATTTATTATAAATGATTTGTTAATATTGGATATAATTTTAACTAAATCTCTTCAACTATACTTTGTAGGTGGGCTTCAACGAGAAGAAGGACGATGCCATATCACGTGCCTCACAGTCACAAGATGAGGCTTTGATCGGGTGATGGACCCTGCTCTCCTATCTCCGTCGACGATAATGCCATTTATTTGGAGGTCGTCGGGGCGGGAACAAGAAGGGGCACGTGTATGGCCTCGGACACCGGGAGGCGAGTTTATCGCTTCATCATCCGCACGCCTGCTCCTTCCTACGCCCGATACCGTCCCTCGTGAGCAGTTCAACCAAATGCAGGACACCATCACGCAGCTGAACGCGAAGCTTCGGGGAGAAGAGCGAGAGAGAGCGGCGAGATGGCGAACCAGATTGCACTGATTGACTTCGGCACACCAAAGGCTGATGCAGGCGAGCATCGAGCAGGGCCAGACACTAGGCTGGTGTTGGAGCATATGAGGATCCAGACTCCAGTTGCTCAGGGTGATGCTCTGACGGTTGTGCCGCCTGCTGCCGCTCCTCCAGTTCCGCCGCCAGCTACTGATGTTGCTACTCCAGAGGACGATCAGCTAGCAGACGTCGGTGGTACGGACGCTGAGGATGATTGGATTCCTCCATCTCCCCCTCATCATGACTATTTTTTTTCCTCATATTTTTTACTTTAAACGATTCTTGTACGACATTTTGGATTATTATTTTTATATATTTATTATTTCTTATGATCGTATATTTCATAAGTAATTTGGCGTGTTTTGTTAGTAATTTTGCTAACATTTAAAGAAAAACAGAAAAAAAATTATTTTAAAAATTAAAATTAAAAAAAAAATAATAACCAGTTTAGCGACCGAATTAGAAACCAATAATTCGGTCGCTAAACTTTATTTAACATTAACAGATGTGGTATATCGACCGAAAATCCATCGCTAATATAGGTTAACAGTAACCAAAATTAGCGACCGAACTAGCAACCGATTATCGGTCACTAGAAATGGTTACCTATACAATGCGACCAACCGAATAGCGACCGTTTTTTATTATTTAGCGACCGAAATTACGGTCGCCATTTAGCGACCGAATTAATATTTCGGTCGCTAAAACCTTAGCGACCAGGTATTCAGCCACCATCATTAATCGGTCGCTAAATTAAATAGCGACCGATTTACATAGTTTAGCGACCGAATATGCCGGTCGCTAAACAGATGATTTTTTGTAGTGTAATAACCACCTCCATGAGTCATGGTTCTAGCAGGCCCCCATAAGTCTGAATGTGCATATTCAAAAATGGATTTTGTTGTGTGCAGTCCAGTGTTAAAACTGACTCTATGTGCCTTGCCTAGAATACAGTGATCACAGAAATCCAGTTTTCCTATTTCATCATTATCTAGGAGGGGTTTTGTTTGCTTAATTCTTTTAAGCCCTTTTTTCTAATGTGTCCAAGCCTCATGTGCCACAACTTAGTCTTATCAGTGAGTGTATGACTAGCTACTGCAGCCTGAGCAATAATAGTAGATCCATCTAATATGTATAGACCATTTTTCTTTATGTCTTTAGCTATAAGTTTGCTATTTTTGTAAAGTTTAAGCATGCCATGTTCAATATTGGTTATGTAACCTAAACTGTCAAACATACCAATTGAAAGTAAGTTTCTTTTAAGCTCTGGTACATACCTGACACCCGAGACAATTATCTCTTGTCCACTAAACATCTTTAGCCGAATTGAGCCTTGGCCTTGAACTTTACATGGCTTATTGTTCCCCAATAGGACTACTCCACCATCTTGTAGGGTTAAAGACTCAAAATAGTCTTTTCTTGGACACATGTGATAGGTGCATCCTGAATCCAGCACCCAATCCTTTTCTGATTCTGTATTTGCCAACACCAAAGCTTCTGCTGACTCATATCCAGAAGATTCATAGCCTGATGACACAATGGCGGCATCGCCTGATGGTTGAGATGTCTTTGCTCCTTTATTTTTCCTCTCAGGGCACTCTTTCTTGAAGTGACCCTTCTTGTGACAATGAAAGCACTTATACTTGGATTTGTCTAGATTCTTTGATTTTGATCTGTGCTTGCCTTGCTTTCCATTCCTTCTTTCATGTCTGCCTCTCACAATATTCAAACTTTCTGCATTTCCTTTTGCATTGGCTTCTTGCTTCTTTTGAAATTCCTTTGTCCTTATGGATGATTGCACCTCATCAAGAGTAATTGTTTTATCTCTACCAAACAGAATTGCACCCTTGAAGTGTTCATAGGAGCTTGGTAAAGCACTCAGCAAAATTAGTGCTTTGTCTTCATCATCCATTGTTACCTCAAGATTCTCAAGATCATCGGGAATCTTGTTATAGTCTGCAATCTGCTCTGCTACAGGTCTGTCTTCACTCATCTTGAATGACAAGAGTTGTTGCTTCAGGAACAATCTATTTGCCACAGACTTGGTCATGTAGAGAGACTCGAGTTTGAGCCAAAGTGCGGCTGCAGTAGGCTCTCTTGCAACCTCTCTGAGGGGTTTGTCTCCAAGGCATAGGATAATTATGCTCCTTGCCTTATCGATCAGCTCATTCTTTTCTGCTGCAGTGAGAGTTATTGGAAGTGCAGCTTCTCCCTTTAGAGTATCTCCAAGACCTTGTTGCACAAGAACAGCTTGTATCTTTATTCTCCATAGGCCAAAGTCATTTGATCCAGAGAATTTTTCTATATCAAACTTGGTTGATCCCATACTGAAATCTTTCTTGCTTCACCTTGTTCCAATCCCCACAGACGGTGCCAATTGTTGTGTTTTAACACTGAAATACAAAGAACAAATACACAACAACTAGAAAGAAAAATTGAAAACAGCAAAACACTAAATTTGACAGAAACATATAATGAAATTAACAAGATAAAGAAGGAAAGAATCACACCAAAGATTAGCGTGGTTCAGCCGGTGGGGCCTACATCCACGGGGAGAGAACAAAGATATTCCACTATGATTGAATCAAGGTTACAAGATCAAGCTAGCCTCAATAGAATTCTACCCTTTGCCTTTTGTGTTTTCACCCTATAAGCAGACAGGACAAAGTTCCCAAGTCTTTCCTTCACTCTACTTTTCACACGCCAACCTCTTGATCACTCACCCTCTTGATTACAAAACAAGTTAAATAGAAATACAAAGCATATAAGAACCATCTCTAATCTTCTTTACATAGTCTATAGCCTATACTTTATAAAGAGATACAATCAGCTTCAAGATCTGTTTGAGCTCCATCAGTTATGCTGCAACAAGTTGGTTAAAACAGAAGTAACTAACTTCTAACCGATTCTTCTAACTGAAAGCCTTGATTTTCTAACTGATTTTGAGACACCAACTAACACTTTCCAATAACCCAACATATGGTTCCATAATGGGCCATACCCAATTACCCCCTTGCAGTACATGTCAAAAGCCTCTTCTAGTATTAATCTAGGAAAATGCTTAGGCCTGATTTGGTTGGAAAATACCCATAAAGAGACAAAAGTGTCAAATGGGTTCCTACAAATATAAATTATCTTGCGATTGGACTCCTTGATAGAATTGGGCAATAAAGCAAAGAGTATGTGTGTGCCAAAAAGCCTTGGCTCATGAGTCATATTGTCTCAGGAACCTGGTCAACATGATCAATACCCCCATAAATGTTATATTCAAAGAAAGGCACAAGGTCATGGGGATTGGAAGTAAGTAATGGATGGTTTTTCTCATTGGAGGTGAATTGTTGGCGATTCACAATGGCAAAGGTAAGGGCTTTCAACCAGGTGGTGCCTGATTTTGGCACGGTTGCCACAATAACATCACTTTGCTTGGCTTGAAAGTGCTTTTGAAAAATTCTTATGGATTGGATTTCGGTTGGCTGACACCAAAAACCTTGGAATAGATAGAGGTAAGGGGTTCTAAAACCCTTCTCTCTAGGATGAGAGAGAATCAGCTCCTTACATTCTTGGCTTAGCTCATTGTCTTCTTCAATTGCTTCTTGAACACCCCTTGGTTGGTTTTCTGTTGAATCCATTGGATAGAATACTAATGGTAGATTACTAGTAGTCACTTGCATGAAATTTAGCTCACAACCAGCTATTATTTATAATTATAGCATCATTCAGTGGTTCAAGTAGAAGAAAAGAGTCTGACCATTCTTTGTGAACATATGGCATCACATTCATAGAATGAATACAAGTGGGGACAAAGCTTTCTTTTTGTAAGAGACAAATTTTTTTATAAGCAAAAGTATATTAATTTGAACATAAGAGGTACTTAAACTCGGATACACAGAAGGTAATAATCAATGGAAAAAGAGAAATGATATTTTGACAACTAAATTGGACAACAATACAAGACAACATATGCATATACAAATTTTGACCAATGAATTAGAAGAAAAGATAGTGTAAAATATTATTTTAAAGGTTCCACTAGAGCTGTCAAATGGGCCGACCCTATCCCATTTGGCCCTAGCCCATATGGGTTAGGGCCAAAAGGGCCATAGGGTCAAAAAACCCGCAATACAATAAAGCCCATGAGGGTTTGTTAAAATAGTTAAAATACCAAAATAATTCATGTGTCGGTTAATTATGGGAGGGTTTGTGATAGATTATTTGATTAAAAATCACTTTTTTAAGAAAAAATCATTTTTAATAAGTTTGATTGTATCTATTTAAGTTTTTCATAAAAAATATTTTTTAAAAATAATTTTTATGGTTAAAATAAAATGTTATTATCTATAGCTTTTGGAAAAAAGCACTAAATAGTAACTACATTTTAAAAAATTAATTTTTGTGATTTTAAACAAACACAACAGTTTTTATTTTTCTTTAAAATCTCTAAAAGATAATCTTAAAATTGTTGAATATCAAAATTATGTTTTTTAATCCATAACAAACGGGCCCTATATTATATCTAATTTTTTATAAACTTCGATGATTAAGATGTTGATTTTTTTTTAAAAATGGTGGCAAGTGAGTAACCACTCCGCACTGGGTCGACCAATTAAGGGTAAAGTACTACCTCACGTTGACGTTCCGTTCTCAAGGATCGAACACACGATCACTTGGTTAAGAGACGAGGTGCCAAACCACCACGCCAGCAATGTTAGGTAAGATGTTGATTTGAATGCAATGTTTTAAAAATCGGTTGAACCGGAGAACCAAAAAGGAGAGTGGTTCAAGGTCCAACCGATTCAACCGGTTGAACCGGTATGTATATATATATATATATATATATATATATATATATATATATACACACACACACACACACACATTCATAAATAAATCAAATAACAAGTACAATTTCAATCCAAATTCTAATTTTCATATTAAGTCCAAATTATTTAATACTTAAACAAGCACAAATTGGAGTATGTCATTCAATTTATGATGCTCTAGCATTTTTTTTATTTAAAAAAACCTTTTTAAAATTTTTGAATTTTTTTAATGAACCGGCCGGTTTTTCGGTTTTGGTCCGGTTCAACCGGTTTTTTGTGATTTTTAGCGGTTGAACCTCTTTTCCGATTCCGTGGTTCGACCAGGACCAGAGAGGGGTCCGGGCGATGGTCCAACCGATCGAACCGGTCTGGTTGGACCGGTTTTTAACACACTAATCTGAATTTTTTATATAATTTTTTTAACTATACTTAAATATAAAAATTGTGAAAAGTGCAAAGCACTTTAAAAGGCTAATTTATTTTTTTTAACTCAAGAGCGCTTGGATGAAATGGCACGAGTCTCTTCCAATTTAATCAGAGGTCTTAAGTTCGAATCTTGGCCCTGTGAATGCAGCAGCATTAAAACTCTTGAGGGAGGGGTTTGCCGCCATAGTGGTCCTACCCGACTCGAGGGATTAGTCTCTACAGCCGCAGTTGCGCGCGAAGGATACCCCGGATAACAAAAAAAAAGGCTAAATTTTTTAACTAACTTTTTTTACGTATAAAAATCTAAATATAATAATAATTTTTTTCTAAACATAAAAATATTGTCTTTATTTATTAATATAAAAACTTGAAAGTGTTATCCAGTTACGTAAGAAGTCACATACCATGGAAGTGTAACCCAGTTTTGGATAATAGTCATTACTCATTCTCGTCCCTCACTAACACATAGTCACAAGCTCATAATTTATTTGCAGACTGGTCCGCGGATAAGGCCTAGCCCTAAGCATTTTTAACCCGCTTAAATTGGGGGACTATATGGGTTAAGGCTAGACAAACGTATCAAAATAAGGTTTTGAAGGTGGACCCATAGATTTCAGCTTTTATTGACGGCTTTAGGTTCGACCGTATACATATATAATGTTGGACTACTTTTAATCGAGAAAATATCATAACAGCTGAGAAAAATAAGGTAAGGATTCCATCAACTGAACAAATCATTAACAAGATTGAATAACTAACTTAAAACCAAAAAAAAGACATGATACGTGTTACATAGGCGTACAACCACAATCCCATCACATTAGTGCCCCTAAAATAGACTACTCAGAATAGTCAGAGAGCTGCAGTGCGACCATCGCAAAGGATACTAAGGAAAAAAAAAACTATTTGGTATCAACTAATTTGACGGCAAAAATGTTAGGTGAACATTTTTATTACTCACATATTTTATGTGTTGAAAATAGAGCGAAGATGTATATGAAAAAAAAAAAACTAAATTATATTTTTGGTTTTCAAATTGTTTTTTAGTATTTAATTTGATCCCAAGTTTATAAAACGTTTATTTTGTTCTCTAAGTTCTTAAAATTTATTCAATCGAGTCTTTCCATCATGTTGACTAACGGACATTGACGTTGACCCCATCTAATCCGCCAAAATCGAATACCAAATTGAACATCGATAAACAATTAGGGACCATTATTTTGGGATTAACGTCTATGTCCGTTAGTCAACTTGATGGAAGGACTCGATTAAATAAGTCTTAGGAACTTGCGGACCAAAATGAACATTTTAAAAATTTGGGGACCAAATTGAACATTGATAAACAATTTGGGAACCGAAAGTATAATTTAGCCTATGAAAAATAAGTGTCGTTTAAGGTGCACCATCCACCAAAGTGGTGCACCCATGCACTATTCAAGTGGCAAATTGTAGTCTAATCCTTTTGTCACTTGGGATGATTTGACTTTTCAACATTCTTTGTATTAGTCAAAACATCTAAATATTGTATTTGTTTGATATTTGCATATAAGGACCTCAATTATTTGTATATGCACCTACATATTTTTTTATTAAATTTAAAATATATTTATTTAAATTATATTTTTAAAATATAATTATTTAAACTTTTATTTTAAAACATAATTATTTTAATTTTTCTGTTTTCCTTTTATTAGTTAACTCCATAATTTTCCTTATTCGTGTATAATTATATTGAGTGAAAAGAGTGAAATTATATAATATAACACATTAAAATTCTTGAAGTTGTGCTACCTACATTTAATTGTATAAATTATTTAAGTAGAAAAACAATTTAACAATAGTGAAGAAAGATGTTAGACGACCTTTTTATTTTAATAATCAAGAAACAAATATTTTAGGTACTTAAGATTTACTTAGATTTTATTTATTTTTTTCACCAAAAAAAAGATTTGCGTTTTATAATAAAATTTCAAATAATTTTCTCGATTTAAAAGAAGAAACAAATTTAATTTATTAAATTTTAATTTTTTAAAAAAATATTATATTTAAAAATTATTTTAAAATAAAAAATTAATTAATTATATCGTAGATGTATGAAAAATAATATTAGATGAGATCAGTTATAATTAAATGATAAAAAATTGTATATCGATATAAATGATAAAAAAAATAAGACATCAAGACTCATTCCAAATCCAACCCACAGTTTGAGTTGAATTAAAAACATTTCAACTCATAAATCCCCCATTTTCCCTTCTTAATCTGAGCTAAACAAAATTTAAGATCCTAATACACTTTCTCAAATCAATAATAAATGTATTTTTAATTTATTCACTTTAAAGAAAAACCCGCTTTTTAAGATAATTTTAAATATAAATCATTTAAAAACTTATTTGTCAACTTATTGTTTCAAGAAAAAAGAGATAAAAAACGAAAAGTTTCCAAAATAGGAAAAATTGAAAAAAATTAAGAAGGAAAAGTAATTAAGAAGAGAGAGACATAGGTAGAAGTAAGTAGATAAAACCAACATGATGTTTGTTGGAATGGAAACGTAACCACAAAGAAGAGAATCCAAGTTCGATTCTTAGGAGGCATTCTGGTTGAGAGGTCGCAAAATTTAACGAGTTAATTCTCGTGCATCTACGCAGCCAAACCGTGGATTAATCTCATAGTCGGTCAAGAGTCGAAGCTGTGGGAACACGGGATACCCCGATGGATTCATTGGGAACCCAAAGTCTGTAATTATGTGTTAGTGGAAGAATTTCAAACTCTTGACAGAAATAATTCCGACAGGCTGACAAAGGAATTGAAGTAAAGAAAGTTATGTTCTAAATATTGAAAATACTTAGCTGATAAGAAAGTGTACATGTCGACGAAAAGATAGATTAATAAGCAGCCTTTTTGACAAAATTCATAGGAGGATTGCCAAAAATATGGAAAAGAAAAAATGACTAAGTCTCAAAATCGACAATATAGCCAAGATAAGTTGTCAAACAGTTAATCCCGTCAAAGACAAGACGGTTGACACGGAGCAGTTCAAGACATTGAGCGGTTATTGGAATTGTATTGACAAACAGTTTAAATGTAAAGCCTAAGAGAACTGCCAAGGACATGTGGTAGTCATTTAGATAGGAAGTTACTACTAGGTAGTTGTTTTATTTGCTTATAAATACTAGTTATTACAATGTAATAAAGGAGGTTACTTGATACACATCCTACACATCTCGATCACACAGCAGATTGACGGATTACATTCAAGTATTCCCTCCATCCTTCTTATTTCAATACTATGGCAAAATTCGATGCCATTTTCATTTCTTATGTTCAATTTCTTCATTTATTCTTACTCATTTCTAGCATTTCTGTTATGTTGTTCTGTTAAATTCATTTACTTCTTGAAAGTTGTATCATTTAGATTCTACTCTACTTAAATTTCTTTTTAAACTTATGTTTCTTCTTTTATTGTAAACTTAGTTCAATCATGAAGTTATTTTCTAAATATAAAACTACTTCCTCCTTTTAAATTTCAAATTCCCCTTTTCAAATATAAACAATTTCGTTGTCAAGTTTCATTATTGATAATCGTCGGTACATCTTTTTCCTAAACTTATACACTTGTCATAGCATCAAATCTTTGTCAGTATATTACTAGATTTGACTAACTTGTCAAATTCATACTTGGCAAACAATACATACACACATTCTGACGACATTACCGTATAACTCATAGGTCCCACACTCGCTTGATTTTTAATTATTTGTAACAAACGGATTTTTGGACACCAACCAAAAACCAACGTTAACATTATGATGGGTTCCAAATGTTGGAACCAGTTTACCACTCAACAAGGTTCCTCACCAATCACTCAAGAATTGAGAAAGGCAATAAGAGAGAATGGAAGAGTAGAAGAGAGAAGGCAATAGAATTTCTAAAAAAAACTTCTCACACACTGATCTTTATTCATTCACATAGCAGGTATTTATACACTTGTAGACTAGTCCCACATGGACTAAGTCAGCTCAACAAACTAACCACTTTCACAACTAACACACTAATCACACTTTAACAAACTCCTAATAACTAACTAATTTGGATTATCTCCAACACCCCCCCCCCCTCCCCCCTAATTCAAATTAGCTAAAAAAACACAAAATACAAAACACAATTTTACACTCAAATTTGCATTTTTATAATGCACACATTATTAACACTAATACACATGTATCCTCCTCCTGGATCCCATTGCTTAAAGGAACTAGACCCAATATTCACAAAAACAACTTGTCCTACTTGGCCCACAACATAAAGCACAATATAACCACAAATTTCCCCCTTACTCGTATGGCCTGGGCCCATTTTCTGAAATTCACATTGAAAATGATCTAATTTCCTTGGAGCACAAATTTGGGCTTGGCCCATTAGGTTAACACTTGTCATTTTCTGGTAGATTTCCAGAATTGCCCTTGCACCCATCATCTTCTCCTTCTCGATGGTTGCTTGTAGCCACCACCCTGCATCCATCGACTTCTCTTCCTTCCTGATCCCACCGACCACCATCGGTAGGCTCCAGGCAGGAGGCTCTAGCGACAGACTTTTGGCCAGTGAGATACTGGGCTTCGTCTTCACTCCATCAGCCTCCACAAACAATAGCGATATTCCATCACCCTCTAGCGACGAACTCGTGTTGATGGAACACCACTGCAGCTCTGTCGATGGCGGCAGTTCTGGTACCATGGGACTTCTTCTCCTTCCCAAGACACTGACCCAATCCAACACCTCAACTTCTTCGTGCGACGCCATCATCACTACTTTTGTCGTCGTCGCGTGAGGATACCAGTACGGCGGTTTGGTCGGACCTTCCTTCTTCTCCACGATTCTACCGATTTGTGGTTGCACTACGATCGTCATCTCTGCCCTGACCTTTCCAAGCACATACGGTGACACCTCAACTGTTGTTATTTCTGGTGTCGTCACCTCCCTTCGCAGGTAGCAAAACCGATGAGGGTCAGAGAGCTCCACCATCGACCTGCCACACCGCCGCACACCACCGCTTTGTCCTCCACGCACGACTCTGCATTGCATCGCGACCTTTGTCACCGCCGCACACCTCGGGTGCTCCTTCGCACGCACCACTGTATGAAATCAAGGTCCGGCGGCTCCACATTCACCAGCTCCGATTTGGTTCTTCCAGTTCTTGTAGCAGCCCCATTCTTAAATATTGAAACCATTGGTGCGTCGACCACCGTACAAGGGTCAGGGTTTGGCTTCTCCGGCGTCACTTCCGGCAACCTCGACTCATCTTCTTGGACACAACGCACTCCCTCCTCCTTGTTCTCCTTCACGCGAGCAACTTCATGGCAGTCATCTTTAACCTTTTCTTCATCTCCGGCAGCTACAACCTCCTTCACCAAGGCATTAAGCTGGCCTTTTCCATCTCGACTTGCTCCATCTTTCTCATTGATTTCACCTTATGTATCAGTCTTCTTGATCTCTGTCACTAGCTCTGGCACTGTCGTCTCGACCGCCATCACCGATACACATCGAGTCACGGTAGCAGTTGCCGCTTCTCCTGCTTCGTTCTTTGTTTTTGCCTCCACCTTCCTATATTCTTCTCTATCTTTATTCTTCATCTTGTAATTGATTACTGGTCTTCTCATCTTGTTCTTGCCACTCCTTCTTGCAGCACCATGAACTTTGTTCAAGATGTCCCAGGCTTCTTTGGATGTGTTGGTAGCAGCAATCTTCTCAAAACTTTCAGAGTCCACACATTGATGGATGATGGAGAGAGCCAAACAATCTTTCTTCTTGGAAGCACTCCCTTCCACATCTAGCATTCCCCCTTGCACTATTTCTAGCACCTCATAGAAATCAAAGATCACATGCATCTTCACAACCCAATGATTGAAGTTCTTGCTATCAAGAACTGGTAAGGGAATTGAAAGATCTTCACTCAAACTCTCCACCTCCATGGACACACTCTCTCAAGATCCTTATAGCTCTGATACCACTGTTGGTGCAAGAACACAATCTCACACACACTCACAAAGAAAAATTATGGAGAAGAAGAGAATATGAAAATCTGGAAATTTTATTCACTTCTACATCTTTACACTACACTTCTCTACACATTTATATCACACACTATGTCAATTTATAGACTCACATAGATCACTAATTAACTCTCTTAATAGCTTCTAAATAATCACTTTAGTTACAACAAACTAATCACACTTTAACAAACTAACTAAACACTAACAGACACTAACTAATTTGGATTATCTCCAACACTTCATAATATAGGTCCAATTAAAATTGTCCAATGAAATTTTCAAAAATAAAATAAAATAGTGATATAATCATATAACTGAAGAATCTGTTGAGTGAGGAGAATATAGTGTCTAACCTTGCAAAATCCTTCAGAGATGATAGAAGAGGGCGTGGAGCGGTGGAGGAGTGAGGTGGGCAGATAGAAGAGGATAGATTTTGTTACAAGAAGAAAACACAACCTATTGTTCCGGTCTCCTATCACTGATCTCAACTGTCCACTTTTTTTTTATTAATATATCAATGGTTGAAATTGCAGGAGGATGGATCCTTCGAGTTTGGCATGGAGGATTGAAGACAAAGCCGTCTAAGAGCATCCACGTCACAACACGTCATATTTTTACTTGTTGGAGTTCTTAAATGCATCCCGGGTTTACACATTACTATTTTTTTTTTTTACTTTTTACAACTTAAGACCTCATCTCTCCAACCCAGCACCTTCGAAAAATTTATTAAATGGATCTCACAAGTGACACCACATCCTTATATTTTATCTCTTCAACTTTGGTTTATGTTTTTTATTATTATTTCTGACGTCATGACCAATAATCACTCATAAGAATCAGGTGCTTGTACAAGAACCCTGTGTTTAATAAGAACTGGCTCCAATGGTGGTTCTTATTAAGAACATGTGCTTAAAAGCAACCAGTGACGAATTTTGACAGAAATTTTCGAGGGAGCCACTAATTACTAACTAAAATAATATGATTAAAATTCATATGAATCATGTTGTTCATCGTATTTGTTACAAAACTGAACTGAACTAAGCTTGCTTAGTAAGCACGGAAGCGTGTTTTTGGATTGCAGAAAACTAATCAGCAAAGGAGCAGTATGATAATAGATGAACACAAAGGAATTAACATGGGTGGTTCACCAAGACTTGGCTACATCCACCCACGGGCAGCAACAACGAAAAATTCCACTATGAACAAGAGGATTACAGTATGTACACGGCTGAGATCACCCTCTAGAGAATTACAAAGTTATTCTCTCACACTCTTTCTAATGATCTCTTTTTCTAGATTTTCAGAACTCTAACTCTCTGTCACAACTTGTCAAGCTTCCTTTCTATTTATAGGAGTACTCAACTAAGAGAGGGAGCATAACCGAATAACATACTACAGTTAGTAACTAACTTTATGTTACAATTAGAACCTTCTTGTACAACAAACTGCTACTTGATCATTTAGCTCAAGCATAACCGAATAAAGGATTCAAGCCATCTTCACAATTCTCCACCTTGGATTGAATTCTTCCTTCATAACCTGATAAGCTTGAGTTCTGAAAGAAGGTTGTTTTGTTGCTGCCTGTCACAGAGGACTATTTCCAACAATCAACATTGAGCAAGTCTAAGCAATGCATAAACTTGCTTTTAGAAACTGGTTTGGTGAACATGTCGGCTAGATTATCCTTAGTACCAATTTTCTGAACTTTAATTATTTTCTCTGTACGGATGAAATGATACCTCACATCTATGTGTTTGGTTCTTTCATGGTGCACCTGATCTTTGGTCAGACAAATGGCACTTAAACTGTCACAGAAAATTACTGCATGTTCCTGAGCAAAACCAAGGTCATTGATGAGACCTTTCAGCCATATACCTTCCTTAGCATCTTCTGTTAAGGCCATATACTCAGATTCAGTTGTGGATAATGCCACAGTGGGCTGCAATGTTGCTTTCCAACTGACCAAGGAGTCTCCAACAGTGAAAGCATAACCTGTTACAGACCTCCTTGTGTCCAGATCTGCTGCATAATCTGCATCAGAATATCCAGCTACAACACATCTTGTGTCTCTTCCATATATGAGGCCAACATCTGTTGTTCCTTTCAAGTACCTGAAGATCCTCTTCACTGCTTGCCAATGTTCCTTTCCTGGTTGACATAAGAACCTGCTAACCACACTGACAACATGTGCAAGGTCAGGTATAGTGCATACCATGGCATACATTAGACTGCCTACAACACTTGCATATGGAACTCTTGACATATATTGTTTCTGATTGAGTTTGAGGTGAGATAGTTGAGGAGAGATAAGTGCTTGCAGCTAGGGGAGTGCTAAGAGATTTAGCAGAAGACATGCCAAACTTGGACGTATCTTCATTATGTATTCCTTTTGTGAGAGGAATAGCTTTTTCTGAGCCCAATCTCTATAGATTTCCATCCCTAAAATCTTCTCAGCTGCTCCCATATCTTTCATGTCAAACTCAGCACTGAGGAGAGACTTCGGTTGTTGAATTGTTTCAATGTGACTTGCTGCAATGAGCATGTCATCCACATAAAGAAGCAAGTATATAAAAGAACCATCCTCCACCTTTTTGTGATATACACATGAATCATATGTACTTCTTTTATATCCATGTGATGTCATGAATTTGTCAAATCTCTTATACCATTGCCTGGGAGATTGTTTCAAACCATACAAGGACCTTTGTAGTTGACATACATGATCTTCCATTCCCTGGACAGCAAATCCTTCTGGTTGTGCCATTAGTATATTTTCCTCTATCTCTCCATGCAAAAAAGCTGTTTTTACATCTAGTTGTTCAAGTTCCAAATCCTGATGAGCCACTAATGCTAGTAGTACTCGAATGGATGTGTGTCTCACAACTGGAGAGAATATCTCATTGTAATCTACACCTTCCCTTTGACTGTAACCCTTTGCAACCAGTCGAGCTTTATACCTTATAGCTTCAGTACCTGGAATTCCTGCCTTTTTCTTAAAAATCCACTTGCAGCCAACCACTCTTCTGCCTTCAAGTAGCTTAACCAGCTTCCATGTATGATTCTTGTGGAGAGATTCCATCTCTTCACTCATTGCTACAATCCATTGAGCAGATTCCTTGCACTTGATTGCTTCCTGATAGGTAGTTGGTTCGTAAGGATCTACCTCTTCTGCTACTTGCAAAGCATATGCAACTATGTCTTCAAAACCATACTTCTTAGGGGGCCTGATCTGTCTCTGTGACCTTCTGAGTGTTGAATTCTCTGGCACCGTTTTGTTTTGACATGCTTCAAAATCAACTTCCATTTGTTGATCTTCTTGAGACATAGTTGACTCTTTTCTTGTGTTGGACTTTGGGGATTCTGTATCTTGGTGAAGTTCAGCATTATGCTTGCTCACTGAACTTTCACTCTCCACCTGCTCAATGGCATCATAGTAGGGGTGTAATCGGGTCGGGTTGGTTCGGATTTGAGGGGTTTAATCATCCGAACCGATCAAATTTGATCGGTTCGGATCGGTTCGGATTTCGCAAATTTGCAACTACGGATCCGAACCGAACCGAATCGATCACAATCGGGTTGGTTCGGTTCGGATCATCGGGTTGCCCTTTTTTTTTTTTTTTAATTTATACTTAAATATTAATAAAAAATTAGAAAAATAAAATAAAAAATATATATTTAATTATTAATTATATTAAATTTATATATGATAATATATTAATATTATATAAAATAATTAAAAAATAAATATTTTAAATGGTTCGGGTCGGTTCGGATCGGATCGGATCAGAATTTTCGGATCCGAGACCCGAACCGATCTGGTTCGGATCGACGTTTTGAAATCCGATCCGATCCGATGATCCGAACCAATCCACCAAAACCGGTTCGAATCGGTTCGGATCCGCCGGGTTCGCGGATCGGATCGGATCCGCTTACACCCCTACATCATAGTATGGTCTAGGGTGTAGCATAGATTCTTCATCAAAAGTTACATCTCTGCTCATAATGATTCTTCTTTCAGCAGATGACCAGATTCTATACCCTTTCACCCCATCTCCATAGCCAGCAAATACTCCCTTCTTAGCCCTTGGTTCCAACTTTCCATCATTGACATGGTAATAAGCTGGACATCCAAAAATTCTAAGAGTGGAGTAGTCTGCAGGTCTTCCTGACCACATTTCCATAGGAGTTTTGCCATTAATCGCAGTAGAAGGGGACCTATTTATCAAGTAGCAAGATGTACTTACTGCTTCAGCCCAGAAACTCCTATCCAACCTTGCATTGGAAAGCATACAGCGAGCTCTTTCCAATAGTGTTATGTTCATTCTCTCAGTAACACCATTTTGTTGAGGAGTGTTTCTAACAGTGAGGTGTCTGACAATCCCTTCTTTCTTGCAGAATTCATTAAATTCCTTTGAACAGAATTCCAAACCATTATCTGTACGAAGTCTTCTAACCTTATTTCCTGACTAATTCTCTACTAGAATCTTCCATTGTTTAAAGGACTTGAAAGCTTCATTTTTCTGTTTCAGCATGAATATCCAAGTCATCCTTGAATAGTCATCTATAATGGATAGGAAATATCTAGCTCCACCTTTTGATGATACCCTGGATGGTCCCCAACAGTCAGAGTGTATGTAATCTAAGGTGGCTTTTGTAGTGTGCATTGCTTTTGTGAACTCGTGCTTGCGTTTCTTGCCAAACACACAATGCTCACAAAACTGCAATTGCACCTTCTGATGTCTTCCAAGAAGACTTTGTTTACTGAGGATTGCCATACCTTGTTCGAATTCACTCATATGCCCCAATCTCATGTGCCAAAGACTGCTTTCTTTTGGCCCATTTTATGTTAACTGAGATGCTATAGATGAAGAGCCAATAACTGTGGAACCTTGGAGAATGTAAAGATTTCACAATTTGGTTCCCCTCATGACTGTGAATGCTCCCTTCCTTATCTGCATTACTCCACCTTCAACACTGCATGAGAAGCCCTTTGAGTCCAAAGCTCCTACAGAGATCAGATTCCTTTTCAATTCTGGAACTTGGCAGACATTTGAAAGAGTTCTGATTTTGCCATCAAACATCTTGATCAGAATTATGCCAATTCCTACTGTTTTGCAGGGAGAATTGTTTCCCATCAAGACATTTCCACCTGATTTCTTTTCATATATTAAGAACCAGCTTCTTTGTGGACACATATGGAAAGAACAACCAGAATCTAGCACCCATTGATTAGTTGATTGATGTTTTTGATCAGCTGCTGTTAGAACAAAATCATCATCAGAAGAGAAGCCTTCTTATCTTATTCTGCAAATGCATTCCTTCTTCTTCTTCTTGGGGCAATCTTTCTTCCAATGTCCTGGTTCTTTGCAGTAGTTACATATATCTCTTGGATCTTGTTTACCTTTTTTCCCCCTTTACCTTTCTTCTTTTTCTGATTTTTACCCGAGTTTGAGGCCACTAACCCAGAGGCAGAATCATCACCATTTCCCGATGCCATGTGTTGAAGTTCTCTAGTGTGTAGACTGGATTTTACTTCTTCCAAAGTTATGCAGTCCTTTCCAACACTTTAAGAACTTACAAAATTTTCAAAATGAAGGGGGAAGGGAGACTAACAATATCATGGCAGCATCTTCATCTCCTATTTTAACATCAATTTCATGAAGTTCCATTAATATGGAATTTAATTCATCTAGATGGTCTTTCAAAGGGGTACATTCTTTCATTCGAAGTCCAAACAGCCGCCTTTTCAGCAGAAGCTTGTTGCAGATTGACTTTGTCATGTATAGCTTCTCCAATTTCAGCCATAAGCCTGCGGCGGTTGTTTCTTCAGCAACTTCATATAGAACCTCATCGGAGAGGGAAAGCACGATCAATGAATGAGCTTTCTCTTCTTGCAGAGCAAGATCTTCTTTGTTAGTCTTTGAGGTTGATCCAGAAAAAGGTGCCCAAGCTTGTTGTTGTTTCAGCAGTGCTCTCATCTTTATCCGCCAGAGACTGAAACTTTGCTTCGAACTATATTTCTCAACCTTGATCATGTTAGACATCTTCTTGATGGATTCTTGATGATTCTAACCAGTTGATCTTTTGCAATGTGTTGCTCCCAGGACCTTTTGGGAGCTCTGGTGCCAGTTTGTTACAAAACTGAACTGAACTAAGCTTGCTTGGTAAGCATGGAAGCGTGTTTTTGGATTGCAGAAAACTAATCATCAAAGGAGCAGTATGATAATATATGAACACAAAGGAATTAACGTGGGTGGTTCACCAAGACTTGGCTACATCCACCCACGGGCAGCAACAACGAAAAATTCCACTATGAACAAGAGGGTTACAGTATGTACACAGCTGAGATCACCCTCTAGAGAATTACAAAGTTATTCTCTCACACTCTTTCTAATGATCTCTTTTTCTAGTTGAGTCCACATCGGATTTTAACTATGCTTAGAAGATGGGTAGTGTGTCTGAATCCGATGCGATAAATAACATTAGTGTGGCATATGGTATTTATATACTCGTGGAAGAGGACGTCCGATTGACAGTAATGACCGAACTCCTGAAAGAATTGTTGGAGCTAACAATGTGGAAAATAATCATACCGGAAGTGGAGGAGAGTCATCTGAGACTCAAGATACCATGAAAAACATAGTTATTGCTCTGTTATTACAAACACGGCAGAATGCTGAGATGCTACAGATGAACAAAGAACAGCAGGAACAACAGAACCAAAGGAGAGCTGCAGCAGCTGAAGATGCCGGAATGGCTACTTTCCTGAAAGGGAAGCCACCCCGATTCTGAGGAGATTATGATCCAGAGAAGGCAGAATGGTGGATACAAGAGATCGAGAAGATATTCGATACCATGCGCTGCAGAGAGGATATGAAAGTGACGTATGCTGCCTTCATGCTAACTGGAGGAGCAGAGTCTTGGTGGAGAGGCAAGCGAAGACTACTGGATGCCGAAGGCAGAGTTATCAATCGGCAGCTGTTTAGTGATCGCTTCTTTGAGAAGTATTTTCCGCGTCTAGTTCGACGCGAGAAAGAAAGGGAATTCATGAGTCTCAAACAAGGCAACATGACTGTTGGTGATTATGCATCACGATTTGAGGCTCGATTAAGTATTCCGAATTTTATCGAGATTCCCAGATGAATATTGGCAATGTAGAAGGTTTGAGGAAGGACTCCGACATGAACTACAGAGGGCTATAGTATCTCTCGATATCCAGAGTTTTCCAGAGCTAGTGGAGAGATGCAGTGCCATAGAAAGCATAGATCTGAGGCAAGCTCCGAGCGGAGGCAGCAGAGGAGTGGAGGTCCTATTCGATCAGGTCTCCAACGGAGAGAAGATAGGGGTTCTCAAGAGAGACAAGGACCATATGCCAGACAATTGCAGACAGTGGCACCAACACCAGTAGCTACCACACCAGTGGTCGGAACAAGCCAGCAACAACAAGGCTTAGTTTGTTTCAGATGCGGAGGACCGCACCATGTTAGGAATTGTAAGGAGGGATCTGGTTGTTTCAACTGTGGGAAACCAGGACATTATGCTCGTGATTGTAGAGAGAAAGGTATGCCGCAGCCGGTAGCTGGGAATAGGGAAGCTGGAGGTTATAGAGGTGGAACCCAGGGAGGAGTTTCCGCAACCGGTTAGCAGATGGTTAGACCTCAAGCTGTTGGGAGAGTGTTTACCATAAGAGGAGTTGAATCCCCTCACGCTGCAGATCTCATACACGGTATGTATGATTTTGATATAAATTGGAATAATAGAATATGTTCGAAGGTTTAAGTTTTAATTATGTCCTTTAAGGATGTTAGATCAAGTTGGAAAGGTTAAGGACAATGAATAGAATATAGTGATGGATAAGTTCGAGGATAAATAGAATGATATAATAATGAATTCTGTTATGAAGTTACCGCTGTCACCTAAGGGAAAAACAGCAATGAGAAATATATTGTTGGAGCTTTAGATTAAGATAATATTACAAGATGATGTCTAGTGTTGAGTTAAGAAATTCCGAGGACGGAATTTTTTTCTAAGAGGGGTAGTAATGTAACACCCTGTATTTCACTGTTTTAAATAACAGTAATACATATAAATATGTTTATAAATTTATTTGAGTTTTAGAAAATTATTTTAATTAAACGGAGTTTACTACTCAATCCTACTTGAATGTAGGAAGCTATGATTGAAAATTAGGTTGGAAAGTCAGGCGAAACCCGGCCCGCGAATTCCATTGACAGTATAAGTATACTGCTCAAAAGACCTAATATTAATTCGTGAACGAAAGACTTAAGATTATTATTTTATTTCCTACAATTCTGTATTTTTAGAATTATTTTGGAAAAAAATAAATAATTTATGTTTTTCGGGCGAAACACGTAATCGGGTAGACGACAGAGGGGATTTCGGAGTTTCTCAGAACGGATAGAGGGTTTATCTTAGGATTTTGAGATGATTCAAGGGAATGAATCATATTTTTAAGTCTAGAAGGTTTTTCAGGGTTAAATAGAAAATTTATGAATTTTACGCTTAAGCCCCTGAACTTTCTGTTAATTACCCTTTTGTCCCTAAATTAGTTTCTAAGTTTTTTTCAAGTGAATTGGGCTAAAATCCTTGTTACCAATATCTAATGGACGTGGCTATGAAGCCCAAATTGTCTAGTTCATGAATTGATTCCATAAAGCCCATTTGAAACTATACAAGTTTCCTATGTCAAGATTTATGTTTAAATCTTCAAGTGGGCCCCACAAAAATGAAACCAAGCCCAAACTTACCAAGCCCATGCGCAAGCCCATGAGGAATTGAAGGTTGCCCTCATTTGTTGTTGGATGAGTCAAGAATTTTCTAGAATGTTCTACATTCTTCCACTTTGTTCTTCAAGCTTCTAAAATCTTCTTCAACATTCTTGAATTTCTTAAAATATCTATGACACAAAAATCAGCCCAAAATAGTCAAGATAATCTTGCATTAAATGTGGCAACAAGTCATCATGACAATTTATTGACAATTTGCAAACTAGTCCTTAAACTTTTGGAATCTTTGCAAATTGGTCCCTAGGAAGTAATTGCATTCTAATCCTTTTAGCAAGACAACTCATCACTTCTAGATCCTTCCCAAGATGGAGCCACTATCTCTATAAATACCATACTCTCACGTTTCACTTAGTTTCTAATGCCTTTTTGTTCAAAACCCTAAGTTCATAAGTCTTTTAGTGATAGATTTGTGAAGTAAGTTTCTTGGATTTCCTTTGTCATTGATTTTCAAGTGGTAAATCCTAATCTTCTTCCTTAATCATGCCTATGTTCTTTAGCAAGTTTCTTTATTCAAAGTTTGTTTTATATGTGTTCATCATTTTCAAGTTTCTAACCCTAGAACTTTGAAAAGTCATAATAAATTCTAGAAAAATCTAATGATGATGAAACTACTTTCTATCTTCTTGATATCATGCATATTATCTAAATCTAAGAGCATGATGTAATCAAAAATTTCTTTCCTAAAAACCTAGCCTTGGCCGAATCTATCAAAGTAGGTTTGGTAGAGTTTTTGTTCATGATTTTCATTAATGATCTTGTTAATCAAGCTATTAGTATGTATGCTTAATAAATCCAAGTTGGTTTATTAAACTAAGAACCCTAACCATATGAACATGTTGAGGCCGAATCCTTGTATAAAAGAGATAGGAAGTTTTGAGTTTCAACTTTAGTTGTTTAGTCACTAATCCATGATTTAGGTTAATCAAGGACCATTAATCTATGACTTAATCATGATTAGAAATTTTAAGGATTTTGAACCCTAAAAGTCAGCCCTTGGCCGAAACCCTAACCCTAAAGGTTAGAGGATTTTGTTTCAAATTTTAGTCTTGTAATAAGTAATCTATGTTAGTTAAGACTCTATTAACTAGGATCCAAAAGATGGCATTAAGAAGATAACCCTAAACCTATTTTCTAAGTCTTGGCCGAACCTAGCCCTAAAGTGTCATAGATGGTTGTTAGTTGATTAATTATAGTTATGTTGTTTGGTTGAAGGTGGTTGTGTTAACTCGTGGCGGGATAACGAGGATCGTCGTGTACGTATTTAGGTGCTAGCTCGGGGTGGGGAAAAGAATCAACCTATCGTCGGAATCGATAAGTAGTAGATCATATGATAATTGTGTAGGGCGACCTAAACCCTACTAGTAGTCGAGTAATCGACAAGACCAAAATCCCATTGGAAACCTTTTCTGTATAAACCAATGGTGATTCGGGGATTGTAGGTTTATCGACATTAAGTTGATTTTAAGTATTTGAGGATGTTTGATTTTATGTTATCGAATTTTCTGTGATACACTGGTTGAGGTATTCCATCTGCATGTGACGTATTATTTCGGTGTTTGAATATTTATGATATTGAGGATGTTTGTTGTCTATCACGGCCGTGAGGGTTGTCATGGCCAGGCCGTGACAGGTTCTGTTTTGTACAATTCTTGCATTTGATGTCTGTCACGGCCGTGACAGAGTCTGACTTTGTTATATATTTGGTTTGATTATTATGAGTTGGTTAAATTGCTTTATATGATATTGAGATAATTGAATATTCTGTTGATTTATGTGTTATGCATGATCTGCCTGGGTTGTGCTTAGCTGATTTTTAAGTAAGGATATGTGTTGTTCGGGAGATAATTGTATGGGGGAGAGAACAGTGGTGATTTAGAGGTGCCTGGCCTAATTAAGTGGTTTTATTTATGAGGAAAAAGGTGTTGAGACTTTGATGGAAGGTTGAGGCACTAGGTTGTTATTGATGTATTGTTATTCACAGCCGTGTGAGTGGAACACACGAGGTCAGGATATCCTATTTTGGGGATATCGGATATTGCGGGTGAGTGCCCTACGGATGTGGATGCCGAGGTAGACTACCGTAATACTCTTTAGTCTTGACGAGTTCGTATGTTCTTGGCACTGGACCGTTCTGGATTGATACTCCATGACGAGTTCGTATGTTCTTGGCACTGGACCGTTATGGAATGATATTCCTTGACGAGTTCGTATGTTATTGGTACTGGACCGTTCTGGACTACTGACTAATGTGACAGGAGTGAAGATGGCCACATCAGTATAAAGTTTTAGTTGCATGGGCTGAGGGTAGAGGATGATATAGTGAATTGAGGATGATTGTTGATTTTGAGTGATGCGTGTCTGTGACCATTACTGTATAATTTACTATTACTCTTTTCCGCTTTTTGATGATAGAACTGTTTCTTATTCCCTATATCTTTCTACGTGTTGTATTTTATTTCTGATGTGATCGTACGAGAAGACCCGATGGAGGAACCAATTGCTGAGGAGTTAGATGGAACTCCTTACGAACCAGATGCTGGAGGTCGAGCTGTGATTCATGGCGATTAGAGTATAGACATTATGGCCAGTGTGTCTAAGGAGTATTTATAATTCCGCTAAGTATGTCTGCAGTGAAGTTTATGCCTGTGAAGGATCCTACTGAGAGGATACCCTCAATAGTGTTTTGGTAATGTAATAGATAAACATGTGTGTATGTATATATTACAACTTTGGTGTGTTTTATATTTGTAGAAGTTATATGATTATTAATTAAGTTTTAATTTTTACGTATTTTCAACGATAAGCGCGCGATTAAGTAAATAAATATTAAGGTTTTAATGTAATAATACAATGGGGCACAACGGGGTGTCTCAGAATCTAGCACCCATTGATCAGTTGATTGATGGTTTTGATCAGCTGCTGTTAGAACAAAATCATCATCAGAAGAGAAGCCTTCTTGTCTTATTCTTTGCGCAATGATTCCTTTTTCTTCTTCTTGGGGCAATCTTTCTTCCAATGTCCTGGTTCTTTGCAGTAGTTACATATATCTCTTGGATCTTGTTTACCTTTTTTCCCCTTTTACCTTTCTTCTTTTTCTGATTTTTACCCGAGTTTGAGGCCACTAACCCAGAGGCAGAATCATCACCATTTCCCGATGCCATGTGTTGAAGTTCTCTAGTGTGTAGACTGGATTTTACTTCTTCCAAAGTTATGCAGTCCTTTCCAACACTTAAAGAACTTACAAAATTTTCAAATGAAGGGGGAAGGGAGACTAACAATATCATGGCAGCATCTTCATCTCCTATCTTAACATCAATTTCACAAAGTTCCATTAATATGGAATTTAATTCATCTAGATGGTCTTTCAGAGGGGTACATTCTTTCATTCGAAGTCCAAACAGCCGCCTTTTCAGCAGAAGCTTGTTGTAGATTGACTTTGTCATGTATAGCTTCTCCAATTTCAGCCATAAGCCTGCGGCAGTTGTTTCTTCAGCAACTTCATATAGAACCTCATCGGAGAGAGAAAGCACGATCAATGAATGAGCTTTCTCTTCTTGCAGAGCAAGATCTTCTTTGTTAATCTTTGAGGTTGATCCAAAAAAAGGTGCCCAAGCTTGTTGTTGTTTCAGCAGTGCTCTCATCTTTATCCGCCAGAGACTGAAACTTTGCTTCGAACTATATTTCTCAACCTTGATCATGTTAGACATCTTCTTGATGGATTCTTGATGATTCTAACCAGTTGATCTTTTGCACTGTGTTGCTCCCAGGACCTTTTGGGATCTCTGATGCCAGTTTGTTACAAAACTGAACAGAACTAAGCTTGCTTGGTAAGCACGGAAGCGTGTTTTTGGATTGCAGAAAACTAATCAGCAAAGGAGCAGTATGATAATAGATGAACACAAAGGAATTAACGTGGGTGGTTCACCAAGACTTGGCTACATCCACCCACGGGCAGCAACAACGAAAAATTCCACTATGAACAAGAGGGTTACAGTATGTACACAGCTGAGATCACCCTCTAGAGAATTACAAAGTTATTCTCTCACACTCTTTCTAATGATCTCTTTTTCAAGATTTTCAGAACTCTAACTCTCTGCCACAACTTTTCAAGCTTCCTTTCTATTTATAGGAGTACTCAACTAAGAGAGGGAGCATAACCGAATAACAGACTACAGTTAGTAACTAACTTTCTGTTACAATTAGAACCTTCTTGTACAACAAACTGCTACTTGATCATTTAGCTCAAGCATAACCGAATAAAGGATTCAAGCCATCTTCACAGTATTGAACTATTTGATCATTAGAAGAATGCTTTTAAAGTGAAGATGTTAAAACTATATAATTTTCATCTTTCTTAACACTTTTCCTTTTGAAAAATGATTTAATCGGTATGCATTGTCTTCGAAAAAATACATCCATTTTTTTTATGTTTAACATTTTTTATTTTCAAAAAAATTGTACCACTCCTAAAACATATGAAAATAATTACATAAAAATTTATTAAAAGTCCATAAATCAACAACCCAATCTAATAAAAAATGTTAAGCAAGATAATCAAACCCAAAGAGAGGGAACTTGTTTTTTTTTTATATTTTATAGGCAAACATTAGTATGTTAGTTATGTTAGTTTTTTTCCTCCTTTGTTAGGGTTTGAACCCTGGACCTTGAACTCCTTCAACTCCTTATACCCTTAGCTTAAACCAGTTGAGCTACTCCACCCCTAAAAATAGGGAACTTGTGAACCAATAAAGTGAAAAAGATTGCTAAAGAAAAATAAAGATTACATCTTAGATTGCAAAACAAATTAGTGAAGAAGATTGCGAAAGAAAAATAGAAATTACATTTTAGATAACATCTCAGATTGGTGCATGATGCGTAACTCAGCGATTTATTAGAATATTGTAGATAGTAATTCCACCGGTTAATCCAATACCCACCAATAGATGTACTAAGACAACATTCTAAAATGGAGACCAGACCCACCTAGCTTTTCTTCCATGACTTTGGATAATTTCTCCACCATTGAAGGGGATAAATAGTTTGCCCAATCTCCTATTTCACCCTTCCTAAACAAGTATTTTTTATCAAAGAACCTTGCAAATGTTCCAGACTTGTTTACTTCCAATTCCTTCATCGTGTCAAAGCTACACAACTTAATTATGTTTTCAATCACTCCACTACTTTCCTCCTCCATTGTGAAAGGACAACCCAAAAACTTTGCTACTCTTCTCACATGAAAATTGCAATCTTCTTTAAGGTCCTCATACTTCAAAAACAAAACCTTATGAGGCCTCTCTTTGCTCTCTTTCCAATAACCCAACATATGGTTCCATAATGGACCACACCCAATTACCCCCTTGCAGTACATGTCAAAAGCCTCTTCTAGTATTAAACTGGGAAAATGCCTAGGCCTGATTTTGTTGGAAAATACCCATAAAGAGACAAAAGTGTCAAATGGGTTCCTACAAATATAGATTATCTTGCAATTGGACTCCTTGATAGAATTGGGCAATGAAGCAAAGGGTATGTGTGTGCCAAAAATTCTTGGTTCATGAGTCATATTGGAGAGGTCAGGAACCTGGTCAACATGATCAATACCCCCATAAATGTTATATTCAAAGAAAGGCATAAGGTCATGGGGATTGGAAGTAAGTAATGGATGGTTTTTCTCATTGGAGGTGAATTGTTGGCGATTCACAATGGCAAAGGTAAGGGCTTTCAACCAGGTGGTGCCTGATTTTGGCACAGTTGCCACAATAACATCACTTTGCTTGGCTTGAAAGTGCTTTTGAAAAATGCTTATGGATTGGATTTCGGTTGGCTTACACCAAAATCCTTGGAATAGATAGAGATAAGGGGTTCTCCAATCCTTCTCTCTAGGAAGAGAGAGAATCAGCTCCTTACATTCTTGGCTTAGCTCATTGTCTTCTTCAATTTCTTCTTGAACACCCCTTGGTTGGTTTTCTGTTGAAGCCATTGGATAGAGTACTAATGGTAGATTGCTAGTAGTCACTTGCATGAAATTTAGCTCACAACCAGCTATTATTTATAATTATAGCATCATTCAGTGGTTCAAGTAGAAGAAAAGAGTCCGACCATTCTTTGTGAACATATGGCATCACATTCATAGAATGAATACAAGTGGGGACAAAGCTTTCCTTTTGTAAGAGACAATTTTCTTTTTATAAGCAAAAGTATATTAATTTGAACACAAGAGGTACTTAAACCCGTATACACAGAAGGTAATGATCAATGGAAAAAGAGAAATGATATTTTGACAACTAAATTGGACAACAATACAAGACAACATACGCATATACAAATTTTGACCAATGAATTAGAAGAAAAGATAGTCTAAAATATTATTTTAAAGGTTCCACCAGAGCTATCAAATGGGCCGACCCTAGCCCATGGGGGTTAGGGCCATAGGGTCAAAAAACCCACAATACAATAAAGCACATGAGGCCTCAAAGCCCTTAGGGCCAAGTGGGTTAGGGCCAACTCATGGGTCAAAAACTTAATAAATTTTAGTAGTAAAATTTTAAGGACAAATCATGCAAATGTAAGTTCTTCCAAAAAAAAAATAGTTAAAATACCAAAATAATTAATGTGTCAGTTAATTATGGGGAGGGTTTGTTATAGATTATTTGATTAAAAATCACTTTTTTAAGAAAAAATCATTTTTAATAAGTTTGATTGTATTTATTTAGGTTTTTCATAAAAATGATTTTTTAAAAATAATTTTTATGGTTAAAATAAAATGTTACTATCTTTAGCTTTTGGAAAAAAGCACTAAATAGTAACTACGTACATTTTAAAAAATTAATTTTTGTGATTTTAAACAAACACAAAATAGTTTTTATTTTTCTTTTTCTTTAAAATCTCTAAAAGATAATCTTTAAATTGTTGAATATCAAAATTATGTTTTTTAATCCATAACAAACGGGCCCTATATTATATGTAATTTTTTATAAACTTCCATGATTAAGATGTTGATTTTTTTTTTAAATGGTGGTCAGTGAGCAACCACTCCGCACTGGGTCGACCAATTAAGGGCAAAGTACTACCTCGCGTTGACGTTCCGTTCTCAAGGATCGAACACACGACCACTTGGTTAAGAGACGAGGTGCCAAACCACCACACCAGCAATGTTAGGTGAGATGTTGATTTGAATGCAATGTTTTAAAAATCGGTTGAACTGGAGAACCAAAAAGGAGAGTGGTTCAAGGTCCAACCGATTCAACCGGTTGAACCGGTGGTTGAACCGGTATATATATATATATATATGTAGACACACACATTCATAAATAGATCAAATAACAAGTATAATTTCAATCCAAATTCTAATTTTCATATTAAGTCCAAATTATTTAATACTTAAACAAGTACAAATTGGAGTATGTCATTCAATTTATGATGCTCTAGCCTCTTTTTATTTAAAAAAAAAGCCTTTTTTTAAATTTTTGAATTTTTTTAATGAATCGGCCGGTTTTCCGGTTTTGGCCCGGTTCAACCGATTTTTTGTGATTTTTAGCGGTTGAACCTCTTTTCCAATTCCGTGGTTCGATCAGGATCGGAGAGGGGTCCGACCGCGACGGTCCAACCGATCGAACCGGTCCGGTTGGACCGATTTTTAACACACTGTTTGAATCTGAATTTTTTATATAATTTTTTTTAACTATACTTAAATATAAAAATGGTGAAAAGTGCAAACCACTTTAAAAGGCTAATTTTTTTTTTTTTACTCAAGGGCGCTTGGATGAGATGGCACGAGTCTCTTCCAATTTAATCAGAGGTCTTGAGTTCGAATCTTGGCCCTGTGAATGCAGCAGCATTAAAACTCTTGAGGGAAATGTTTGCTGCATTAGTGGTCCTACCCGACTCGAGGGATTAGTCTCTGCAGTCGCAGTTGCGCGCGAAGGATACCCCGGGTAACAAAAAAAAAAGGCTAAATTTTTTAACTAACTTTTTTTACATATAAAAATCTAAATATAATAATAATTTTTTCTAAACATAAAAATCTTGTCTTTATTTATTAATATAAAAACTTGAAAGTGTTATCCAGTTACGTAAGAAGCCACATATTATGAAAGTGTAACCCAGTTTTGGAGTGATACCAACCCAGTTACGGATAATAGTCATTACTCATTCTCGTCCCTCACTAACACATAGTCACAAGCATAATTTATTTGCAGACTGGTCCGCGGATTAGGCCTAGCCCTAAGCAATTTTAACCCACTTAAATTAGGGGGCTATATGGGTTTAGGCTAGACAAGCGTATAAAAAAATAGATCCATTAAAAGTAGGGCCAAATATAGGGTTTTGAAGGTGGACCCATAGATTTCAACTTTTATTGACAGCTTTAGGTTCCACCGTATACATATATGATGTTGGACAATTTTTAGTGGTGAAAATATCATAACTGTTGAGAAAAATAAGGTAAGGATTCCATCAACTGAACAAATCATTAACAAGATTGAATAACTAACTTAAAACCAAAAAAAAAAAAGACATGATACGTGTTACATGAGCGTACAACCACAATCCCATCACATTAGTGCCCCTAATAGACTACTCAGAATAGTCAGAGAGCTGCAGTGCGACCATCGCAAAGGATACTAGGGAAAAAAAAAGACTATTTGGTATCAACTAATTTGACGGCAAAAATGTTAGGTGAACATTTTTATTGCTCACATATTTTATGTGTTGAAAATAAAGTGCAGATGTATATGAAAAAAAAAGTTAAATTATACTTTTGATTTTCAAATTGTTTTTAAGTATTTAATTTAGTCCCAAGTTTATAAAACGTTCATTTTGGTCTCTAAGTTCTTAAAATTTATTCAATTGAGTCTTTCTATTATATTGACTAATGGATATGGACGTTGACCCATGTAGTCCGTCAGAATCGAATACCAAATTGAACATTGATAAACAATTTAGGGACCATTATTTTGGGGTTAACGTCCATGTCCGTTAGTCAACTTGACGGAATGACTCGATTGAATAATTCTTAGGAACTTGGGGACCAAAATGAACATTTTAAAAACTTGGGGACCAAATTGAATATTGAAAAACAATATGGGGATCGAAAATGTAATTTAGCCTATGAAAAATAAGTGTCGTTTAAGGTGCATCATCCACTAAAGTGGTGCACCCATGCACTATTCAAGTGGCAAATTGTAGTCCAATCCTTTTGTCACTTGGTATGATTTGACTTTTCAACATTCTTTGTATTAGTCAAAACGTCTAAATATTGTATTTGTTTGATATTTGCACATAAGGACCTCAATTATTTGTATCTGCACATACATATTTTTTTATTAAATTTAAAATATATTTATTTAAATTATGTTTTTAAAATATAATTATTTAAACTTTTATTTAAAAACATAATTATTTTAATTTTTGTGTTTTCCTTTTATTAGTTAACTCCATAATTTTCCTTACTCATGTATAATTATATTGAGTGAAAAGAGTGAAATAAAATAATATAACACATTAAAATTCTTGAAGTTGTGCTACCTACATTTAATTGTATAAATTATTTAAGAAGAAAAACAATTTAACAATAGTGAAGAAAGATGTTAGACGACATTTTTATTCTAATAATCAAGAAACAAATATTTTAGGTACTTAAGATTTACTTAAATTTTATTTTTTTTTTCACCAAAAAAAAGATTTGCGTTTTATAATAAAATTTCAAATAAATTTCTCGATTTAAAAAAAGAAAAAAATTATATTTATTAAATTTTAATTTTTTAAATAATTATATTTTAAAAATTATTTTAAAATAAAAAAAATTAATTAATTATATTGTAGATGTATGAAAAATAATATTAGAAGAGATCAGCTATAATTAAATGATAAAAATTGTATATCGATATAAATGATAAAAAAAGTAAGACATCAAGACTCATTCCAAATCCAACCCACAATTTGAGTTGAATTAAAAACATTTCAACTCATAAATCCCCCATTTTCCCTTCTTAATCTGAACTAAACAAAATTTAAGATCCTAATACACTTTCTCAAATCAATAATAAATGTATTTTTTATTTATTCACTTTAAAGTAAAACTTACTTTTTAAGGTAATTTTAAATATAAATCATTTAAAAACTTATTTGTCAACTTATTGTTTCAAGAAAAAAGAGATAAAAAATGAAAAGTTTCCAAAATAGGAAAAATTGAAAAAAATTAAGAAGGAAAAGTAATTAAGAAGAGAGAGACATAGGTAGAAGTAAGTAGATAAAACCAACATGATGTTTGTTGGAATGGAAACGTAACCACAAAGAAGAGAATCCAAGTTCGATTCTTAGGAGGCATTCTGGTTGAGAGGTCGCAAAATTTAACGAGTTAATTCTTGTGCATCTATGCAGTCAACCGTGGATTAATCTCATAGTCGGTCAAGAGTCGAAGCTGTGGGAATACGGGATACCCTGATGGATTCATTGGGAACCCAAAGTCCGTAATTATGATGGGTTCCAAAAACAAAAAAGTAATTAAATGATCTTTTAATGAATGCCTTTGTAAACGAAACACGTTATGTATATATGGACTTGAGAGCACTTTTGCGGCTGAGTAATTGGTTGTATAAGAAATATATTTTCACATATACAATGATAGGAGAATATCAATTCTATAATAATCCAACTTAGGAGATGAGTGTCGATCCTCCACCATTTTAACGGATTATAATCAGTCATTCCGTTTTCTTTTTAAAGTAGTTCTACTTCTGGTCATTGTCTCTCACTGTCACGTTACTCACCTACGAGCTCTAGTCCGTCGTCATCCTCTCTCCTCCACCATGTTATCGTCTCGACAAACCCACCTCAGATCCGCCGTCGTCTACACTTCCGGCGCCACCATACGAAGCCAAACGCCACCGTCGCGTAGTGCACTTGTCTGAAACAGATCCGCCGACAACATGACTTTGCATCACCAAATCTGAAGCTCCAAACTTTGTGATGCTCACTGAAGATTAGGCGTTCGTTTTTTTTTTCTCCTGGTTTTGTCCGACTTTATGATTCAAGAATTATCATTTCTTCATTTTATGTTCATGTGCATTTGTTTTGGTTTTGATTTTTTTAGATTTGATGATGAAAGAGTACTCTCATTTGTTCTTATTTTTATTTCTTATTTTTTTGGTAATTTCTTCTGCCTCTGTTCTGAATCTCTTCTTCTCCCCCAAATTCAATGTGCAGTGGTTTGAAGGAACAATAACATTACACCTATGTTCCTCTGTCTCTTTCTCCATTTGGTAATATTTGTTGTTGTGGAGAAGATGATGGATGAAAGAACAAGAACGATACCACTCTAAAGTATTGGTGCTCCTTCATAATATGGGTCCAATTAAAATTGTCCAATGAAATTTTCAAAAATAAAATAAAATAGTGATATAATCATATTACTGAAGAATCTGTTGAGTGAGGAGAATATAGTGTCTAACCTTGCAAAATCCTTCAGAAATGTTAGAAGAGGGCGTGGAGCGGTGGAGGAGTGAGGTGGGCAGATAGAAGAGGAGAGATTTTGTGACAAGAAGAAAACACAACCTATTGTTCCGGTCTCCTATCACTGATCTTAACTGTCCACTTTTTTTTATTAATACATCAACGGTTGAAATTGAAGGAGGATGGATCCTTCAAGTTTGGCATGGAGGATTGAAGATAAAGCCGTCTAAGAGCATCCACGTCCCAACACATCATATTTTTATTTGTTGGAGTTCTTAAATGTGTCCCGGGTTTACACATTACTAATTTTTTTTTTTTTTACTTTTTACAACTTAAGATCTCATCTCTCCAACCCAGCACCTTCGAAAATTTTATTAAATAGATCTCACAAGTGACACCACATCCTTATATTTTATCTCTTCAACTCTGGTTTATGTTTTTTATTATTATTTCTGACGTCATGACCAATAATCACTCATAAGAATCAGGTGCTTGTACAAGAACCTTGTGTTTAATAAGAACCGGCTCCAATGGTTGTTCTTATTAAGAACATGTGCTTAATAAGCAACCAGTAGCGAATTTTGACAGAAATTTTCTACAGAGCCACTAATTACTAACAAAAATAATATGATTAAAATTCATATGAATCATGTTGTTCATCGTATTGAACTATTTGATCATTAGAAGAATGCTTTTAAAGTGAAGATGTTAAAACTATATAATTTTCATCTTTCTTAACACTTTTCCTTTTGAAAAATGATTAAATCGGTATGCATTGTCAGTGCAAAGATTTTTTACACTGATGATTAATCAGAAATTGACATATCATAAAAAATATTTGACTCTTATCTTAACTACCTTAATTAATAGTTACACATGTTATGACTTCTAATTGGTTGATAGAGTAAAAAAATTTACATTGTCAATGCATAACAATTGAACTCTTTGAAAAAATACATCCATTTTTTTAAGTTTAACATTTTTTATTTTCAAAAAAAAATGTACCACTCCTAAAACATATGAAAATAATTACATAAAAATTTATTAAAAGTCCATAAATCAACGACCCAATCTAATAAAAAATGTTAAGCAAGATAATCAAACCCAAAGAGAGGGACCTTTTTTTTTATATAGGCAAACGTTAGTATGTTAGTTATGTTAGTTTTTTTTTTCTCCTTTGTCAGGGTTTGAACCCTGGACCATGAACTCCTTCAACTCCTTATACCCTTAGCTTAAACCAGTTGAGCTACTCCACCCCTAAAAATAGGGAACTTGTGAACCAATAAAGTGAAAAAGATTGCAAAAGAAAAATAAAGATTACATCTTAGATTGCAAAACAAATTAGTGAAGAAGATTGCGAAAGAAAAATAGAAATTAAATCTTAGATAACATCTCAGATAGGTGCAAGATGCGTGACTCAGCGATTTATTAGAATATTGTAGATAGCAATTCCACGGGTTAATCCAATACCCACCAATAGATGTACTAAGACAACATTCTAAAATGGAGACCAGACCCACCTAGGTTTTCTTCCATGACTTTGGATAATTTCTCCACCATTGAAGGGGATAAATAGTTTGCCCAATCTCCTATTTCACCCTTCCTAAACAAGTATTTTTTATCAAAGAACCTTGCAAATGTTCCAGACTTGTTTACTTCCGATTCCTTCATCGTGTCAAAGCTACACAACTTAATTATGTTTTCAATCACTCCACTACTTTCCTCCTCCATTGTGAAAGGACAACCCAAAAACTTTGCTACTCTTCTCACATGAAAATTGCAATCTTCTTTAAGGTCTTCATACTTCAAGAACAAAACCTTATGAGGCCTCTCTTTGCTCTCTTTCCAATAACCCAACATATGGTTCCATAATGGACCACACCCAATTACCCCCTTGCAGTACATGTCAAAAGCCTCTTCTAGTATTAAACTGGGAAAATGCCTAGGCCTGATTTTGTTGGCAAATACCCATAAAGAGACAAAAGTGTCAAATGGGTTCCTACAAATATAGATTATCTTGCAATTGGACTCCTTGATAGAATTGGGCAATGAAGCAAAGGGTATGTGTGTGCCAAAAAGTCTTGGCTCATGAGTCATATTGGAGAGGTCAGGAACCTGGTCAACATGATCAATACCCCCATAAATGTTATATTCAAAGAAAGGCACAAGGTCATGGGGATTGGAAGTAAGTAATGGATGGTTTTTCTCATTGGAGGTGAATTGTTGGCGATTCACAATGGCAAAGGTAAGGGCTTTCAACCAGGTGGTGCCTGATTTTGGCACGGTTGCCACAATAACATCACTTTGCTTGGCTTGAAAGTGCTTTTGAAAAATGCTTATGCATTGGATTTCGGTTGGCTGACACCAAAATCCTTGGAATAGATAGAGATAAGGGGTTCTCCAACCCTTCTCTCTAGGAAGAGAGAGAATCAGCTCCTTACATTCTTGGCTTAGCTCATTGTCTTCTTCAATTTCTTCTTGAACACCCCTTGGTTGGTTTTCTGTTGAAGCCATTGGATAGAGTACTAATGGTAGATTGCTAGTAGCCACTTGCATGAAATTTAGCTCACAACCAGCTATTATTTATAATTATAGCATCATTCAGTGGTTCAAGTAGAAGAAAAGAGTCCGACCATTCTTTGTGAACATATGGCATCACATTCATAGAATGAATACAAGTGGGGACAAAGCTTTCTTTTTGTAAGAGACAAATTTTTTTTATAAGCAAAAGTATATTAATTTGAACACAAGAGGTACTTAAACCCGTATACACAGAAGGTAATGATCAATGGAAAAAGAGAAATGATATTTTGACAACTAAATTGGATATCAATACAAGACAACATATGCATATACAAATTTTGACCAATGAATTAGAAGAAAAGATAGTGTAAAATATTATTTTAAAGGTTCCACTAGAGCTGTCAAATGTGCCGACCCTAGCCCATCTGGCCCTAACCCATGTGTGTTAGGGCCAAAAGGGCCATAGGGTCAAAAACCCCCCACAATACAATAAAGCCCATGACGCCTCAAAGCCCTTAGGGCCAAGTGGGTTAGGGCCAACTCATGAGCCAAAATCTGAATAAATTTTAATAGTAAAATTTTAAGGACAAATCATGCAAATGTAAGTTCTTCCAAAAAAAAAATAGTTAAAATACCAAAATAATTCATGTGTCAGTTAATTATGGGAGGGTTTGTTATAGATTGTTTGATTAAAAATCATTTTTAATAAGTTTGATTTATCTATTTAAATTTTTCATAAAAATGATTTTTTTAAAATAATTTTTATGGTTAAAATAAAATGTTACTATCATTAGCTTTTGGAAAAAAGCACTAAATAGTAACTACATTTTAAAAAATTAATTTTTGTGATTTTAAATAAACACAAAACAGTTTTTATTTTTTTTAATCCATAACAAACGGGCCCTATATTATATGTAATTTTTTATAAACTTCGATGATTAAGATGTTGATTTGTTTTTTTAAAATGGTGGCAAGTGAGCAACCACTCTGCACTGGATCGACCAATTAAGGGCAAAGTACTACCTCGCGTTGACGTTCCGTTCTCAAGGATCGAACACACGACCACTTGATTAAGAGACGAGGTGTCAAACCACCACGCCAGCAATGTTAGGTAAGATGTTGATTTGAATGCAATGTTTTAAAAATCGGTTGAATTGGAGAATCAAAAAAGGGAGTGGTTCAAGGGCCAATCGATTCAACCGGTAGTTGAACTGGTATGTATGTATATATATATATATATATATATATATATATATATATATATAGACACACACACACATTCATAAATAGATCAAATAACAAGTATAATTTCAATCCAAATTCTAACTTTCATATGAAGTCCAAATTATTTAATACTTAAACAAGCACAAATTGGAGTATGTCATTCAATTTATGATGCTCTAGCATTTTTTTTATTTTAAAAAACCCTTTTTTAAATTTTTGAATTTTAATGAACCGGTCTGTTTTCCGGTTTTGGCCCGGTTCAACCGGTTTTTTGTGATTTTTAGCGGTTGAACTTCTTTTCCGGTTCCGTGGTTCGACCAGGATCGGAGAGGGGTCCGATCGACGGTCCAACCGATCGAACCAGTCCGGTTGGACCGGTTTTTAACACACTGTTTGAATCTGAATTGTTTATATAAATTTTTTTTAACTATACTTAAATATAAAAATTGTGAAAAGTGCAAAGCACTTTAAAAGGCTTTTTTTTTAAACTCAAGACCGTTTGGATGAGATGGCACGAGTCTCTTCCAATTTAATCAGAGGTCTTGAGTTCGGATCTTGACCCTGTGAATGCAGCAGCATTAAAACTCTTGAAAGTGTTATCCAGTTACATAAGAAGCCACGTACTATGGAAGTGTAACCCAATTTTGGAGTGATACCAACCCAGTTACGGATAATAGTCATTATTCATTCTCGTCCCACACTAACACATAGTCACAAGCTCATAATTTATTTACAGATTGGTCCACGGATAAGGCCTAGCCCTAAGCATTTTTAACCCACTTAAATTAAGGGGTTATATGGGTTAGGACTAGACAAGCTTATCAAAAAATAGACCCATTAAAAGTAGGGCCAAATATAGCGTTTTGGAGGTGTAACCATAAATTTCAGCTTTTTGTAATTAGGTTCCATCGCGTGTGTGTGTATATAAAATGTTGGACAACTTTTAGTCGGGAAAATATCGTAACTGTTGAGAAAAATAAGGTAAGGATTCAATCAACTGAACAAATCATTAACAAGATTGAATAACTAACTTAAAACCCAAAAAAAGACCTGGTACGTGTTACATGGGCGTACAACCACAATCCCATCACATTAGTGCCCCTAAAATAGACTACTCAGAATAGTCAGAGAGCTACAGTGCGACCATCGCAAAGGATAGTAGGAAAAAAAAAAATTGGTATCAACTAATTTGACGGAAAAATGTTAGGTGAACATTTTTATTGCTCACATATTTTGTGTTGAAAATAGAGCGCAGATGTATATGGAAAAAAAAAGAGAGTTAAATTACACTTTTGATTTTCAAATTATGTTTTAGTATTTAATTTGGTCTCCAAGTTTATAAAACGTTCATTTTGATCTCTAAGTTCCTAAAACTTATTCAATTAAATCCTTCCATCATGTTAACTAACGGACATGGACGTTGACCTCGTCTAATCCGTCAGAATCGAAGACCAAATTGTACATTGATAAACAATTTAGGGACCATTATTTTGGGGTTAACGTCCATGTCCGTTAGTCAACTTGACGGAAGAATTCGATTGAATAAGTCTTAGGAACTTGGGGACCAAAATAAACATTTAAAAAACTTGGGGACCAAATTGAACATTGAAAAACAATTTGGGGACCGAAAGTGTAATTTAGCCTATGAAAAATAAGTGTCGTTTAAGGTGCACCACCCACCAAAGTGGTGCACCCATGCACTATTCAAGTGGCAAATTGTAGTCCAACCATTTTGTCACTTGAGATGATTTGACTTTTCAACATTTTTTGTATTAGTCAAAACGTCTAAATATTGTATTTATTTGATATTTGTACATAAGGACCTCAATTATTTGTATCTACACATAAATATTTTTTATTAAACTTAAAATATATTTATTTAAATTATATTTTTAAAATATAATTATTTAAACTTTTATTTTAAAACATAACTATTTTAATTTTTTCTGTTTTCCTTTTATTAGTTAACTCCATAATCTTTCCTTACTCATGTATAATTATATTGAGTGAAAAGAGTGAAATAAAATAATATAACACGTTAAAATTCTTGAAGTTGTGCTACCTACATTTAATTGTATATATTATTTAAGTAGAAAAACAATTTACCACAATAGTGAAGAAAGATATTAGACGACCTTTTTATTCTAATAATCTATAAACAAATATTTTAGGTATTTAAGATTTACTTAGATTTTATTTTTTTTTCACCAAAAAAAAAGATTTGCGTTTTATAATAAAATTTCAAATAAATTTCTCAATTTAAAAAAAGAAAAAAAATTATATTTTAAATTTTTTTAAATAATTATATTTTAAAATTATTTTAAAATAAAAATTAATTAATTATATTGTAGATGTATGAAAAATAATATTAGATGAGATCAGCTATAATTAAGTGATAAAAAATTGTATATCGATATATGATAAAAAAATAAGACATCAAGACTCATTCCAAATCCAACCCACAATTTGAGTTGAATTAAAAACATTTCAACTCATAAATCCCCCATTTTCCCTTCTTAATCTGAACTAAACAAAGTTTAAGATCCTAATACACTTTATCAAATCAATAATAAATGTATTTTTTATTTATTCACTTTAAAGAAAAACTCACTTTTTAAGATAATTTTAAATATAAATCATTTAAAAACTTATTTGTCAACTTATTGTTTCAAGAAAAAAGAGATAAAAAACGAAAAGTTTCCAAAATTGGAAAAATTGAAAAAAATTAAGAAGGAAAAATAATTAAGAAGAGAGAGACATAGGTAGAAGTAAGTAGATAAAACCAACATGAGGTTGGTTGGAATGGAAACGTAACCACAAAGAAGAGAATCCAAGTTCGATTCTTAGGAGGCGTTCTGGTTGAGAGGTCACAAAATTTAACGAGTTAATTCTCGTGCATCTACGCAGCCAAACCGTGGATTAGTCCCATAGTCGATCAAGAGTCGAAGCTGTGGGAACACGGGACACCCCGATGAATTCATTGGGAGCCCAAAGTCCGTAATTATGATGGGTTCCAAAAACAAAAAGTAATTCAATGATCTTTTAATGAATGCCTTTGTAAACGAAACACGTTATGTGTATATGGACTTGAGAGCACTTTTACGGCTAAGTAATTGGTTGTATAAGAAATATATTTTCACATATACAATGATAGGAGAATGTCAATTCTATAATAATCCAACTTAGGAGATGAGTGTCGATCCTCCGCCATTTTAACGGGTTATAATCAGTCATTCCGTTTTTTTAAAAGTAGTTCTACTTCTAGTCATTGTCTCTCACTGTCACGTTACTCACCTGCGAGCTCTAGTCCGTCGTCATCCTCTCTCCTCTGCCATGCCACCGTCTCGACAAATCCACCTCAAATCCACCGTCGTCTATGCTTCAGGCGCCACCATACGAAGCCAAACGCCACCGCCGCGTAGTGCACTCGTCTGAAACAGACCCGCCGACAACATGACTTTGCATCACCAAATCTGAAGCTCCAAACTTTGTGATGCTCCCTGAAGATTAGGCGTTCGTGTTTTTTTCTCTCCTGGTTTTGTCCGACTTTATGATTCAAGAATTCTCATTTCTTCATTTTATGTTCATGTGCATTTGTTTTGGTTTTGATTTGTTTAGATTTGATGATGAAAGAGTACTCTCATTTTTTCTTATTTTCATTTATTATTTTTTTGGTAATTTCTTGTGCCTCTGTTTTGAATATCTTCTTCTCCCCCAAATTCAATGTGCAGTGGTTTGAAGGAACAATAACATAACACCTATGTTCCTGTCTCTTTCTTCAATTGGTAATATTTGTTGATGTGGAGAAGATGATGGATGAAAGAACAAGAACGATACCACTCTAAAGTGTTGGTGCTTCTTCATAATCATGGGTCCAATTAAAATTGTCCAATTAAATTTCAAAAATAAAATAAAATAGTGATATAATCATATAACTGAAGACACTACAAAAAAAAGGTTGTTTAGCGACCAAAAATAGTGACTGAATTTTTTGGTTGCTTTTTGCGACCGAAATGGCGACCGATTGTAGGATCTACATGAAAGACTGATTAGAGTTAATACTGCGACCGAAATAGCGACCAAAATAGAGCGTAGCAGAGTTATCGGTCACTATTTCAGTCGCTAAATAAAGGAAATTAAAAGTCAGAAATTTTATGCCTTTTTAGCGACCGAAATGGCGACCGAATTAAATGCAACGGTTAAACTATATTTACATTTGCGACCGGTATTAATTCGGTCGCTAAACGGCGCGTAAAAAAAATTAAAACAGCACGTGTTAGCGACCGATTTAAAAATCCGTCGCTAAATTTATGAATTCAAATTTCAAATTAACTCATTTAGCGACCGATATTAATTCGGTCGCTAAAGAGCGGTAAACTAAATTCAGAAACAGAGATCCCACGACCGAATATAGCGACCGATTTTGTATTAAGTGATTGGCAACCGATTTAGCGACCGATTATTTCGGTCGCCAAATTATAAATCCCTGAAGTCATGAAATCTTTCCCTTCTTCCTCATTTCTGTCATCTCTTCCACCCTCACCCCTTTTCTCTCCCTCGCCTCGTCAGGCCGCTAGTCACCATCGCCACCACCGCAGTGCGCACCACCACCGCCATCTCCGGTAAGCCTCCGTCCTCCTCCTCCTCTTCTTCTATCTCTTCTCCCCTCTTCCTCTCCTCTCTTCCTTTCACCTCTTCCTGCTCTCTTTTTTTTCCCCCCCCCCCCCCCCCCTCCGTTTCAATGCTTTGACCAATACTCCGGCTACCAACACGCAGCCCTCCGGTCACCACGCGCAGAGCTCCTCCTACCCTCTTCTCTCCTCATTTTGTGCATTCCCTGCTCTGCCTTGAGGTAACCATGGACTCTCTATGTATCATTTTTTATTTTGCTTCATTGTTTCATTTCAAAAATTTTGTGGATTGTATGTATTTCATTGCTTTATTGCTTACTGCCGAGAAGAGCTACTTGTGTATTTCATGTGAGTTGTGAGTTGTGATGATCATTTGTTTTCATGTGTCATTATTTAATCACTCCTATTAGGATTAGGAAGCTCTCATTGAGAAAGCACGAGAAATCTGTTTTTGTAACTTTTTTTTTGAATGCATTGAAATATCAAAAGTCAAGACTTTGAGATTAGAATTGATGCTTACTTAAGCCACAGAATGCCATTGCTTCCTGTGAGACTACGAACCATAAACAAGTTTTGGTTTTTTGTTGATTGTTGACGTGTTGTATAATTTAAACTTTAAAGCCTCAAAGCACCCACCTACATTGGCCGTGAAACTTGAATCCATTAGCATATTTAAGTGATGAGATAAAGATAACAGTGAGAACTAGGATTAGTGTAACTGTACCAATTTAATGTTTCAAATTTAATCTGAGATCCCTTCTGGTTTGCTTCTTGTTGATTTAGCTGTGAAATTACTTTCCATTTCAGCATCTTAGTCTTTGATTTAGATTCAGTTCTGCTTTGTGAAATGCATCTAAATTGGTTAGTGAGGATGTGTGCTATGGATTTTCAATTTGTTTTGTGCTAGGTGTCTACAATTTCAAACATGGATAGTTCATGGCTATAGTTCATGGCTATTGTAATGTTAAAACAGTGTTCAAAAGAGTTAATGTGATTTTGATTGTGTCATTCGTATTGATTTAAGCGAATATGAGAAGGGATTAATTTTTAAGGCTACTGTGGTAAGAGTAAAGGAGTTGAAAAACTCAAACCGATTTTTGGCAAAACACATAAATAACAATTTTTTGCTTCTATCCATAAGTGAGTTTAGGACTCAAAAATGGGTTTGCAGTCATGTTTGAACATATAAACAAAGTTCATCAGTACATTGATGTTTACAACAACTTACTTTGTCCGGAATTTTGGTGCAATCCATTTTACTGAGTACTGAGATGAGAAGCTAAGAATACGCCAAAAAGAGAGATAGATTTATATATTTTTGAGTAGCTTCAGCTTCTTCAAACTTCATGAACTGATGTTAAAGGTCAGTAGTAATTCAACTTTTTGGTGCACAGATTATGTTTTTATATATATTATTGCTGTTATTATTTTCAACGTGCTCTTCCTTGTCTCTTTGGTTAGAGACTTAGGTAGGAGGATCAGTTAACCATGTGTGTCTTTTGTTGTTGTAAGTTGAGTATGATTACTGCTTGGTGCTTTGGATTATGTGCTTTAGTTAGGTATATTTTTATTTGTGTTTTTTCCCAATGTTTGTTAACAGAGGCACACGATTGCTTAATGTTAAGTGAGTGACTTAAGGTCATAATGATTTATTAATTAAAGCATAGACAAAAAAACATTAGATTGGGCAACTATTCCTATGGAGGGGGATAGATGGGTATAGAGATGTACTTTGGAAAAAGTTAAACTAACGAGGTGAGGTGATATTTCTATATGTTACGTTTATTTTGGGAAGTAAGGGATTACTTAAGAAAAAAAGGAATCACTTGATTCTGATAGATAACACTCGTACCAAGTTGCAAGTTGTTCTAATTTTGTAACCGTATATTATTGATTCTATTTTATATTAATTTATGTGTTTCTAGTCTTATAAATAGTTGTACTGGATTCTGTATATATAGAATAGTGATTTGATTTGAAAGGACTAATTTCATTTATGCACGATAGGTCCTTGTTGTCATATCTTCTACTCGCTGTTGGCTCCGGCTCCTCCCCTTATCCTTACTCGGTTGTGTTTTCTCTCTCAGGTAAGTTCTCTGAACACTCAGTGTAATGTATTATGTGAATTATCGTGTTGTTTGGTAGTGGAGAGCTGAGCTCAATAGGATGTGATCTTGTATGATTGTATGCTGATAATTTAATGTTTATGCATGTGTTGGTCAATATGTGTTGTTTGTTAGTGGAGAGCGGAGCTCAATAGGATGTGATCCTGTCCGAAAGGCAGGATGCTGGTTGTGTGCTAATAATTTCGAAATTATGCATGTGTTTGACAATTAACTGCTACTTGTTAGTGGAGAACGGAGCTCAATAGGATGTTTGCTACAATATTTAATCTAAGTTTGTATTGATTTACGCTGCAATTTATATAAGCTCAACAATGTTGCAATATTTATAGGTTAATGGTTTTATTTTCTGTTAGAGTTAATAATTAATTTACGAAAGCCTTAGTTTCCTATTTGAGATTCAATATTAATGAGCATGCGTAACTTATCAAGGTATGCATGCTCATTGTATTGAATCTTGAATTGTCCAAGTGGGGCAGTTTGGGAAAAAACCTTTTTCACACTCGTACAATAGTCAGTTCAATATTCAAAATGCCTTATATACTTGTTGAAATCTCGGTCTGATGCATTTCCTTTTGTTCTCCTGGTGCATACTTGATCGCGGTGATTCTCACCGTGCTCGAGTCGTGTACTTGGAGACCGATGGGAAATGCTGCCGAAATTTTGTCAAGTATAAGGTATTTGAATATGGGAATAACTATTATTAGCCGAGTGTGGTAAAGGTTTCTTCTCGAATGGGATAGGTTCATACCTTGTCATAAGAACGAGATTGATGGAGTTATTGGAATGCACCGTAATATATAAGTGTTATTGTAGGATTGGTCAGGCTATTTAATTGCCAACAGTGGATATTCCGGAGAATCGGAAATGGATGTATCGTAGGTTGGATCGGAATAAACATCTTAGGGAAGAGTATAGAGTTGGAGTGGGTGAGTTTATAGAGTTTGTTGTTAGCCATGAGAGATTTATACGGCTAGGAGGTGATCAATTGAGGTGTCCTTGCAAAAGATGCAAGTGTCAATCTTTCAAAAGCGTGGATGGAGTTGTAGCCGATCTTTATGAGAAGGGCTTCATGCCTGATTACTATTGGTGGAGTAACCATGGTGAGACGTTGCCTGACTTAAACCCAATTGCGTTTGAAGGTTCGTACTATGGAAGTGGTGACCGGAGGGAAGAATTGAATACATACGAGCAGATGATAACGGATCATGCTGGACCATCGGTTGGTGTTGTACTAGAAGAAGATGGGGGAGAAGATGGTGGAATGGGTTCCCAATACATAGAGGAGAATCCGAATACCGAAGCTCAAAGATTCTATGATATCGTCGAGTTTGCCACGATCTCCATTGTGGGAAGGATGTCGGGAGTACACGGAGTTGTCGATGTGCATGGAATGGTTGAGTATCAAATCTGACTACAATATGCAAGAAGGCTGTTTTAATCGCCTCACCAGGTCAGTGTCCAAGGCGTTCCCAGAAGACAATCGGATGCCTACTAGTTTTTATCATGCTAAGAAGTCTATGGAAAATTTGGGTCTGGGGTGTTTAAAAATTGATTGTTGCCCGAATGGATGTATGTTGTACTATAAGGATGATTCAGCGGAAAGCATAACATGTTGTCGATTTTGTGGTGCGGATTGGTAATTTATTTAGTGAATTTAGTGACGGAGATTCTACTTAGGTAATTTATGTCATAATTCATTGTGTAAATGTCATTCTACTTAGGTAATTTATTTTTGTATTATTTACACTGTTGTGTAATCATCTTTTCAATTTTTTCACAGATGGCAGATTCCTCTAGAGGTAGGGGTCGTCGTGGAGGTCGTGCTGCGAGAGTCCCTTCGCCGGCCGACCCACAGCCTTCAGATCGATACCACCCTACCAGCACCTCTGTGGACGGGACACCTCAGGGTGATGGAGTTGCACCCCCTACCCAGCCTCATGTGGTCGGGACATGGGCTGCACCCTCATCATCCACACCTATGACAGGACCATCATCATCATCGGGACAGGAGAGTCGTGGTCCATTCGACAGGAGGATTCTTCTTATCCCCAGGGGGGATAACGAGTAAGCTAATTTAATTTTTTAATATATATAAATTATCGTTAATTTCTATTTACTTGTTTTTTTTAATTTATTTATAACATTTATTAATGCTCTAATTTTGCTGCAGCTTTCTGCCCGCGAAGGGCCCTTCTGATTCGATATCGAAGATCCTGCGACGCAAGTTTGATGGCCATCCCAGGGGCCATAGGGATCAGTTGTTTAAAGAGTTTAAGGTAACAATTTATTAAGTTATTTAAATTAAATTTACATTATATATATATACACACGAATTTCCTAACAACTGTAAGTTGCAGAAAGAGTATAGGTGGAACGTAGCTTTAGAGGCTCTCGTTAGGGACATATTTGAGCATAAAGGCTCACTGGTCATGAAGAATCTGACGAACAAGCTGAGGAAGGGTAAGATTAAGGGGAAGTGGGTGGATCCTTAGATCAGGAGGCAGCTGGACCAGTACTGGGCTACTGAGAAGTTCCAGGAGATCCAGGCCACAGCTCGACGTAATCGAGCTTCTGATGGTGGCGCATGTGCTTGGACCGACGGGTCTAAATCAGCCGCCGCCCACTACGACGAGCTGGTAATACATTAAACTTTTGACTTAATATACTATTTAATTAATTAGTTTTCATTTTTAATTATTCTTATGAATTTAAGATTATATTTTTTCCGTGCAGAAAGCACAGAAAGAGCGGGCCCCCACTACTATGGAGTTGGTGGAGAGGACGAAGAAGTTGAAGTCGGGGACATGGGTCAACGACAAGGCCCGTAACTATGTTGTAAGTAAAAAAATAATTTAGTGTTTACTTGTAATTTATTATAAATGATTTGTTAATATTGGATATAATTTTAACTAAATCTCTTCAACTATACTTTGTAGGTGGGCTTCAACAAGAAGAAGGACAATGCCATATCACGTGCCTCACAATCACAAGATGAGGCTTTGACTGGTGATGGGCCCTGCTCTCCTATCTCCATCGACGATAATGTCATTTATTTGGAGGTCGTCGGGCAGGAACAAGAAGGGGCACGTGTATGGCCTCGGACACCTGGGAGGCGAGTTTATCGCTTCATCATCCGGCACGCCTGCTCCTTCCTACGCCGATACCATCCCTCAGGAGCAGCTCAACCAAATGCAATACACCATCACGCAGCTGAACGCGGAGCTTCGGGAGAAGAGCGAGAGAGAGCAGCAGATAGCGAACTAGATTGCACAGTTGACTCAGGCACACCAGCAGCTGATGCAAACGAGCATCGAGCAGGGCCAGACACTGCGGCTGGTGTTGGAGCAGATGAGGATCCAGACTACAGTTGCTCAGGGTGATGCTTTGACGGTTGTGCCGCCTGCTGCCGCTCCTCCAGTTCCGCCGCCAGCTACTGATGCTGCTACTCCAGAGGACGATCAGCTAGCAGACGTCGGTGGTACGGACGCTGAGGATGATTGGATTCCTCCACCTCCCCCTCATCATGACTGTTTTTTTTTTTCATATTTTTGACTTTAAACGATTCTTGTACGACACTTTGGATTATTATTTTTTATATATATATTTATTATTTCTTATGATTGTATATTTCATAAGTAATTTGGTGTTTTTTATTAGTAATTTTGCTAACGTTTAAAGAAAAACAGAAAAAAATTTATTTTAAAATTAAATTTTAAAAAAATTTAATAATAACCAGTTTAGCGACTGAATTAGAAACCAATAATTCGGTCGCTAAACTTTATTTAACATTAACAGATGTGGTATAGCGACCGAAAATCCGTCGCTAATATAGGTTAACAGTAACCAAAATTAGCGACCGAACTAGCAACCGATTGTCGGTCGCTAGAAATGGTTACCTAAACAATGCGACCAACCGAATAGCGACCGTTTTTTATTATTTAGCGACCGAAATTATGGTCGTCATTTGGCGACCGAATTAATATTTCGGTCGCTAAAAGCTTAGCGACCAGGTATTCAGCCACCACCATTAATCGGTCGCTAATTCGGTCTCTAAATTAAATAGCGATCGATTTACAATGTTTAGCGACCGAATATCCCGATCGCTAAACAATTGTTTTTTTGTAGTGAGAATCTGTTGAGTGAGGAGAATATAGTGTTTAACCTTGCAAAATCCTTCAGAAATGTTAGAAGAGGGCGTGGAGCGGTGGAGAAGTGAGGTGGGCAGATAGAAGAGGAGAGATTTTGTGACAAGAAGAAAACACAACCTATTGTTCCGGTCTCCTATCACTGATCTCAACTGTCCACTTTTTTTTATTAATATATCAACGGTTGAAATTGAAGGAGGATGGATCCTTCGAGTTTGGCACGGAGGATTGAAGACAAAGCCGTCTAAGAGCATCCACGTCCCAACACATCATATTTTTACTTGTTGGAGTTCTTAAATGCGTCCCGGGTTTACACATTACTAATTTTTTTTTTTACTTTTTACAACTTAAGACCTCATCTCTCCAACACAGCACCTTCAAAAAATTTATTAAATGGATCTCACAAGTGACACCAAATCCGTACATTTTATCTCTTTAACTCTGGTTTATGTTTTTTATTATTATTTCTGACATCATGACCCATAATCATCCATAAGAATCAGGTGCTTGTACAAGAACCCTGTGTTTAATAAGAATCGGCTCTAATGGTGGTTCTTATTAAGAACATGTGCTTAATAAGCAACCGGTGATGAATTTTGACAGAAATTTTTGAGGAAGCCACTAATTACTAACTAAAATAATATGATTAAAATTCATATGAATCATGTTGTTCATTGTATTGAACTATTTGATCATTAGAAGAATGTTTTTAAAGTGGAGATGTTAAAACTATATAATTTTCATCTTTCTTAACACTTTTCCTTTTGAAAAAATACATCCATTTTTTTTATGTTTAACATTTTTTTCTTTTCAAAAAATTGTACCACTGCTAAAACATATGAAATTAATTACATAAAAATTTATTAAAAGTCCATAAATCAACAACCCAATCTAATAAAAAATGTCAAGCAAAATAATCAAACCAAAAAAGAGGGAACTTGTTTTTTTTTTTTTTGATAGGCAAACATTAGTATGTTAGTTATGTTAGTTTTTTTTCTCCTTTGTCAGGGTTTGAACCCTGAACCTTGAACTCCTTCAACTCCTTATACCCTTAGCTTAAACCAGTTGAGCTACTCCACCCCTAAAAATAGGGAACTTGTGAACCAATAAAGTGAAAAAGATTGCAAAAGAAAAATGGAGATTACATCTTAGATTGCAATACAAATTAGTGAAGAAGATTGCCAAAGAAAAATAGAAATTACAACTTAGATTACATCTCAGATAGGTGCATGATGCGTAACTCAGCGATTTATTAGAATATTGTAGATAGCAATTCCACCGGTTAATCCAATACTCACCAATAGATGTACTAAGATAACATTCTAAAATGGAGACCAGACCCACCTAGCTTTTCTTCCATGACTTTGGATAATTTCTCCACCATTGAAGGGGATAAATAGTTTGCCCAATCTCCTATTTCACCCTTCCTAAACAAGTATTTTTTCTCAAAGAACCTTGCAAATGTTCCGGACTTGTTTACTTCCAATTCCTTCATCGTGTCAAAGCTACACAACTTAATTATGTTTTCAATCACTCCACTACTTTCCTCCTCCATTGTGAAAGGACAACCCAAAAACTTTGCTACTCTTCTCACATGAAAATTGCAATCTTCCTTAAGGTCCTCATACTTAAAGAGTGTCACAAGGACACTCATTAGCATGATCCTTATTTATAATATATTATAGCATATGGCATGATCCTCTATTTATGGCAAGAAGAAAGGAGTCCTACCATTCTTTTGTGCACATATGGCTTGATCCTCCAATTATGGATCACATTCATAGTTAATAAATACAAATATGGACGAAGCTTGTAAGAGACAATTAATTTGATAGCCAAAACAGTTAGGCCATCTCCATCCAAGTGATGAGTGTGATTACACCTCATATTTCTTTATCATATTGCATGTATTTTCATGTAGTTTAGGCATTTTTAATTTGATTTTTGTTAGTTTTTACCTTGGAACGGGTAAGGCGGTTTTGTGGTGTTTGTGTGCAGGAATTGAGGATTAAAATGCTCAGGATCATTTATGTTGGAGCTTGAATGAAAACGGAGCTTGAAAAGTAAGAAAAATGAGACAAACAGAGCCCATCACGGCCTAGCCGTGACAGCCATCACGGCCATGATCGAGCAAGGCTGAAAAGAAAAGAACGAAAAAGTCAGAACCTGTCACGGCCAGACAGGCCATCAATGCCAAGTTTTCCAAGACAGAATCTGTCACGGCCTGGCCGTGACAGGCATCACGGCCGTGACGCGCAATATCTGGAATTTTAATTGTTGATTTGATACGATTTTGTAACAGCTTGGGATTCAAGTTACCCTACATTATAAATAGGACTTAGAGGCTCGAAAATAGGTATCCCTTGGACTGCTACCCATAGGCAAAAACTAGGATTTATTTTCTTCTCAATTCCTTCTCTTCTCTTAGGTTTTCTTTTATGCTTTTGTTAATCAAGCTTGCTATGAACATGGCAATGCTTGAGTAGTTGTTTTTATTTCTAGGAATTGGGGCTATGCCCAAGATTTGTTTTATTTTATGAATTGACGTTTTACTTCTTGTTAATTTCAATTCACTTTCGATTTAATTCCTATTGCATGAATTACTTGTGAATTTGGTGCGCACTTATTTGCATCTCATAGATACTCTAAGGAGTAACCTAGCGGTGAACTTAGGTATCAGATCTATAGGAGTCAAACTTAGGACTTAAATCACGAGAGTTAGAAGCGGTCCTTCGAGGGTTCACTGAGTTGTCACAAAGCTTAAAGGGTTCGATTTAAATTCAATTACCACGAGAGTAGGGATTGGTTTAATCGGGAATGGTTCTTGTATCCAGAGAGGGAACATTAACTTATTTAGGATAAATTCACCTTCAAAACAAATTTTGATAATTAACAAGAGGGGTAATCAATTTAGTAACATAAGCAGTCTTGTTGGTAACCCAATTCCTGGAAATCTCTTTTGATATTGAAAATCCCATATTTGATTTGATTGCGATTTTGTTTGATTGCGTTTTAGATATTTGATTTGTTAGTTAATCTTTTAAAAACCAAATCTTTTCCAAATTATTTTTCTAGTCCAATTTAATTGATTTAATAATTTATAGTTATTTAAGATCACGGTCCCTGTGGATTCGATCTTTTCATTACTTGACGACGAAGCCGCACACTTGCGGATTCGCGCCCATCAAGTTTTTAGGGTCGTTGCTGGGGACTGTGCTTTCTTGAATTTCAATTTAATTTTTAAATTGATTTTTCTGGACATTTTTTTATTTAATTTTTTTTCTTTCTTTTTCTAGTATCTATCTCTCTCTTTGCAGGTATTTTTCTCTTTTATGCGAAGATCCCAAAGTCTTGGAAATCTCATTGAAGTTGACCCCGAGATCGAAAGGAACTTTCATAGACGTGGGAGACTACAAAGACAAAGAGTGAGAGAAAGGTTGATTCCCATTCCACTCATGGCGAACCTACCGGATACCAAACCACTGAAGGACTACGCAGCCCCAAATGCTAGGGGTTTGCGAACTGGGATTGCTAGGCTAGAAATTGAGGCGGAGAACTACACTATACCGCCTCAGTTAATTGGCATGATTAGGCAACATCAGTTTGGAGGATTACCCTCGGAGGACCCGACTGATCATGTGGAGACATTCTTGGAGTTCACCGATGTAATAAGAATTGAAGGTGCCCCGATTGATGCTTTTCGCTTGAGGTTATTCCCCTCCTCTCTAACTGGAAAGGCAAAAGCTTGGTTGAAGCAAGTGCCCGCTAATACTTTGTCAACTTGGGACCAACTGGAGCAGGAATTCTTGGAAAAATTCTTCCCTCCATCCAAGACTGCTTACCTACGAACTCAGATCACCGGCTTCTTCCAAAAGGACGAAGAATGCTTATATGAAGCTTGGGATTGTTACAAAGGATTGCTAGAGTCTTGCCCACATCATGGGCTCGAGAGGTGGTTATTAGTGCATACCTTCTACAACGGATTGGATTACTCTTCGAAGGTGTCATTTGACTCCGCAGCTAGTGGAGCCTTTATGAATAGACCTCTGACTGAAGCGTTCAATATCATTGAAAACGTAGCCACCAACTATCACCAATGGGGTTCGGAAAGAGGTAATAACCCAAAAAAGCTTTCGGTGGGTAAGTTTGAAATGAATAGTACTGATTTTTAATTATGTCTAAATTTGACTCATTGAATAAACGCTTTGATAAGCTTGAAAAGACTAAGGTGAGTTCAATAGGTGCTACTAATGTTGTTTGTGAGATTTGTGGAATGCACGGACATGACATAATGGACTGCCCACATGGTATTGCTCCTGGATCTGGTGCTTCGGGGGAACAAGTGAACTCTTGTCACAACTTCTATGACACGAACCCGAAGTTGCCAAATTATGCTCCCCCAAATCCTTACAACCAAGTGAGGAAGAATAATCCTTATCTATCCTACGGGAACTACAACAACACGTTGAACCACGAATTCCAGGAAGGCCAAGGTAATAGGAAACCCGCATCGAGGTATCCTCAGGTACAAAAGTCTAAACTTGAGTCTCTTTTGGAAAATTTTGTTGAAACTCAAACAAAGCAAAATGAAGGGTTTAGGCAACAAGGTAGGGCAGTCAATGAGGCAATAAAAGAGTTAACATCTAAGGTAGATAACTTAGCCATCCATAATAAGATGTTAGAAACTCAGATTGCCCAACAAGCTAGTACATATTCTAGAACTAAGGGTATGTTTCCAGGACAACCCGAAGTTAATCCTAATGAGCATTGTAATGCTATATGCTTAAGGGATGATAAGCTTGGGGTAATTGAAAAGGATGTGGAATATGAGGAGGACATGAGTGAACATGAAGAGATAGAGCTAAAATATGTCCCTCCACCACTTTACCAACCCCCAATACCTTTCCCACAAAGGTTGGTCAAGAAAAAGCAAGTAGAAAAAGAAACTAAGAGCTTAATTGAGGAGCATGATGCCATGATAAAAACTAATATGCCTCCTAAACTTAAAGATCCGGGAAGTTTCTCTATTGCTTTCTCAATTGGAGAAGTGAAAATAGACCAAGCCATATGTAACTTGGGGGCTAGTGCGAGTTTGATGCCACATACCATCTTTGAGAGGTTAGGAACCAAGGAATTGAGCCCATCCAAGTTCTCTTTACAATTTGTGGATGGCTCGACTAAAACTCCTCTAGGCATACTAGAGAATGTTCCCATAAAGGTAGGGAAATTTTTCATTCCTACCGATTTCATGGTGTTGGACATGAACGGGAATTCTAAATTCCCTATCATTCTAGGAAGACCATTCTTGGCCACAGTTGGAGCAATAATAGATGTAAAAAATGGTAAGCTCTCTTTGAATGTAGAGGAAGGTAGGGTGGATTTTGGTTTGACTAACTCATATAACAACCCTCCTTTTGAGAATCATGTGTGCAGGATTGAGATAATGCCTCCAAAGCTGAAGGAAGAGCTTAACTAGAAGCAACTCCCAAACTTTGCATGACAAATGATGCACCAAACAATGATGAAATTGGAGTTCCTCAACATGTGGAGTTAAAACTTCCGCAGGGAGGAAGTAAGGCCACGAAACTCGGAGTGAAAAGAGCAAAGCGAAAGCGCATGTGGCCAGATGAACAAAATAGACTCTTTGATGGACTTCCTTGGAAGAGAGGTGTCCTTGCACTTCCAAGCCCAGCTGATCCCGGTTGATCCAAGGGAGTATGGTCAAGCTTAAGATCGTAAATAAGCGCTTCTTGGGAGGCAACCCAAGTTTTCTTTCCCTTTTTAATTTGTATTTGAATTTTTTTGTTGAATAATTTGAGAAGATTAAGAGAAGAAAGATCACAAATTGATGGTTTTACCAAGTGTTTTCAGGAAGAACAAAAAGGCATGGAAAAATGAAGTAAGAGGAGATCATGGCCTGCCCCTGATATCCATCATGGCCATGATGTGAGATCATAATTGATCACGCCCAGGCCGTGACAGGGGTCACAGCCATGATTAGCCAACAGCTAAGATCAGAAAGGAACATGGCCCAGCTGTGATAACCCTCACGGGCGTGATGAAAAGGACTCAGAAGATCATAATGTATCACGGCCTAGCCGTGTAGTCATGGCCGTGAGAGGCCAGCTCCTATAGACCCGAATTGATCACGGCCCAACCGTGATGTATATCACGCCCGTGATGGGGGACTCGCTTGACACCAGAACTGGTCACGGCCTGCCCGTGATGATTGTCACGGCCGTGACACGTCTTCCAACAGCTCTATGACTAGCATCTGAGCCAACCCCCTCCACCACCTCGGTGAGTTGTTCCATTTTTCTCCTCTCTCCGACTTGATTATTTACATTGGGGACAATATAAGTTTTTAAGCTTGGGGTAGGGGTATTTTTGCATTTTGCATGTCGCATTCATATAGGCGTAGTTTTGCATAATCACATGATTAGATTGCCCCTTGCTTAGAGTATGCATCCAATTGTGAGAACTTTGTGCCAAATGAGTTGAGACAGTGAATTTTTGAATCCAATTTTTGTATTCTTGTGATAGGATAAAAATAAAAATGCTTGAGATGATCTTCTGATAGTTGATAATTAGCATGTGGTTCCTTAGATTTGTGTTTCTCTTTGATTTTAAACTACTAAATGTGAGAATTTTTTTTGAGCCTAAAAGGGGTACTCACTAAATCTACCCCATTCTTTGTGATTGAGTGTTTTATTCATCTTGGATTGTATTCTCTAGAACTTGACTTGAAACCGTTTTGAAACTTAAATTTTTTTTTTGAAAACATATTTGAAAAAGATTGAGGCACTAGCTATTTTTCTGGCCTTCTGAACCTTGACTGATTAAATGCTACACCTTAGTTGCCCAATTTTGAGCCTAATAGAATAAAATACTTTTCTTTGTACCTTGATTTATTTTGATGAATGATGCTTGGTATGACACCTTTTAAAGTATTGCAAAAAGGGCAAAAAGGTGGTTTGAAAAATAAATTGTGGGATGAAAAAGTTAGAAAAATATTTCTCTTAAGTTGGAAATCTCCCCTTCTCCAAATTGAAAAAAATAAAATAAAAAAATAAAAAATAGAAAAATGGAGAAGGGGACGAGAAAAAAGAAAGAGAGAAAGAAAAAAAAAGAAATGTGGAAAAGTGAATTAAAGCCCAAAAAGGAATTTTAGAAGGTTGTCGTGCTTTGCATTGTTTGATATTTTGTTTAACCTTCTTGAATTTTCCCTTTCTTGATTTCCCCACCTAACAAATAATCCCATGGCCCCATTACAACCAAAATAAAAGACCTCTTGATTCTTATGCTTTTTCATTAATAAAGTAGAGATTTGGTTAATAGTCAAGCTTAAGGTAGGGTACCTTCCTTGAGGAAATTGAGTGAATTGTCAAATGTCCCTAAACACTTGAGTGAGGTGAGAAGAGTGCCCGAATTAGTGAGAGGTATGAATTTAGGGAACCTAAGCTTCTAATTGGACTTGAAATTGATTGTCTCTTGGCTTCTTATTGGATATTCCTGTTACTTGGATTTATTACTCGGGTTCTTGGTTCACTACCTATGCTCTGATTGTTTATCTTGTCTGGCCTTGGTTATTGCTTGAGGACAAGCAAAATCTTAAGCTTGGGGTAGTTTGATGAGTGTGATTACACCTCATATTTCTTTATCATATTGCATGCATTTTCATGTAGTTTAGGCATTTTTAATTTGATTTTTGTTAGTTTTTACCTTGGAACGGGTAAGGCGGTTTTGTGGTGTTTGTGTGCAGGAATTGAGGATTAAAATGCTCAGGATCATTTATGTTGGAGCTTGCATGACGACAGAGCTTGAAAAGTAAGAAAAATGAGCCAAACAGAGCCCATCACGGCCTAGCCGTGACAGCCATCACGGCCATGATCGAGCAAGGCAGAAAAGAAAAGAACGAAAAAGTCAGAACTTGTCACGGCCAGACCGTGATGGCCATCACGGCCGTGACAGGCCATCAATGCCAAGTTTTCCAAGACAGAATCTGTCACGGCCTGGCCGTGACATCACTGCCGTGACGCGCAATATCTGGAATTTTAATTGTTGATTTGATCTGATTTTGTAACAGCTTGGGATTCAAGTTACCCTACATTATAAATAGGACTTAGAGGCTCGAAAATAGGTATCCATTGGACTGCTACCCATAGGCAAAAACTAGGATTTCTCTTCTTCTCAATTCCTTTTCTTCTCTTAGGTTTTCTTTTATGCTTTTGTTAATCAAGCTTGCTATGAACATGGCAATGCTTGAGTAGTTGTTTTTATTTCTAGGAATTGGGGCTATGCCCAAGATTTGTTTTATGTTATGAATTGACGTTTTACTTCTTGTTAATTTCAATTCGCTTTCAATTTAATTCCTATTGCATGAATTACTTGTGAATTTGGTGCGCATTTATTTGCATGTCATAGATAATATAAGGAGGAACCTAGCGGTGAACTTAGGTATCGGATCTATAGGAGTCAAACTTAGGACTTAAATCACGAGAGTTGGAAGCGGTCCTTCGAGGGTTCACTGAGTTGTCACAAAACTTAAAGGGTTCGATTTAAATTCAATTACCACGAGAGTAGGGGTTGGTTTAATCGGGCATGGTTCTTGTATCCCGAGAGGGAACATTAACTTATTTTGGATAAATTCACCTTCAAAGCAAATTTAGATAATTAACAAGAGGGGTAGTCAATTTAGTAACATAAGCAGTCTTGTTAGTAACCCAATTCCTGGAAATCTCTTTTGATAATGAAAAATCACATATTTGATTTGATTGCGATTTTGTTTGATTGCGTTTTAGATTTTTGATTTGTTAGTTAATCTTTTAAAAACAAATCTTTTCCAAATCTTTTTTCTAGTCCAGTTTAATTGATTTAATAATTGATAGTTATTTAAGATCACAGTCCCTGTGGATTCGATCTTTTTATTACTTGACGACGAAGCCGTACACTTGCGGATTCGCGCCCATCACCATGCACCCCATGTTCTTACTTTTTGGGTTCTTAAATGGGTCCCACCTTGACATATCTCCCATTTTTACTTTTTACAACTTAAGCTCCTTATCTCTCCAACCCAGTAACTTCAAAAAAAATTCCTTAATTGGCCCCACTAGTGGGCCTACATCTTTACATTTCATCAATAATTTATTTATTTTTATTCTAAAATATTTTTATATTGGCTGGCCAGTTTTTTTTTATTTAAAAAAAAAACAATATTTGCCCACACAATTAGATAAGGATCGGTACTTGTACAAGCACCCCTCCCTATTAAGCATCGGTTCTACAATTTGGTCCAACCCTGGATGCTTAACAAACACTGGTCCTTCACAGGGAAGATCCCCATTTTTATTGACCATTGGAGATGGCCTTAGGCGAACATTTTTATTACTCACATTTTTATGTGATGAAAATAGAGTGTAGATGTATGAAAAATAATATTAGATTAGATATAATTAATTGATAAAAATTGTATAGATATAAATTATAACAGAAAACACTCAATCCACCCTACAATTTGAGATAAATAAAAAACATTTCGACTCATAAAGTAGCAAGGAGGTTTTCTTACTCTAAAGTTTCCTTCAAAACAGATTCGGTTACTTTTATCAATTTAGTCTCCATTGGAACTTCTATCAACCTCTTTTTAAATCCCTTTTGGAAGAGATCCTTTCTTTGTTGCCGATGAATGATTGGGAGTGCTCTTTGCATCACATTTATAGAGAAGCTAACAAATGTGCAGACTTGTTAGCAAAGCATGGTTTGAAAGCTCCAATACAATTACATATCTTAGATTCCGCCTTTCCTCTTTTAAACATGTTTGTTAAGAATGATTGTAATGAGTTTTGTACCCAACGGTTAGTTTGATTAATTAATAATATTCCCTCTTTTCATAAAAGTAAATAAATAAACTCCCTCACCTCCCATTCTTATTTTGAACCAAACATAGTCTCGAGTTAACATATCAATAGACTTTATCAAATTAATAATACATACATACATACTTTAAAGAAAAATCCACTTTCTAGTTATAATGTGTTTGGAAAGTCATGTAAGTTGGATAGAATTACTATTAAAATGTATAAAAGATACAAATAGTGGCTTCATGGCAAAATGTTTCTGGGAGCCATCAACTTCGATTCAAACATGCACTTAGTTATAAATAATTAAAAAGATTATTCGTTATTTATTGCTTCAAGAAAAAAGAGATAGAAAAGGAAAAGTTTCCGAAGTAGGAAAAATTGAAATTAAAGAACGAAAAGTAAGAACAGGAGACAGAGATAAAAGTAAGAGGACAAAAGTTAAACATGTAAAGGAAATGAAAAAGGAGAAAATTTGAAGAAAAGAGAACCAATAGCGATGACTATAATTAAAGGACAACGCTAACTAATTCCCCAAAAATATTGGATTCACTAGTGTAAAATATGTTTTTAACATCGGAGATTTTACATCGATTTTTCAATAACCGATGTGTAAAACGAGGCGGTGACATTTTTGAAATTAAAAGCAAATAATTTCACATCGATTTATAATTTAACCGATGTGTAAATATTTTCCACATCGATTATATTTTAACCAATGTTTAAAATTAAAACAAAAAAATTTTAAATTGTAAACTTTTATCTTTTAACATCGGTTCTTTTGGAACTGATGTGTAATATATAGATTAATCACATCGGTTTTAAAATAACCGATGTGTAATATAAATTAACCACATCGATTTTAAAATAACCGATGTAATAAATTTAAAAAAATAAAAAATTAAATTAAATCGTAAGTTTCTACATCGGTTATTATAGAACCGATGTGAAATATGACTAACCACATCGTTTTTTCAATAACCGGTGTGTAATATTTGACAAAACCCTACTTTTTGTTTCTCTTTTCATTCCCTCCATCTGTCACGCGCCCTTTTCCTATGTTTTGGCTCTGCTCTTCCATATATGAGCAAGAACTGGAACCTTTGTTTTGGTTCATGCTGACGAAGGCTTCACACTCACGAGCACACTGAGCAGAAATCACGTTTGGTTGCTTCACCGCCAACAACATTCTGTGCTTGCTATTAAGAACAGAGCATTCCTTTGTTTTTCATTCCCTCCACTCGCGATTTCCATTTGCTCCAGGTATTCTTCATCTTCTTCCACTCGCGTTTTCCTCTTCCATTTGCGCCTTCTTCTTCTCTTTTGACTTAGCTTCCTCTTCTATTTCGTTTCTTCCTCTGCAGATCTGACTGAGATTTCGTTTCTTCCTCTGTGATTTTGTTCTTCAATACTGAGTTACGCCTCAACAAGGTTTGAACGAAAACCTAACATCTGTGATTTTTTTCAGATTCTTGAGATTTTTTAGATTTTTGATTTTGTGTCTGTGAAAACTTGGTTGTTGTGAGGCTAATGGTGAACTGCATCCATGTACAACTGCATGTCTAGGCTCTGTCATGAGTGTATTAGTGCCTTGTTGTGACCCCTTTGATGAAGTTTGTGTCTTGAGTCCTTGTTCTGTGTATATCTATATCTATATCTATATATATATATATACATAAATATAATATATTTGTGTTGTTCTGTGTGTGAAGTGTTATAAAGTGTGAATCTGTGTCTAATCCACCATAGTGGAAATGGCTCCAAGACTGGATTTTTCCAATTGGTGGACAAAGGATATACAGAAAGGAACACTAGTGGTGGTATCACGCGTCACGACCGTGATGCCTGTCACGGCTAGGCCGTGACGGATTCTTCCTTGGAGGTTGCTTCACTGGTTGGTCTGTCACGGTCGTGACCACCATCACGGCTAGGCCGTGATCAGTTCTGCCTATGAGGGTCTGGTTCAGTTGGCATGTCACGATCGTGATGGACGTCACGGCCGTGATGGACATCACGGGCTGGCCGTGACCAGTTCTGACTTTTCCATTCTTTCTTTTCAGCTCTACTCGATCATGGTCGTGATGGCTGTCACGGCTAGGCCATGATGGGCTCTGTTTGGCTCATTTTCTTCACTTTTCAAGCTCCATCTTCATGCAAGCTACATAATTAGTAAAGCCTTAGTTTCCCGTTTGAGATGCAATACTAATGAGCACACGTGTACGTGCTTAATGTACCGCTCATTGTGTTGGATCTTGAATTGTCCAAAGTTGGACAGTTTGGGAAAAAACTTTTTCTTCATTCAGTTAAAATAGTTATTCATTGATTCTAATGTTATATACTTGATGAAAGTTCGGATTGATACATTTTCTTTCGTTCTCCGGGTGCATACTTTATCGTGGTGGATGTCATCGCGTTCAAGTCGTGTACGTCGGAGACCGAAGGGAAATGCTGCCGAAATTTTGTCGAGTATGAGCATGAGAGTTAAGGACTAACTGTTAACCGAATGTTGAAAAATTTTCTTCTCGAATGGGATAGGGCCATACCCTATCATAAGAAGTGGTTGCTGAATATGTTGGACTAAGTACGAAGTTATTGGTTTAGTCATGGATCGCGGTTGGATGAATGCTAGACGAACAAGTGATGAGTATGAGAATGGAGTGGAAGATTTTTTACAGTTTGCAAAAACAAATGCTACTGATAGTGGTAACGGAAGGTTTTATTGTCCTTGTGTTAATTGTTTGAATGAGAGACGACTAGAAGCTGAGGAGATACGTGATCATCTTATTTGTGAGGGGATTTGCAAGAGTTATACAACATGGATATGTCATGGTGAATCGTTAGATAGGCCGAGGGTGTCGGATAGAGAGGAAGTTGATGACGTGGAAATGGACGATGGACTAGAGGACATGATCCGTGATGTTGGGCAAGAGTCTTTTCGGCACGCAGATGTGTATGATACTTTGTGCAGTGATGCGGAAGTGGCTTTGTATCCGGGGTGCACTAATTTCACATGGTTGTCGGCGGTGTTAAGATTGTTCAATGTGAAGGCGAGAAATGGATGGAGAGATAAAAGCTTTACCAAATTGCTTGAGTTGTTGAAAGACATGCTTCCAAAAGGCAACACATTGCCATCTCGAAACTATGAGGCGAAGAAGATATTGTGCCCGATGGGTATGGAGTATAAGAAAATACACGCTTGCCCCAATGATTCCATATTGTACAGGAAAGAGTTTGAAGAGATGCACGAGTGCCCCAGGTGTGGGGTATCATGCTACAAAGTGAAGGATGGTGATTCTAGTTGTGATGTGGTCACCAAAGGTCCTCCTGCGAAGGTGTTATGGTATCTTCCCGTGATTCAGTGGTTCAAGCGATTGTTTGCTAATGTAAATGACGCAAAGAATATTAGATGGCATGCAGATGAGAGGAAGTGTGATGGACAGCTTCGCCATCCGACCGATTCTTTGCAATGGAAGAGAATTGATAGTTTGTTTCCGGATTTCGGCAATGAGCCCAGAAACCTTAGGCTTGGACTTGCTACCGATGGAATGAATCCATATGGAAACTTAAGTAGTATTCATAGTTCATGGCATGTTCTCCTGGTAATTTACAACATGTCTCCTTGGTTGTGCATGAAGCGCAAATACATTATGTTAAGTATGATGATTTCGGGTCCTAAACATCCAGGAAATGATATTGATGTTTATATGAGTCCCTTGATTGAAGACTTGAGAATGTTGTGGGATGAAGGCGTTGATGTGATCGACGGGTATTACCGTGAGACATTCAGATTGCATGCCATGTTATTTTGCACCATCAATGACTTTCCAGCATATGGGAACCTGTGTGGGTATAGTGTTAGGGGGCATAAAGCATGTCCAATATGTGAAGAAGGCACATGTTACCATCAACTGCAACATGGAAGGAAGACAGTTTACCTTGGGCATCAGAGATTTCTCCGACGTAATCATCCTTATCGTAGATTGAGAAAAGATTTCAATGGACTTCCGGAGAATGAAATTGCTCCGGTGGCCTTGACTGGAGAGCAAGTTTATGAAAGGGAGAACAACACTAATGTTATCTATGGGAAGACCCAGAAGAAGGCTACCGAGAAGAAAATATGGAAGAAGAGGTCGATCTTCTTTGATCTTCCATACTAGTGCAAGCTTGATGTAAGACATTGTATCGATGTGATGCATGTGGAGAAAAATGTGTGTGACAGTTTAATCGGAATGCTTCTCAACATTCAAGGCAAGACAAAGGATGGTGTGAATGCTCGTCTGGATCTAGTTGCGATGGGTATACGAGAGCAGTTAGCTCCACATAAAGTGGGGGATAAGAAGATTTATTTGCCCCCAGCATGTCATACTTTATCAAAAAAAGAGAGAAGAAGTTTCTGTGAATGTCTACGGGGAGTCAAAGTGCCACAGGGTTACTCTTCAAATATCAAAAGACTTGTCTCAATGAAAGATCTCAAATTAGTTGGCTTAAAGTCTCATGATTGTCATGTCTTGATGCAACAACTACTACTGGTGGCCATTCGTGACATATTACCTAAAAAAGTCAGACATGCCATTACTAGGTTATGCTTATTCTTCAATGCTATATGTAGCAAGGTCATTGACACTAAAAAGTTGGATGACTTGGAAAATGAGGCAGACATTATCTTGTGCCAATTGGAGATGTATTTTCCACCTTCATTTTTTGACATCATGGTTCATTTGATTGTTCATCTAGTGAGGGAGATTAGATTGTGCGGCCCCGTTTATTTAAGGTGGATGTACCCGGTTGAGCGATACATGAAGATCTTGAAAGGATATATGAAGAATCCACACCGTCCCGAAGCATCTATTGTTGAAAGGTATGTTGCAGAAGAAGCTATTGAGTTTTGTACAGACTACATGTCAAAAGCGGAACCTGTAGGACTTCCGAAGTCTCGTCACGAAGGAAGATATTATGGTAAGGGTACACGAGGTATCACTGTTAAGAGCATGGATCGGGAGGAAGTGCTTCAAGCACATTTGTATATATTGAATAACACTGATGAGGTTGAACCATACTTATGTGAGCACAAAAGCATCATCAATGAAACTTACCCTAGAATGAATGAAAAATGGTGTTTAAACAAGCATAACAAGACTTTCTTGAACTGGTTTAAAGGAAAAAATTGCAAAGGATGGCATTGCTTCTGATACATTAAAATGGCTAGCACAGGGGCCTAACTTTGATGTCATATGCTGGAGTGGGTACGATATCAATAAGTTTTCCTTCTATACAAAGTCCCAAGATGACAAAAGTACTATGCAAAACAATGGGGTTATGGTCATCGCTGAGTCCATGCATTTCTCTAGTTCAAAAGATAAAAACCCTGTTATGGCATTCGTTTCATACTTTGGAATCATTGAAGGGATATGGGAGGTTGATTACACGAAGTTTAGAGTACCTGTTTTCAAATGTCAGTGGGCCGACAGTAACAATAGTGTTCAAACCGATGAGTTAGGATTCAAATTGGTGGACCTTAATAAGGTAGGTAATAAAGAGGAGCCTTTCATCATGGCATCCCAAGCAAAACAAGTGTTTTATATCCGTGATCCTTCTAACAAAAGGCGGTCAGTGGTTCTCCAGAGAAAAAACATGTATAATGGTAGTGAGGGAAATCAAGATTCAACTCTTGATATTTCTGATACTCCTTCTTTCTCAACACGAGTGCCTAATTTCAATGAGGAAAATGAAGTGGATGATGTACATGCTACTCGTAATGATCACCAATAAGGGTTATGTGAGAACTTTACTAATTGACCACAAAGTAAGTTTAGTTTGAGTTATGTTTAAAGGCATATTATATGTTTACGTTGATATTTATAAGTTATGTTTACGTACGTTGATCGATATTTATAAGTTATGTTTGATATTTATCCTGACATAGTAACAAGTTTTTTTTTGTTTAAACAGGTATACATGGCTGATCCTGAGGATATCCCTCCTTCATGCAGCGGGTCGGAGACCCCGTCTACGGGTAGAAAGGGTAGACGTGCCACACGAACGAGGAATTTGACTGCCAAACGTGGTTCAAATCAAAGGATAAGAATAGACTTTGATAATAACCTCAATCCTATTGGGCCAATGGCAGAGCAGTTTAACAGTTTTGTGGCGACCCTTGCTAGGAGCAGGCCTAGTATACTCATTGATAATTGGAAAGATGTACCGGCGGACGTGAAGGATCAGATATGGGAGAGTATTCTGGTATCTATACTTTTACGTCCTGTGTTTGTCTGTATCTACTTTATTTTAATCTTACTAATATCATACAGTAATTCGTTGATTCTTTTGGTGTTAATGTAGCTCACCTCTGACATACCGGATACAACGGATATGAAGAAGCGTTTGAAAAAGTATGCTGGTGAGCGTTGGGGGGCTTTTAAGGTCGACCTGGGTAGATACTATGTATTCAATCCAACATGTGAAAAGAACCCACTTGAGGTGTACCCGTTTCTTGACCAGGCGACGTGGGATCGCTTTGTTCAGAGCCGACATAATCCCGGATTTCAGGTTAATTTATTTGATTTGTCTATAAATTTATGTCATTTCATTAATTTTATTTACTTATGTAATTTAATTGTCTTCTATTTATAACAGGAGAAGAGGAAAAAGGGGCAGGAAAACCAAAGCAAGAATGTCTACCCCCATGTCATGTCTCGTGGGGTTTATACAAAGCTTGGTCAGATAATGGTGGAAGAGGAAAAGAAAGCACGTCAGGAAGCAGCATCTCAGGCGGATCCTAACGCTGAAAATCGTCCAGAGGTTGTTGATCCACCTCCACCCCCATGCCATCGTAAATGGAAGAGGGCCCGACAAAGAAAAACGGGACAATATACATCTGAGGAGGCCCGCCAAGTAGCTGAGAAGATTGTAAGTATAGTTTGAATTGTACTTGTCATTTTAAGATTGTTACCGAATTGTAATGTGACCTGATATTTTATATGTGATAGGATGCCTTGGACGAGCAGGTAACCCAAGGAACCTTTGTTCCTAGAGGACGCGATGATATCTTAGCTGCTGCCATCAGTAAACCACACCACCCGGGCCATGTCATTGGTGTTGGATGGGGCGTCGACATTCGCCAATACCATGGTTCATCTTCACACCAATGCCACAGGGATGTTGATGCAGATAGAGCACGGCTAAAACAGGAGATTGTAGCTGAGCTTAGACAGGAGATGGCCGAGCAGTTTGCCCAGCAGATGGCAATATTGACTTCTATGTCCCAGCAGATGACAGCCGGTGTCCAACCCTCTGTCCAACCCTCTGTCCATGTGAGCACTAAGGGCTCAAATGATGATGGTGATGATGATGATGATGATGACGACCCTGATAGGTGTGAGCTGTATGTTGATGATCATCATGATCGCTGCTTAGTGGCATTGGGGAGGGCACATAATAACTTAGGTAATACCATACACCATCGTTTATTAACGGATGATCAGGTGAGGGTCGTTGTTGAGATTATTCGAGATGCTGATGCTCGAGTCCCTATACCCATTGAGGAGGTTCAAACAGTGGGTCAGGCCCTCGGTAACTTCATCCGCTGGCCAAGAAGACTGGTCAGCTTTCTTGTTGCATCTGAGGTATTCAGTTAGTTGTATTTTTCTATATTCATAGTTGAAATTATTTATTATTGTTTAAAGATAATGCTTTATTTTTATTCGTTATAGGATGTTGGAAATGATATTCTGCCTAAAAAGTCGGATCCAGGAAGATCAGAGATGTCTGCTCCTGCCAAGGTATTCATTTGACCATTTAATTAATTACTAATGAAATAACTTATCTGTGATTACTAATATATATCTTTGTTATTTAGGGGATCGACAAAGGGGCACCTGGTGATGTTTTTAAACTTCTGGCTATACAGGTTGTCACCATGGAGAATGACGCAGCTTTGGTAAGGTTGGAACATGATGCCAGTCCAGGTGATGAAATGTATATCCCAAAGAAGGAACTTATGGAGATTGTACTCAATAAAGAAATGGCTAGTTCTGCACACCTATCATTATGGTGCATGTAAGTACATTTGATTTATAAGTTAAGTAATTAATTTTTAAATACTACGATAATTAACATGTTTTTTCAATATATTAGGTATCTGCATCGTATGTTAGTTGATCAGGGTAACCTCGCCCTTCATGGGTTCATTGACCCCATGTTCATTCAGGGGTGATGTTCTCCCAGCATCAGAAGACCCGGTCACCACCATACGTGATATACTTGCCCGAGATGATCATCAATTCTACCTTGTGCCTTATCTTAATAAGTAAGTACCGGTTATTTAATTAAAACCATATATGACTTAGTCACTAATTGTTCCGAAAATACAGCCAGTATTGGCAACTGTTGATCTTGTACCCTAGGATGAACGTCGCGGTCTTCTTCTGCTCAATTGGAAATAAGCCGGCGAATGAACTGAAGACGATCATCGAAACGTAAACATTAAAATACTTTATAATCAGTAATGCAGTTGTTTTAATTATCTGAAATCTATTAGATATACTTTAATTAATGCTTATTTTATCATGATAGTTCTATTAATGCAAACCACATGTTGCATGGTGAAAGGCGTCGGGCTATCAGATGGATTATTCATAGCGTAAGATATTTATTAGTTCAAATGCATCAAATGCAGTGGGTATACTTATTGATTTCTATTTAATTCCTCATATTCTAATTGGGTTTCATCTGTACGTAGTCACGTATACAACGTGGATCATGGGAATGTGGATACTATGTGATGAAGTGGATGTTCGAAATTATCTCCTTCAGGATCACTGAAATATGGCACGAGGTAAATGTTAATTGATAACAATTAGAAGTAACAGTTATAGATTCGTTATATGTTTTATGTTAGTTTATTACTTAAAAGATATAATCTTTTGTCTAATTAAACTTGCAGATATTCAACAATCCAACTCCATTATCTGATTCCGACATCAATAACATAAGGAGGCATTGGGCAACTTTCTTTCTTGAAGTGTACCAACCATAGTTTGTATATATGTAGTTAGTTTAAAAACTTATCATGTACTAGCTATAGTGTACTTTTGACTGATCATATGTATTTTGATATGAAATCTATAATATATCATGTAGCTTTTTGGTTTCTAATTATCTTTGTTGTCTGAATGTAATTGAACGTACATATGTATTGTTCGTAATAAATTCAGTATATATTAATTTAGTGTGTTTTTGTTGTACAAAAGTGATTGTGTTGGGAATATTTAGAATATGTTAACTGGTATTGATCTGCATTACTGAAACAGGGGAAAGGAATGATAGAAATGTAAAAAAAAGTTTTGAAAAAAAATTAGACTTTACACATCGGTTTTAGAAAAACCGATGTGGAAATTGAAATTTTCACATCGGTTTTTTGAAAACCGATGTGGAAAGTGATATTTCCAATAGGTTACCCATTGACAAATGAACTTTCCACATCGGTTAATGTTAAAACCGCTGTTAAAAATTTACTTTAAACATCGGTTTTAAAACCGATGTGAAAAGTAACAATAAACAACATCGGTCTTTTCAACATCAGTTTGAAAACCGATGTGAAAAGCCAAAAATAACCGATGTGGAATCCCTTTTCTGCACAAGTGATTTTGGTGTATTTTATGTTTTGGCGTGTGATACATTTAGCTTTTCAATGAGATTTTGGATCAACTTTTTAAAAAAAATGCTTCTATGATATAGAAGTAGAAGTAGGAGCTATTATTAGAAGCATGAGCTATTTTGCTTTTGGATAAACTTTTAAAAAATGGACTTTCATGAGATTTGTTGTAGGGACAGTGACACCCGGGGCTGACGAGGCGGGGAGTGGTCGCCGGTGTAAGAAGGCATGAATAAGGAGTGACTCTTGGCAGGCTTCTAGGCGGAGGGACACATGAATGAACCGATTACACACCCGAATGAGAGGGATCCTGAGATTGTGTAGGTATGAGACTATACAGTTGAGGATGACTTATATGAATTGATTGGTACTACTTATACTAACAAGATGCATCTTCTTTTCGGTAGCATATCACTTAAGAACTCCACAGTTAAGCATGCTTGACTTGGAGCAATTCGGGATGAGTGACCTCCTGGGAAGTTTTCCCAGGAAGTGTGTGAGTGAGGACAAAGCATGCTGAAAAGACCCGTGTTGGTTTGTGGAGACAATTGTCAATCCATAAAGCAGCCAAGGATGTTACAGGGACATTTTTGTCCAATAAAATATGATTCATCCTCACTATCCCTCTTCTAGTGCATCTGCTTTTTTTAGAAGCTAGAAAATGCAGTTTCTAATAAAAACACCAAAATGTGATTTTTTTTCACTGTTTTGCTTTTTTTCAAAAGCTTATCCAAACACTCATTTTTCGTAAAAGCACTTTTATTTTAAAACAAAGTGTTTTTTTTAAAAAAATAATCCCATCCAAACGGGCTCTTTGCTTTTTTGGTTTCCTTAACCGGTGCTCCATGGGTACTGATTAGCATGACCCATAATTAGGCATGACAATGAGGCCCGATCCCGTGGGTACCCATCCGAATCCGCCCCGACTTTGACGGGGAAAACCCGCTTTGACTGGGGATGGGGATACCGATACTTGCTCGCTCCGACCCCAGACCCACCGCGATGTTTACGTTATTATGATACTATCCTCATATATCTTTGTAGGGTATTGGATTTGTTTTAATTGATATAATTTGTTTTCTCCATACACAAGAGTTAGGATTCGAACCCCTAACCACTTGCTTAAGGTGCTCAAGTCCCTTACCACTTGGACTAACCACATGTTGGTAAAGTTAATCATATTTAATATTTTAAAGATTAAAATGGGGTTTATTGTTTTAGAAAATAGAACTATCATTGCATAATTATCATCTAAAATATAGAATAAGAAATTATCATAAAATATATATTTTTTATCTATGCTTTATTCATTATACTTATGCATATATAACTTTAGTAAGAAGAGATTTTATTTTATTTTATTTGCATATTTTAAAAAAATATAATTTTTCAATAATGAAAGGATTGTGTATATATAAAAAAAAATGGGTACAATAATGGAAATAAAGTTGGAACTTACGGAAACTCCTAAGTTCCTAACCAATAAAGCTTATGTGTATAATTTTAAGTTAAAGAAAGATAATCAGAAGCACAAAAAAAAATAATAATAAAGAAATATAATCACGCGATATTATATGAAAATTATGTTTGAAGAAGTTATCAGTTAGTCAGATTTTCTGTTGTAACTGTTTCAGTTAGTTTTTTTTTTTTTAAAAGGAAATGTTTTAGTTAGTTAAACCTCACCATAATTTACCCCAGGGCGGTGTCTACAAATTTTGGGGCCTTAGGCAAAAAATTATTAGGATACTTAAGGTAAGTTATCAATCCTCATATTATTTTTCTAGTTTTTTGAACTCCGAAATCGTTTATTAAAATTTTATAATCAAGTATTTTTAACATTTCACTCTCAATATATAATGTGACTAATTCATTTCATCTATCTTATAAATATTGAAGAATGAGAAAGTTAAAATAAATTGAATAAAAAATATGAAGTATAAAATAAAAAGATAAACAATTAACAAATTGTAACAATTAACTTTACTTGTTATCCCATAACTATGCATTGGCATTGATAGAAGCACAATTTACCAAGTAATGTGCAAAAATTTTTCTGCAAGTAAGATGTAAAAATTTAGAGTAATGAACAGGTGAGGACCACCGTAGAACTTTGAAAATTTCAACAATAATTAATAGTATTAATAGTGAATGAAAATTGGGGCCTAGAGCAGTTGCCTCACTTGCTTTACTGCTTACACCGCTCTGATTTATTTTGAGTGTTTTGATGAGATGGTACAGATCTTTTCCAACTTAATCAGAGGTCTCAAGTTCTTTTGAGAGAGCTTTGTCGCCCTTATGATCCTATCCAGCTCGCGGGATTAGTTTCAACAATTACGCGCTAAGGATATAATGGGAAACCGAAAAAAAACTTCGCCGTGATTTTTTCTCTCTCAATCATGTTCTCTGTATAAATTCGATTGATCAAGTCAATGCAATCAAGAAATCAATTCCCATTTCATCAAAATTTATTTGGTTCTGGTTTTCTCCTCTATCGTTGAAGCTTCTATCAGCTCTCAAAGGCTTTTATTTTTTCGTCACTGAAAATTTTGAAGATCCTACATATGCATACTATGCTCATCCAAATGAGAATCCTTCCTTGGTGTTGGTTTCTCCACTACTTGAAGACCACACCTTTCTTGAGTTCGAGCAATGATGATGTCTCTACAATTGAAGCATGGCTGCAATTAGGGGTGGGAATAGGTCGGGCCGTCTGACAGGGGCCTGCGGCCTGACCTACGAAAGGCCTGGCCTGATCTGAGCTGTTTAGCAAAAAGGTCAAGTTTAGGCTTTTTAAAAAACCTTTTTAATTAAAAAGGTCAGGTCCAGACCTGTTGAAAAGCCTTTCTGACCTGTCAGGCCGGTCTGTTTATATATATATATATATATATATAAAGAATATATATATTAATATTTATATATTGATACTCCATCGGTTCCCTTTCTATGGTAATTTTAGCTTTTGGTTTTTGTTCCAAAACAATGGATCTTTTATAAACTCAAGGTATATTTGACAATTTTTTTTCCATATATACCCTTGTCATAGATATACTAAACATTCTCTACTTAAATTCAGCCATAATACACTACACATATCAATGATCATAAATACACTTCTCTTTTTGCAGTTGTGCATTGCAAACGTAGTCTCTTCGGATATGTTTGGATTGGTGGAAGAGGATGGAATGGAGCGGAATGAAAGGGAATGGAATCATGTTCAATTGTTTGGTTTGCATTTTAAAGGATGGAACCCAATGGAACCTAATGGAACCCATTCCATCCCATTTTATCACTTACCCTTATTTTTCTTCCCCTCCAATTTGGGCGGAATGGGATGGAACAAAAAATATGATACTTTAAAAAATTGTTAAACTACTAATTTGCCCATCCCCTAATAACATCACCGTATGATCAAATTCTCATATTGGAAATGTGCAGTATGTATATCGATTCTCTGTTTTCCAGTATGTCCTATTACTTCGTCTCTATCCATCCCTTTGAAGAAACACGTTCTATTAGTTAATTGGTTCTTTTTGTTGAACTCTGGATTATTATCCATTTTTCCTGCAACTATCCCTTAACCATAATCGTTGGAACATAAATTATATGAAAAGATATATAATCAAAAGCATCAGTTAGGACATTAGTGCATGTTCCGGATTTAAAAAAAAAACAATAAAGGTTCACCTGAAAAACTAACTTTAAAAAGTCTTACTGCTTTAAATAAGAGTTTGTTGAATTTTAAAAACTATTTTAAGATTTTTATTTTATTTTTACATTTTCCTATAGCCTTGGTTTAAGTCAAGAAGTAATTACATGGTTAAAAATAACTTTATTAAAGACATAATAAATAAATATTGTGTTTTTAAAGTAAGGGTAATATGGGAATAAAAAAGTTATAACTCATTCTATTCCGTTCACTTTCCAAACGATAGAATGACAACTTTGTTCCATTCCATCATACAATATCCAAACGATGGAATGGATTTTTTATTCCATTCAGCTCCATTCCACTCCGTTCCATTATGTCCACTCCGTTCCATTCCATCCCCTCCCACCAATCCAAACATAGCCTTCACTTTCTGTTGGCTATGGCTACTGTTTAGTGGCAAGAATTTATTTGCTTTTGTATTGGAATTATTGGCTTTGGTTGTATTTTCAAGGTACATTAATGACAAGTGGAGTGTGGAGTAAATATGATTAGAATTTGTAAATAATTAATGATACTATAAATAAGGATAATTTAATACAAATGTAAACAAATTAATGTTTTCTTAATTTGTGTGTAGAAACCTTAAATTACCATAGAAAGAGAAAGGAGGGAGTATACATTAAGAATATTAATATTAAAATAAAATGATTTTTACAATTTGACTATTTATAAAAGCTTATTTAAAGCTAGAGGTCTATTAGCCTATTTAATGGTCTATTAGCCTATTCCATACAACCTATCTGAAATATTTAATGCGAAGCAAGCTTTTAAAAAGACTAACAGGTCAGGCCAGGTCAGGCTTAAAATAAAACCTTTTAACAGGTAACAGGTCAGGCTTAGACTTTTAAATTTTTAAACAGGCCAGGCTTATTCCCATCCTTAGCTGCAATCAAGAAATCAATTCATTCCATCAAAGTTTATTTAGTTCTGGTTTTCTACTAACTAAACAAAATATGATAAAATATTTTTATTTTAATTCATTGTGAATATTTTTTAACACTAATATCAATAATATGTCGTCACATATATAAATGGTTTTTTATTCGCCTTCCTTGTGAACGCGGTTCGAGTGATTAGTCTTCGGAGTTGTGCGTGGAGGATATCCTGGAGAATAGGAAAAAAACATAAATACAAGATTTTTGTATAACTATATTTAGTTAAAAAATGAAAAAAAAACTTTAAAAATGAATTATTTTCAACTTAATTTGGTGACAGGTTTGTGCACCACTTTCACTTTAGGTGGCCCTTAATATGGGTAGAGATCCTCTCAATTTCTAAAGTTTTGGGATAATAAATGCATGAAGGAACTACAGCATGTATATAATACATATTTATTTTTTAAAAACTTTGGAAATAGACAAAAATTGAGAGATGGAAAGTGGAGAGGATCACTTTTGCCTTAATACTGCTCGGAAATTACTGGATGTTGCTATATGTGATTGCCCATATACAAACAAATAAAAAAGGTGCAAAATCATGTATATATAAGCAATATGAGTTAAATATGTTTTTATCCCTATAAGTTAGTAACATTTGATTTTGGTTCCAATAAAAAAATTATTCGTTTGTAATCCCTATATTGAATAAAAGCACACACCTTTTTTTGTATCTTGTTAAGGACTAACAAAGAAAAAATAGGGATCAAAATCAAATTTTACAAATTTTATAGTTAGAAAAAACATATTTACCCCAAGAAATAACAAACATCGACATGACGTGTCGCGTACAACTGGCAGTGTGCGTGTCCCATATCAATCTTTAAAAGGTGATGCCTCACCCATACGACTTTTTTTTTTGGAACGCACTGTAATTCGGGCCTTTGGCTTTTCAGTGAATCCACCAGGGGTATCCCTGCAGCTTGTTGTTTGTTTTCATTGTTTTATGTACAAATCTTTAAAAATAAAGTAATAATTTTATAATAATTCTGTTATAATTATTTTTAAAATTAGGAAACGAAAACAGGAAAATGGAAATAATTAAACTAAACATGTCCTAAAGGTGCATTATGTTATGCCTGATGCACAACTAAAATGTGGTAGGTTTAGTGTACCCAAAGATTAAAAATGTGGTGGGTCTAATGCATCTAAAAGTTGAAAATGAAAGGGGTCTCTAATGCATATGAAAACGCAATGAGTCTAATACAACCAAGAAAAAAAAAGTAAACACAGTGGGTCTAATGCACCTAAAATTAAAAATGCAGCGGGTCAGTTGCACGGCTTTTAATTTTCCTATCTCTCCATATTAATTCCTCCACCCCCTTTCATTTTTATTTTTTGTAGATACCCCTCCTGCATCTGATTTTTGCTCCTCACACGCTTCCCATCTTCCCTTTCTTCTCCATTTTTTATGTTATCATCTCCGCCTAATCCACACCCAAACCCACCCAACCACACACAGTCCCACTAGTCCAGCGAGGCAAACACCGACAGAGGAGCAAAGATAAGCACAGTAAGCGTAAACGTTATTTTTTCTTTGACGCTAGTTTCCGTAACGTATAAAAAAAGTTTTAATTATTGAGTTGGTTCCTAAACTATTTACGAATTTTTAAATAGATCCCTGAACTAATTTTTTTTTAATTAAGTCCCTGAACTTATTTAAAATTTTCAATTGAGTCCCTTAACTAAAAATTTCTAATTGGGTCCCTAAACTTATATAAAATTTTCAATCGGATCCCTAAAGTATAAATGTGACTATATATAATAAAAAAATAAAACAAAATAATAGATGATGAAATTTAGAAAAAAGAAAATACTATTTGATATAACAAAATAACAAAATGACAAAAGATGAATATGAGAGAAAAACTTACTATTTAAAATAATAATAATAATAAATAAAACTAAATGAGAAAAACTATTATTTAACATAATAACTAAATAAAAGTAGATAGATTTGAGAGACTAAATTTAGTTCTTGAAATAATAATAACAAAATAATGAAATATGAAATTATGTTGAAAAATTCATATTTTATAACAAAATATTAAGATATTAAATTGAGTCAAATATTTAATATTTGAAATAATATTAAAATAATAATAATAAAAGTATCAACCAATAATATTATTTAAGAAATATTAAAATAATTTAAGATAAACCTCAATTAAAATATAAAATAATATAATAAATAATAAAATAAATAAAATAACTCTAAATAAAATTTATATTCAAAAGAAAATGTGATATTTACTTAACTAGCTTCTTTATTTTATTTATTATTTCAAATAATAATTTTGTTGTTAAATTATATTTTTATTTCTATTTTTTTAAAATATTGAATATTTTCACTCAGATTCATCTCTTGTTAGAATACTAGAATAAAAAATATTTCAAATAATAATATTCTCTGTCAAGTTTCATCTTTTACTATTTTATTTTTATTTGAAACATTTTTTTCTTAAAAATCATCCTTTAATAATATATTACTATTGTTGCTTCAAATATATATATATATATATATATATTACTATTTATTTTTTTTCGGTAAATCTGGGTATCCTCCTGCCGCGAGTTAAAGACTAATCCTTCGAGGTACTGAGATCCATTTAAGGGTTGACCTCTCCGAACATATGCTCTTCTGTATACACGAGCCAGGAATCGAACCTCTGACCACATGGTTAAAGGTTACCCTTTTTATTTAAATGGAGTTAAGTGTTACCCTTTTTAAATAATGGGATCATGTTCTTTTACCAAATATTAATTATTTAAATATATTTATAATTAAATCAATTAAACAAATTCACTACAATATAGATGTTGAGAAAAGTGGCTAGAACATCAAGGTTCTAAGAGAAATGTCAAATATTAAAAATAATATGGTAGATAAATATATTTTCTAAAAATTGTTAACAATGACGTGAATAGATGAGAAATAACTCAAATATATTCTCAAGAGAGGAGAAAAAATTAATATGATAGATAAACATATTTTTTAAAAATGGTTAACTCACACCGAACAAAGAAGAGAAATAAATCAAAGAGATTTTTGTGATCGACGGTTCAGACAAAATAATTTGTTAACAAATTTTGTATATGATTCCCCCACACAAAATTAGACCAAGCATATAATCAACAATTATATATTTTCTAACGAAATCTTAAAAAATTAGTATATTTCTCGTACATGAAACGGGTGGATACACTAATTTAGGGAAAATTAAAACACGATGTCATGAATCTGGTAGGTGTACTGGACTTGGAAAATTAACGCAATGGATCTGGTGCACCGAAAAATTAAAACACGATGTCATGTCAAAAATCAAAGGAACAAAATTCGGTCTGTCTTTAATACTCTTGAAATGGGATTGAGTATCAACTTCTTTAAAATGATGAACGTTGATTTAATAATAATAAAAATCAAAATCAAAATACATGTTTGGTTTCCGATTGAAAAGCTATATATATATATTGATAAAGTAATTATAGAATTTGTTTTGATTCAAACGTATATTTGGCTGTGATAAACCAAAGTTACGGGAAGTTGTCCGAAAGATATACACGAAACATTTTCATTAACCCTATTTCGGTCGGAAGTGTAAAGGGTATAATCAGCTAACTGACAGTGTGCACATTCAGTTGTTATAGTTAGAGACTGTTAGATCAGTTATGAAATGTTAGTTGAAGCTCTTAGTTGTAGCTCGAGTCTATATAAAGACACTGCAAGAATCAACAATTCAATACACGAGATTATACTCTCATCAATTCAGTTTCTCCCTTCCTTTTGCCTTTCTATTCTTGCTGCCTCTGATACCTTTAGGAAGTAAATTAAAATGAGACCTTCTATTGCAGCCAAAATTAAGTTCCCATGATGCGGGTTAATGCTGCGATGAACGACTTAGGAGCTTCTAAGATGATTCCAAACCAACATACCTATTCCCACTCTGCACACTATATATAGAGATGCTTGTGTCCACATTTACGTACCTTAGATGATATATATATATTATGAAAATATGAAAAGATTTGTATATAGCTACATAAGTATATATAACACTATATTGTGCTTTTGGCACGCATTACCTTTATTATGCGCAGCTAATGCCCGATTGAATCATAACGATCAGGAAGATGATGTTGAGCTTTTTTTTTTTCTCTAAAACAAATATGATATTCAAAAGCATCACTATAACTACGGACATCCTACCTAAATTGACACCCCAGAAGCTATCAATCATCTGCAACATACATACCATGAAATTTATTAAAAAAGGAAAAAAGAATACAAAGAAAGCAAGGGGGACATAAACCAAAACCCTTGCAGCAAAGTTATTTAATGTGGAAACAAGAGCAACGATGTGAAGCATATATAGATCCAAATAAGTTCTGTGCTGCAGGATATATTGGGAAATCAGAAATCTCTATTACTTTTTTTGTTGCTTTTGCTGGCTCAGGCAAAAGATAACTTGGAAAATCCATTTGTCCAAGGTATTTCGGCTATTAATGAGGTAGAGCCGTAGAGCTACTAATACACATATTTTTTTAAAAAAAATAATAATAATAATAATAACACAAAAAAAGGCATGCAATTCTATATTTGAACACAAAATTGTGATACCATATGCCTTGCCTGACCCCGTGGTTTTAAAATACCAGGCTCAATAAATGTTAGCGGGGTTTAGTCAAAATTTGTATGTTTATACAATGTCCAAAGACATTTTTTTTGTGTTCAAATAACGGCTTTGATTTTGCAAGACTTCACGTAAACAACTTGAAGGAGAGAATATTCATAAACGAGGTAGAGAAGTTATTTACAATACAAAGAATACTAGATATATCATTCTTAAGAAGTTCATAGAATCTTTTTTCCTGTGATCGTGCTAAAAGCAGAGAATATATGCCTACTTATGAACTAATAGCAATATTCTTCAAGGAAAGTATGAGGATTGAGGAAGCAAAAGCCTCTTTATCCATATAAATAATAACGATTCTGGTCATATTTCAATTGCCTCGCTTACCATGGATTTCCAAGATGGTTTGTCCCCTTCCCTTCTTTATTTGACTGTATCTCTTGAAGTCTGTTTGCATGTGTCTCTGTCTGCATATTATTTATTGCATGAACCAACTTTGTGACCAAGTGTAGATTCATTGATAATGCTTCTTTAAAGTGAGCGACTGACCGTGTATCAATTACTTAAAGTGTATTAAGATTTTAACACACTTTAACTAATCAAGGTTGAATATATTCTTATTTTATTAATTACTTTATGATCACTTTAAAGGAGCCTAATCCAGATTCAATAAGGCTGTTTAGCAAAGGAATTGACTATTAACACACTCCATTGAACAAAAACACTTTTTGCTTGTTAACCATGAACAATATTATCAATCATCAATTTTTTTGTTTTTATTTCCAGTAATACTTGTTGAAATGACCTTCATTATGCTCGCAATTGCTTGAATAACTAAAACAGTATTATATTTATAGTAATGATTTAATGTCTCAAGAAAGGTTAACTCACAGCAAGCATATATATGCCTTGCACAAAAGAATCTGGCCTCTTTTTGCTTATTCTATATGTGATGTGCTTATATTGCAGGCATTTCACGATTTATATCAGATGCTCCACCAGCTCATTACTCAGTAAAAGTGCAGTTATTTTCACACCTTACAAAGAATTCAATAGAGAGATACGAATCAGGGGAATTTGAAGCTGGAGGCTACAAGTGGTATGCATAATATGCGTATATATATAAGTTCTTGTTGATAATATCTTCTTAGTAATCACAATTCCATGGATAACAATTTTGGTCTCTACTTCTTCTAACTTATGTAAACATTACGTACTGCATTATATTATATATCACCTCACAGGAAATTGGTTCTGTACCCAAATGGAAACAAGAGCAAGAATGTAAAAGACCATATTTCACTGTACTTGGCCTTGGAGGGAGCAAGTTCACTCCATCCTGATTGGGAAATCTATGTCGAATTTCGATTGTTTTTGCTTGATCAGAACAACGACAACTACTTAGTGGTCCAAGGTATTTCTTTTAAATTTACTATGTGGGTGAGATAGGAAATAATACACTTTTTTGAGACAGGTGATCTCTATCCATCATGCAAATATCTATCTTGTAAAATCTTAAACTATTGATTTTGTAAGCATTAAGACATTTCACTTTATTATTCTAAAAAATGCACCCCTCACTTAAACACTTAAACACCCTCCTTAAAATAGATTTTGTGCTGCTTTGATTATTATGTTTGAAACAAGGGGGTCTCTTTTCTCACTGTTACCATGTTTGGAACACTGCATTTGATAATTGATAGATACATTGGGAAAGGAAAGGAGATTTCACAAAATGAAGGCTGAATGGGGATTTGATCAATTTATTCCTATCAAAGATTTCAATGATGGCTCTAAAGGTTATCTGGTGGATGATATGTGTGCATTTGGAGCAGAAGTCTTTGTTTGCAAGGAAAGAAGCAAAGGTAAAGGAGAATCTTTAGTAATGGTGAAGGATGCCATTACTTACAAGCACCTCTGGAGGATTGACAACTTATTCTCAAAATTGGAATCAGAATGTTATGTATCTAAACCCTTCAATGCTGGAAACTACAAGTGGTATAACTATAAAGAATGAACACTGTCTGTTTTGTTTCTAAATTTATGTTTGTTCATAACATAATATTTTTTGCAGGGTGATAAAACTATATCCTAATGGGAAAGGCATTGGTTTAGGCAGCTATCTTTCTCTGTACCTGGCCTTAGCTGACCCCACAACCCTTACTCCTGCTTCCAAAATATATACACAGATAACATTAAGGATCCTTGACCAAAAACAAAGCAACCATTTGTTTGCAAAATGTATAGTTTTGGTTCTCTCAACTTTTATATGGGGTACTAGTGATACAAAATGATAGTTGAATGAATAATAATTCAGGGTTATTTCTTTCTCCTATTGCAGTTAATTGCTGGTTTAGTGCCTCAAGACATGAAGATGGTTATGACAGGTTCACTTTGCTTAGTAGTTTCACCAGTCAATACTGGGGTTATCTGGTGAAGGACAATTGCTTGGTGGAGGCCGAGGTTACAATTCTTGGAGTGGTTGATGCGTTGTCCTGAGTATACATAATTGACAAATGCTGTCACAGTGAAGTATTTGGTATACATCCATATACATAGAAACACAAACACACACCAATGCTGGTATTTGGTGTGAAAAGACAACATTTCAAGTTGTGTATGTAAATATATGTATTATAAAAATCTACCCAAAATAAAATAAAATTATATGTATTATAAATGGACATTGGTATCTTAACTCTTCCATTATAACATATAAATATTAGATACAGCTCTGGGCTTAAGAAAGGGGTCAACAATATTGTAGGCCTAAAGTTAAATTTAAAATGAAGGTTATTAAAATTAACAAAAACAATTTTATTGGGATTTTTTTTTTTTGTTGAAAAAATTTGTTGGGATTTTATTATTCAAGTTTTTGGAAATATAATTTTCTTAAATACATTTTTAGGCTTAATCAACTTTTTAGTCCCTATAAATATAGACATTTTGGGTTTTGCTCTCTATCTTTTTTTCGTTAGCTTTTAGTCCTTTTAACTTTTAAAATTTTAGAATTAGTCCCTAACGTTAAAAGGTATCGTTAAGTGCTGACGTGATTAATAGATTGCCACATCAGCTCTGCCACGTCACATTAAATATAATTTTTTAATGACACATCACATTAAAAATTATAAAAAATTGGATTTGTTCCCTATATTTTTCCCCCCTTAGGTTTTGGTCCCTATAAGTTCAAAAACATTTGAGTTGGTCCTTAAAGATATCAGTGCATCAAGATAGAGAGAGTATAAGAGAGAATAGGAAAGTGTAAGGAGTGATTGAAGTGTTGTAATGAATTATCTCAATAATGAGTCCAAGTTATACTTTCAGTATATATGCACAAGATGTAATAGCTTATGCAACAGCTTAACAGATCTTACACCCCCTGCAAACTCAAGGGTGTGGTGTTTAACACCTTGAGTTTGGCCTTACATTTCTCAAATATAGAGTGTGTCACTGGTTTTGTAAGGATGTGAGCAGTTTGTTCAGTACACTACAAAAAAACAACTGTTTAGCGACCGTAATATTCGATCGCTAAACAGTGTAAATCGGTCGCTATTTAATTTAGCGACCGATTAAGGGTGGTGGCTGAATACCTGGTCGCTAAGGTTTTAGAGACCGAAATAATATTTCGGTCGCTAATTGGCGACCGAATTTTCAGTCGCTAAATAATAATAAACGGTCGCTATTAGGTTGGTCACATTTTTTGGGTAACCATTTCTAGCGACCGATAATCGGTTGCTAGCTTGGTCGCTAATTTTGGTTATTGTTAACCTATATTAGCGACAGATTTTCGGTCGCTATACCTCATCTGTAAATGTTAAATAAAGTTTAGCGACCGAATTATTGGTTTCTAATTCGGTCGCTAAACTGGTTTTTTTTTTAATTTTAATTTTAATTTTTAAAATAAATTTTTTTTCTAATTTTCTTTAAACGTTAGAAAAATTACTAATAAAACACACCAAATTACTTATGAAATATACAATCATAAAAAATAATATATATATATAAAAAGAATAATCCAAAATGTCGTACAAGAATCGTTTAAACTCAAAAAAATGGGAAAAAAATCAGTCATGATGAGGGGGAGATGGAGGAATCCAATCATCCTCAGCGTCCGTACCACCAACGTCTGCTAGCTGATCGTCCTCTGCAGATAGACGACATCGTGGCTGGCGGCGGAACCGGAGGAGCGGCAGCAGCGCACAACCGTCGAGCATCATCTCGAGCAATCGAGTCTGGATCCTCATCCGCTCCAACACCAGCCGCGATGAGACCGGCCCTCGCTCGATGCTCGCTCCGCATCGATTCTTGGTGTGCCTCGAGTCAATCGTGCAACTGCCGTTCGCCATCTGCTGCTCTCTCTCACTCTTCTCCCGAAGCTCTGCGTTCAGCTGCGTGATGGTGTCCTGCATTTGGTGGAACTGCTCCTGAGGGACGGTATCGGCGCAGGAAGGAGCAGGCGTGCCGGACGATGAAGCGATAAACTCGCCTCCCAGGTGTCCGAGGCCATACACGTGCCCCTTCTTGTTCCTGCCCCCGACGACCTCCAAATAAATGGCATTTTCGTCGACGGAGACAGGAGAGCAGGACCCATCACCAGTCAAAGCCTCATCTTGTGACTGTGAGGCACGTGATATGACATCGTCCTTCTTCTCGTTGAAGCCCACCTACAAAGCATAGTTGAAGAGATTTAGTTAAAATTATATCCAATATTAACAAATCATTTATAATAAATTACAAGTAAACACTAAATTATTTTTTTGCTTACAGCATAGTTACGGGCCTTGTCGTTGACCCATGTCCCCGACTTCAACTTCTTCGTCCTCTCCACCAACTCCATAGCAGTCGGGGCCCACTGTTTCTGTGCTTTCTGCACAGAAAAATATAATATTAAATTCATAAGAATAATTAAAAATGAAAACTAATTAATTAAATAGTATATTAAGTCAAAAGTTTAATGTATTACCAGCTCGTCGTAGTGGGCGGCGGCTTATTTAGACCCACCGGTCCAAGCACATGCGCCACCATCAGAAGCTCGATTACGCCGAGCTGTGACCTGGATCTCCTGGAACTTCTCAGTAGCCCAATATTGGTCCAGCTGCCTCCTGATCTCAGGATCCACCCACCTCCCCTTATTTTGACCCTTCCTCAGCTTGTTCGTCAGATTCTTCATGACCAGTGAGCCTTTATGCTCAAATATGTCCCTGACGAGAGCCTCTAAAGCTAAGTCTCACCTATACTCTTTCTGCAACTTACAGTTATTAGGAAATTCGTGTGTACATATATATAATGTAAATTTAATTTAAATAACTTAATAAATTGTTACCTTAAACTCTAGAAACAACTAATCCCTATGGTCCAGTGGGATGGCCTTCCATGTAGGCCATGGACCATCAAACTTGCGTCGCAGGATCTTCGATATCGAATCAGAAGGGCCCTTCGCGGGCAGAAAGCTGCAGCAAAATTAGAGCATTAATAAATAGCTACTATATAAATTAAAAAAACAAGTAAATAGAAATTAACGATACTTTATATATATTAAAAAATTAAATTAGCATACTCGTTATCCCCTTTGGGGATAAGAAGAATCCTCCTGTCGGATGGACCGCGACTCTCCTGTCCCGATGATGATGATGGTCCTGTCGTCGTAGGTGTGGATGATGAGGGTGCAGCCTATGTCCCGACCACATGAGTCTGGGTGGGGGGTGCAACTCCATCACCCTGAGGTATCCCGTCCACAGAGGTGCTGGTAGGGTGGTCTCGATCTGAAGGCTGTGGGTCGGCCGGGGAAGGGACTCTCGCAGGACGACCTCCACGACAACCCCTACCTCTAGAGGAATCTGCCATCTGTGAAAAAAAAAATGAAAAGATGATTACACAACAGTGTAAATAATACAAAAATAAATTACCTAATAAGTAGAATGACATTTACACAATGAATTAAGACATAAATAAATTACCTAAGTAGAATCTCCGTCACTAAATTCACCCTCACTCTCATCAGTATCACTTGATCGGAATGTACCTTCGCTAGATGCGTCCAACTCGGATTGATCCATTAACTCTCTTTCAACTTCTTCCCCATTTCCGGAAATGTCCGCCAGAGAATTAACAATAATGTCCGGCGTAATTTGCAACGGTACGTGGGGTCTTGGAAACTCATCATCTTGGTACGGAGCATCTTTTTTCAGGCTGGTTGATTACATTATCGTAATTATCTTGCGAGCCTTTATCTTAATAACACCCAACCAGCCATGATGTCCTTTGGGATATGGCGAGTAATAAACCCCGCTCACTGTTGTGAAAAAATGAATGGGTCATACGCCTTATTATACCTTCGAGACAGCCTAACTTGAACAATACCATAATTTTTATCTATTTTTGTCCCTACGTCAAGAGTAGGATCAAACCAATCACACTTGAAGATAACTAACTTCATCACAGGGAAACCGGTATAATCGAGTTCAAGGATGTCAGTTAGAACCCCATAGAAATCATCCTCTACATTGCCATCAGTGGCTCGCACACAAACATCATAGTTGCACGTCTGCATTCCTTCATTCCATGTTTTTGTGTTAAATTTATATCCATTTACAATATAAGTATTCCATGATGTAACCCATATGTTAGGCCCCCATGCCAAATTTGTCAACAATGGATTTTGAACATTGTTTTCTGGATCTAGTACCTAAAAAATCAAATATTATATTATTCTTATACATGCTATATATTTAAGGAGATAAAATGTATTTCAACAAATGAAGGTGCTTAACCTACGTATTTACTGAACCACGTAGCAAAGTGAGAAGTAATTTCTCGATCAACCTGATCGTTTGAAATGTCAGGTTGGAGATCCCTTAGAAAATTGTCGTACATCCTACATATGGGAGATTAACAGCAGGACGAATAATAATCATAAATGTCAATTGAACTTATAAATGACATTGTAGAAACTTACTCTAAATATGGCGCGACCTCTTCACAATTTTGAAGGATATACAGATGAGCGGCATTAATGTCACGCTGCTCCAAGAAATATCCTTTTGATTTGCCACTAAATCTGCCCGGATAGTTGAATATTGATATAGGAGGACTGATTGAACTTCCTTCGCCCGAATCAACGTTTCTAGGCATCCTTGTCCTTCTCGTGTTAACTTCGTCCGGATAGAAATAAGAGGCAAAAGTGGAAGTCTCCTCTACTAAGTATGCTTCACAAATGGAACCCTCCACTCGTGCCTTGTTCTTGACTTTGTGTTTAAGGGAGTGCAGGAACCTATTACAGAGGGATACATACAAATAATTACTAGTTTTAGGGAAGCTAAACTACGCTCTTGTGTTCGTGAATTTCATATGTATTAAGTAAAATAGGTGATGTTGTTTACCTCTCAAATGGATACATCCAGCGGTATTGGACTGGGCCACCAACTCTTGCTTCGTACGGTAGATGAAATGGCAGGTGTTCCATGGAATCAAAGAAACTCGACGGGAAGATTTGCTCCAGCTTACATAACAAAACGGGTATCTTGACTTCCATATCCTTTAATTGATTCACATTTAGTGTTGTTGATGTAAGCTCCCTGAAAAAGTGGCTAAGCTCAACAAATGGGTTCCAAATTTGCTTCGGTAATGCGTCGAACGCAATTGGAAGCAACCGTTGCATGAACACGTGGCAATCATGACTCTTCATTCCATGTAACTTTGCTTCCTTAATGTCAACACATCTACCCAGATTGGAAGCATACCCATCTGGTAAATTTAGTTCTTTAACCCACTTACAGACGGCCACTTTATGTGCTTTGCTTAGTGTATAACTTGCCTTCGGTTTGATAAGTCTGCCACGACCACCGTCCTGCAACTCAAGCTCCTTCCGATTACAAATGTCAGCCAGGTCCAATCGGGCTTTATTTGTATCCTTTGTCCTCCCCTTGATGTCCATCACAGTGTCAAACACATTCAAAAACACATTCCTCTCAGTATGCATGACATCAATGTTGTGACGGAGTAGCTGCGTCCTCCAATACAGCAACCTCCAAAATATACTTTGTTTTGTCCAATTATGGTTGACGCCATAATCAGGAATATGTTCTCCTTGGGTTTCATGGACGAGCGGTAAGTACTATACTATGCGCCATACATTAGGACCAGTCAAACGTGGTGGAGGCGGTGTTGTCTCCGCACAACGCTTCTTGAATGCATTCTTGTTCAGCCTATAAGGATGATCTTCTGGAAGGAATTGACGATGACAATCAAAATATGAGATCTTTCGACTATTTTTAAGCGTGAATGCCTTCGATCGCTCCATACATATTGGGCATCCGAGCTTCCCCGCGGTCATCCAACCCGACATCATCCCATAAGCAGGAAAGTTGTTGATCGTCCACATTAAAGATGCTTTCATGATGAAATTCTGCCTCAAAGATACGTCATATGTCAACACACCATCATTCCACAGCATCGTCAACTCATCTATCAGCGGTTGCAAGTACACATCAATCTTACCTTTTGGATTAGACGGACCCGGAATTATGACTGTTAGGAACATAAACTCCCGCTTCATGCACATCCCCGGGGGAAGATTGTACGGAGTCAGGATAACCGGCCAACAAGAGTATACATTTCCAGACTGCCCAAAAGGATTAAATCCATCAGTAGATAACCCCAATCGGACATTGCGAGGGTCCTGCGAAAATGCCATATGAACCCTATCAAAATGCTTCCAAGCTTCTCCATCAGATGGATGACACAAGATATCTTGCTCCCTCTCATGCTCACTATGCCACCTCATGTGAGCTGCAGTGGCCATCGAAGAGTACAATCTTGTAAGTCTTGGCACGAGCGGAAAGTACCACATCTTTTTTAGCGACCTCTTCTTCTCAATGCCCATCCTAGTGGTTGTCTTATACCGATCCGCACCACAAAATCGACAACATGTTCTGCTTTCCGCTGAATCATCCTTATAGTACAACATACATCCATTCGGGCAACAATCAATTTTCAAACACCCCAGACCCAAATTTTCCATAGACTTCTTAGCATGATAAAAACTAGTAGGCATCCGATTGTCTTCTGGCAACGCCTTGGACCTTGACCTGGTGAGGCGATTAAAACAGCCTTCTTGCATATTGTAGTCATATTTGATACTCAACCATTCCATGCACATCGACAACTCCGTGTACACCCGACATCCTTCCCACAATGGAGATCTTGCAGCACTCGGCATATCATAGAATCTTTGAGCTTCGGGATTCGGATTCTCCTCTATGCATTGGGAACCCATTCCACCATCTTCTCCCCCATCTTCTTCTAGTACAACACCAACCGATGGTCCAGCATGATCCATTATCATCTGCTCGTATGGATTCAATTCTTCCCTCCTGTCACCGCTTCCATAGTACGAACCTTCAACCACAATCGGGTTTAAGTCAGGCAACGTCTCACCATGGTTACTCCACTAATAGTAATCAGGCATGAAGCCCTTCTCATAAAGATCGGCTACAACTCCATCCACGCTTTTGAAAGATTGACACTTGCATCTTTTGTAAGGACACCTCAATTGATCACCGCCCAGCCGTATAAATCTCTCCTGGCTAACAACAAACTCTATAAACTCACCCACTCCAACTCTATACTCTTACCTAAGAAGTTTATTCCGATCCAACCTACGATACATCCATTTCCGATTCTCCGGAATATCCATTGCTGGCAATTAAATAGCCTGACCAATCCTACAATAACACTTATATATTACGGTGCATTCCAATAACTTCATCAATCTCATTCTTATGACAAGGTATGAACCTATCCCATTCGAGAAGAAACCTTTGCCACACTCGGCTACTAATAGTTATTCCCATATTCAAATACCTTATACTTGACAAAATTTTGGTAGCATTTCCCATCGGTCTCCAAGTTACACGACTCGAGCATGGTCAGAATCACCGCGATCAAGTATGCACCAAGAGAACAAAAGGAAATGCATCAGATCGAGATTTCAACAAGTATATAAGGCATTTCAACATTGAAATGACTATTGTACGAGTGTGAAAAAGGTTTTTTCCCAAACTGTCCCACTTGGACAATTCAAGATTCAATACAATGAGCATGCATACCTTGATAAGTTACGCATGCTCATTAATATTGAATCTCAAATAGGAAACTAAGGCTTTCGTAAATTAATTATTACCTCTAACAGAAAATAAAACCATTAACCTATAAATATTGCAACATTGTTGAGCTTATATAAATTGCAGCGTAAATCAATACAAACTTAGATTAAATATTGTAGCAAACATCCTATTGAGCTCCGCTCTCCACTAACAAGTAGCAGTTAATTGTCAAACACATGCATAATTTCTAAATTATCTGCACACAACCAGCATCCCGCCTTTCGGACAGGATCACATCCTATTGAGCTCCGCTCTCCACCAACAAACAACACATATTGACAAACACATGCATAAACATTAAATTATCAGCATACAATCAGACAAGATCACATCCTATTGAGCCCCGCTCTCCACTAACAAACAAATCACTATTCTATATATACAGAATCCAATACAACTATTTATAAGACTAGAAACACATAAATTAATATAAAATATAATCAACAATATACAGTTACAAATTTAGAACAACTTGCAACTTCCCTTCTTCCTTACATTCTCCTACCCATCTCCTTTATTTCAGAAGAAGAGGAAACAAAGAAAGAAAAGTTTGATAAATCTCATATCTCAAAAATTCAAACCTGCCCACCCCCACCCCAAGTGTGTACCAAACTGACCTCGATAATGAATTATTCATGGCATCATTTTGAAGTTTTTGAAATTGGATTATGTTTACACCCAAAAAAAAACAAAAATAAATAAATCACGGGATATGGTCTCTGTGTGCATTAAGGAGACATACCATAGAGCTATGTTATTTGCACATCACAATCTCTTGCATCTCCCTTTATACTCTTTCATAGGGAAAATGGACCCTTTTCTCATTAACTTAAGGTGTAAAAGGAGATGTTGGAGATTGTGATGAATGAATAACATTAATGCATAACATGTGATACTTCCCCAACCCCCTTTAACCATTGTGGTTGAGGCTATAATTGATTGAAGTTTCTCTAATCTATATTATGTTTGTGTGAAGTCTTTTTTGTTTTCATCCAAAGCTTAGCTATATTCATGAGACCAGATAGCTAATAAATCTTTCTGCTGTCAGGTCCTATCAAGACCGTTGCTTGTCCTTTCAATTGCATCAACCTTTTTTTGATCGATCAGAATGTTGCAATGGAACGTCAGATTGTATTACTAATTCACATGATTCAGTAGCATACTTAGAACCATCTCCTGTGCAGGATGATATGAATACAAGGGTATATGAATGCTCCTAATCTTCATGCTAAGGTTTATGTGTGTGCCTATTTAACCCCTTTATCTAGCTAAGAATAGTATAAAATATATTTATCCGACATTAATTTGTTGGGGGCATCGATAAATTTCGAAGTTTTCATTTAGCTATGCAAATAAGTGTTATACAACAACTAAACCAAAACTTGGTGCTACCCCAAGGTAACCAGATTTGTCATGCCACTCGAGTTTTTGTCTTTGGAACATTTTTGTAATAAAATTTGGATTAATTACAGTCTCTGTTTCTGATATTTCATTTTACAATCATGATTGGCCTCATTCTGCAATCTGCAGTTTCCATTCAGAGAGAAAAAGATGAAGCCTCAGAAATTTTTTGGACCCTCTTAGACATACCACCAGACCAGAATTTTTGGACACACTCACAAAGCAACCAAAACAGTAATCATCATTGTTACAAAAAGAATTTCAGAGACTGTGAAATAACAATAAAACGGAGAATGAAGGGCGCAGGGGACACATAGAAGGAAGGAGGGGATACCTTTGCAGTGGTCCTTGCGGTTGTCCCTGTGGTGGTCGGAGCTCTACGGTGGTGGCACTGTTTCTGCGGAGGGAAATACCAAAGATGAGAGGGAGGAAAAGGAAGAGAAGAAAGGAAGAGATGAGAGGTAAGAAGACTTACGTCATCGTGGATACGGTGGTGGCCGATCTTGGTGCGGTGGTGGCGGTTGTGGAGACGGACGACGGACTGGCGCGGTGGTGGAGGTAGGGAGCAGAGCTGAGAGAGGAAAAATGAAGAAGTGAGGAAGGAAATGGGAGATTTCGCGATTTAGGGATTTCAGTTTTAGCGACCGAAATAATTCGGTTGCTAAAATGGTTAGTTTGAATTTGAATTTATAATTTTAGCGACCGATTTAAATTTCGGTCGCTAACACGCGCTATTTTATTTTTTTTACGCGCCGTTTAGCGACTGAATTAATATCGGTCGCAAATATAAATAAAGTTTAGATTATGAATTCATAAATTTAGCGACGGATTTCGAAATCGGTCGCTAATATAAATAAAGTTTGACCGTTGCATTTAATTCGGTCACCATTTCGGTAGCTAAAAATTCATAAATTTCTGACTTTTACTTTCCTTTGTTTAGCGACCGACATAGCGACCGATATCTCTGCTACGCTCTATTTCGGTCGCAGACTCAACTCTAACCAGTGTTTCATGTAGATCCTACAATCGGCCGCTATTTCGGTCGCAAATAGCAACCAAAAAATTCGGTCACTATTTTCGGTCACTAAATGACCTTTTTTTGTAGTGGTAGAGGGGATGTGATGCACTGTTAACTCATGTTGATGTATCTTCTCTCGAACAAAGTAAATGTCAAGTTCAAAGTGTTTGGTCCTTGAGTGAAGTATAGGATTGGCAGCTAGCATAACTGCATTAAGATTATCACAAAACATGAGGCTGAGTAATTTGACAATGCAGCTCAGTTAGAAGGGATTTTACCCAAGTTAACTCGGCAACTACTGCACTTAAACTCATGTATTCTTCTTCAGTGCTCGACCGAGACACTACATGCTACTTTTTGGATGACCAAGAGATAGGATTTGGACCTAAGAACACACAATAGCCAGTAGTGGATTTCCTGCCATCAAGATCTGACCCCCAATCAGCATCACAAAAGGTTGTGAGGGTGAGATTTGATGATGTTCTGGTCAGAGTAAGTCCATGAGATGCACTCCCACTTAGGTATCTTAGAATTCGCTTGACTACCTGCCAAAGGCTTTCCTTAGGAGCATGCATGAATTGGCATCCTGTATTCACTGCAAAGGCAATATAAGGCCTTGTGAGTGACAATGACATATTAAAGGGCTCCTACTATGGATATATAGAGGCTTGCATCAGTGGCATCTGGACTATCTGTGGCAGAGAATGTTAGAACCAAATTGGTTTTGGCTTAAATAATCTCTTAAGTTTTGATGTTAACAAAAAAAGTTAAATTTGTATGGCAAAGTATTGTCAAAGATATAACTTGTTTAGTCTAGTTTGCAGGACTGTTTGAATGATACTGGACAAGGAAACTTAGAAAAAGTATCTTCGCTTTGCTAATGGAATCATATCAGATTTTATATCTAATCTTCTAGACGAGTCTTCAATCTTTGGTAAAATTCCGAGTCTGTTAAGTTATCGCTAGACGAGGTCTAAAAATTGGCTAAGGTAATAGACGATAGATGAGTATCTAAGTCTAAGAAAAGTTAAGTAGACGAGCCAATAAATAACTCTCAGAAAAACACAAAGTTCAAAGACTTGATAATAGACAAGAAGTCTTACTAGACACCACGTCAGCAGACGAGCTATTGAAAATAGCAAGTCCATTATCTTGAAATCAAATGAGAGTCTATACACGCAGTATCAGTAGACGAGCCCGTCTTATTGATAAGTTAATCTTGCACGTCCAATGACCTGCGCGTTTACTAGCTATTAAAATTAAACCTGTCTAAGTTTAAGCGTATTTATATATTTCAAATGATTGTTTATTTAATTCAAGAGAATATATGTCTCTTTCCTTTGCTGCTTCATTTGTTAAACTCTTTGTTTCTTGAGAATAGAAACATAATACCATCGAGAACATAAACCTTTGTACTCTGTCAACTACATTGCTGTAAAGTTCAAACCAAGTACAAAGAAGGAAAGTCATAAAGCAACCTTCGGTACAACATGGAAGTGACAGCTCTACTTTGAGCATTCCTCTGATAAACAAGAGCACTTCTCCATGAAGCATATCAAGTTATCAGTCTCAACGGATCCTAGCATTTAATGCTATGTCTAAACGGATACAATTTGAAGATTGAAGAAGTTCAAGACAGCAAAGCACTCATTCTATAAATACTGGAAGAATCTCAGTAGAGGATAGAGAAGCTCTAATATCAAAAGTGTCAAAACTCTGTTGAAAAAGTTTACTTGTAAACCTACTGATCTTAAACTTTCATACTCTCACACATAGTGAGTTCTTAGATCAAATCTGTAAATCTCTTAGTTAGAGTTAGAGCTTGAAGAGGCTTGGTAGAGAAAGAATACTTATAGCCTGAAGAGGTGTTGAATACTTGTAATCTATTTGGAGAATAGTGGAGAAAACCTTCAGGTAGAAGGGACTGGACGTAGCTCTTGGTTGGAAGAGAGTGGACCAGGATAAATCACTTGTGTGAATCTTCTAATCCCTGCCCTTTATAGATTTTGGTTATACTAACTGTGGGGTTTTGGATCTGAGTTTGTGAACTCTTTAAAAAGGTTTTCTTGCTTGTGTGTTACATATGTTGTTTTTGCTTGTGAAAAGGTTTAAGAAAAGGTTTTTTTGAAAAAGTGCTAAGAAACACAATTCGACCCTCCTTCTTTTGTTTCCCTGTGTCAACTTCAGAGAGCTTCAAGCCAGTTACCATAGGAGTCTTCATTGGATTAGCTTCTCCCATGTTGGGTTTGGTTAGCAAATCATGAATGTACTTAGATTGAGTTAAGGTGACCTTGTCTGATGTTACAGTGGCTCGAACGCCAAGGAAGTAATTCAGGCCTCCTAAGTCTTTGAGTGGAAATATGGCATTGAGGGTTGCAATGAGGTGTGCAATAGATGAGGGAGAGTTGCTAGTAATTAGAATATCATCCGCATAGACTAAAATGATTGTGATCTGTACACCCGAGATCTACATAGACTAAACCTTTGTGTCATTGGAATTTGATTTCTTCTTTTTTGTTTGTGTGAATTGTATCCTAAGCTAATACCCACTTTCTCTAATTCTATAAAAAAAAAAAAAAAAACTTGAGTTTACATATATTTGCTACATTCCAATTATTTTAATTGAAAATTTCAATTTTAAGGGATATCAAGTGTGCTAATACTCTTTAAAGGCTGGTTGATAATTACCTAATTTGGTTTATTGCCATTTTTTAAGTAATTAATATTGTATTTGATTGCCATAGTTTTTAATTTAATGCTGAGTGAGAGAGAAAATCAGTAAGTATTATTTTTTTACTTGTAATAAAATCAACAAATTGAGAGATAGTGTTCATTGCAAGTTAATAGCCCAAGCTTAATTGTCTTGCATTTTCAAGGAATTTCATCGATGTAATCAATTCTATTAATGATCTGTACACCCGAGAGCATTGCTCCTTAGGGATATCAAGTAAAATGATTGTGATCTGTACACCTTAGGGATATCAATTATACTAGTAATGCTCTTGCTAGTAATTAACATTGCACACTCTTGAGACAATTAGAGGATAATTTAGTAATTATAATTCTTTTTTTTTTTTTACATAAATCAAGACAATTAAACTAAATTAACTAACTTCCTTAATAAGTGTGAAATTAATTAATTTTGCTTATAATTGAGTCAGGAGGGAGTATAACAATATGTAACAAAGGTATCATTACTATGTACTCCCCCGGACCTAATTATAAGAAGAAAAAAAACTAAATTCACACTTATTAAGAAAATTAGTTAAGTTAGTTTAATTATCTTGATTTATGTATAAAAGAGAGTTAATTGTCTAGGGAGTATACAATGCTCCTGGAAAAGTAAATAGAGAATTTGTTTGATTGGTTAATTTTATTGATTTTTGTAATACTAACATTTAATAGTGTTGACTTAATTGATTTTTACTTATATTTGAATCTAAAGAATATAACTACTTTTTTGCTTATATTTAGATCTGGAGGTAGTAATTTTTAAACTGATTTATATTCAAAATAATGATTAAAATCATTAGTTGTCTATAAAACTATTGACTCTTTCATGTAAATTAAAATCCCTAATGATTCTGTAAAAAAAAAGAAGCCTAATGATCAATCCACGTTAATGTAAAGAGAGGGCAATATTTAGAAAATTATCAACAAGTGTTTGATAATGATTTGTGCAATTTAAATCCACCAAATTAGCGATGTCCCGAAAAACCCACAACGATAAGTAAAAATCATAAAAGCCCGGGCCCATAATATGTAATATTCTTAAATTGAGACGCACAACATTATAAAAATAATATATTTTTGAAATGAACCAATTGAAAATCATGTCATTAATGACCAGTAACAAAAAGCAAGTAATCGTCACATATGTGTTATTACTCATTTTTGCTAAATATAGCAGGCAAGCAATCAATCAGTACGACATGACGAAGAATCATGTTAGCAAGCAAGCATGGAATTAGTAATTAGAAAATGGACGCAGAATAAACAAGTTAAGCAATATATTTGAAATGGTCATATTAATTATTTTGAAAACATATTAATCATAGTAAGGTGCCAATTCAAAATAATATAGAATCAATTTCGATAAAATATTGAAGCTGATTAAGGATACAATTCAAACTATATATGATTGTAATTTTATTAATCATAATAAACGTAATATTATTTCAAAATAACGATTATTACAATCGTTATCATGTTGATACAACACATTAATTAACATGTAATTCAAATATTTAATTTTTTTTTGGTCCCTGACCAGGAGTATATCCCACCGAAAACGATGACTAATCTCTTGCGGTAGAATGAATGGTATCTAAAGGCGGGAAACTCCCTCCCAGCGGAAATTCGCTCCATACGTAAGAGCTGTGATTCGAACCACAGCCACTTAGTTAAGGGGCACAAGTCCACCACCACTTGTGACAACTTTCACTGATCAATCAAATATTTGAAATAAATATATACAGTTCAATCAAACTTTAATATTCACGATAATAACTTTCACGGAAAAAGAAGAAGATAAATCAAAACATTTTCAAGAAATAATATTTTCTTCCATGTGATAGATAAATAAATTTTCTAAAAATAGTTAATTTACATGAGGAAAAGAATAGAAATAAATCAATTAGATTTTTAAGGGAATAACAACAACAACAATAATAATAATATGATATATAAATATATTTCCTAAAAATTGTTAACTTGCACAAGAAAAAAAGGTGAAATAAATAAAATAGATTCTCAATAGAGAAGAAAAAATAATATGATAGATTTTAAAGTGAGAAGGAAAAAAATATGATGGAAAAATATATTTTCTAAAAATAAATATCTTGCGCGGGGAAAAAAGGAGAAAAAAATTCAATTTTCAAGAGAGGAGAAAAAGTATTATGATAGCTAAATATTTTTCTAAAAATAGTTAACTTGCCCTGGAAAAAAGAGAAGAAACAAATCAAATAGATTTCCAAAAGAGAAGAATAAAATAATAATAAGATCAGAAATATAATTTCTAAAAATTGTTAACTTCAATAGGAAAATGAGGAGAAATAAATTACATAGTTTCTCAAGAGAGAAGAAAAAATATAAAGTGGTTATCTTGCACAAGAAAAGAGAATAAATAAATCAAATAGATTCTCAAAAGACAATAAAAAAATAATAGCATAGATAAATATATTTTCTAAAAATAGTTAACTTGCAGGGAAAAAGATGAGAAATAAATTAAATAAATTTTCAATAGAAAAGGAAAAAAATATGATAGGCAACTATATTTTCTAAACGATTAAACATCTTTTTTTTTAATAACAATACTCTTCCATTGTTTTTTTCCTCCACATGCAAACATTTTGTATATCTATCTTTTTATATTACATAAATATTGTCATTGCATGAGGATCTATGTGCTATTTTCTTTTTAGAATTTGAAAAAATGGTAAGATTTGTGAAATAATTTTGGGATAATTACATGAGTTTCTATATGCTATTTTATTTTTAGAATTTACATTTGATTTAATTGGTATATAGATTGTCATGTTATATAAAAAATGATTATAATTAATTTAAATATAATTTTAACATCAAACAAACTTCTCCCCGTGCTATTTTATTATCTCATTATGTTAATAATTTGTTACATAGTATTTATATTTTATAATTCATCTAAAATTATTTATTTAATTTTTTAATTTACATATTAAAAAAGCTATATTTATAATTTTCTCATTTAGCAAAGTTATCCTACAATTATTCCTAGTTCAATTTGTAAAACATACAGAAATACAGGGAGACAGAACTGAAAACAGAAACTGGACTTTAGGCCTTTCACTCACATTAATGTCACGTAACCTCAAAGAGGCAACAATGTTTAGGTTGCTGAACTAACGTTTCTAGCCTCCACAGAAATATCCCAGCTAGATATCGACAATTAATTATATTAGTTATTTATCAATTAGGAGTGTTAACTAATATGTGATCAAATTAAGAGATAAGGCCATTCAGATTTCTTCTGATTTGATAATTAATTGATTATCATTAATTATTTGATATGAGCGAAATATGAATGGATGTCACTGATAACCAATTTCGGAATAATGGGGACCTTAATTGACCTACATATAGATTATGGTTTCCCGGACACAACGCACACCGTATCGTCTCCCCATCCAGAGCGATCAAGGTATAACGAGTCCGGGTTGAGGAAGAACCACAAGCCAATGGGTGTTTACTATCCGTCTCTATTGATTGCTGTAGAGATTCGCAATAGTTGGTTATCAAATCTAGTACTCTTAGAACGCTTAATATCATGAACACGATATGGATCCAGGTATTTATTCAAGTTTGTAAATCCTTAATAATCTGGCATGATGTAGATCCTAGGCTTTATGGTATTTGTGCTCTAGGATGTATGTCTATTAGGATTAAGACTCCCGCATAAAGAATAAAGAACCTTAAAAATTAAAAAAAAATCTAACAAGTATAATTTATTTTAGGGTGAGGGGATGATGTCACAATCCAAGACAAGAAAAACTCTCGGACTCTGTGAACACTTAGAAAGTATAAACTTTGGCGATTAGCCCCTGATGCTTTCTATAATTATCTCACTAATTTATTGATGATTATCTTCTTGTCTATAATGTGGTCTTTGGATAAGAAAAGAAGTATGGAGGAAAGAAGTAGGAGATAATGAAAATTAAGTAGATTTTTATGTTTTTTGAATTAAAAGAAATATGAGAGAAGTAGAAGAGAAAAAAAAAATAGTAAACACACGTGTCTCCAAATCATCAAAAACCACTGCAAACCCCTACAATTATACTAAATTTGTTTCTAAAAGCATTCAGAACTAAAACTAGTGTTTGATTTACAGTGTAAGTTATGCTATTATAAAAATCAAAATATTATATTTATAATAAAATTCTTTATATATAATTTATATATAATGATTTTTATTTATTAAGTATCTAACTGTGTTCCAATAATAAAGATGTCAGAGAAGATGTTAAGCTATAGTGTAAAAATAAAATATTGGTTGAGACTAAATGATATATATATATATATATAACAATAATCTGAGCAGTGAAAGAAATTAAAGTATCACACTATGAAATTAACCTCTGTGAATGTTTGTGGCTGCGGCTTGTCTACGCTATGTGCTCATCAGGAGGTGGTGGTGGTAGAGCCTGCAAATCCACAGGAATCCTCACTGGGGCTATGGCAGCTGATTGCTCATGAGAGCAACACCCGAAGAGATACATCACTGCTACAGCGATCATGGATAATATAGCAACCACCAGCAAGGTGATGGGAATAATCAAATTATTCACATGGTCATGCTGGAGCATGTGTCCATGCATGAATTGGAAGGTGGAATAGCTAGATCTCATATCCTTAATAATCTTTGGCATGAAAATGGGAATGGTAAGTAATAATTGTCACCTCTGATGGAAAAACGGTGGATATAGTTTTGGCCGGATCTGGACCGGTGGTTATGAAATGGGGAAACTGATCATACACAGTGTGTGTCCGAATCCTAAGTCCTAAACTAAGTCAATAGCTTCCAGGGTTTTGATTGTGACATGGAAATGTGTAAAAGAACGTGCTTCCCAAATGGTAAAAAAAAAAAAAAAAATGAAATGTTATTTAAACAATTATTTTTTACAGCCAACACTGTATAAATAGTATAAATAATATAAATGATGTTTCTTTTTCATTATTTTATTTTACAGTATCTAATTCAATTAAAAAAAGGAAGAAACATACGGGTTGATACGGTCACTAGTGAAAAAAGCCTTTCTACAACGGTTGAAAAAAGCCTTTCTACAACGGTTGGTCACGCTCGATGTAGAAAGTAGGGACTTTCTACAACGATTGTTCAACCGTTGTAGATAGTACATTTCTACATCGGATGGAAGACACAACTATTGTAAAAGGTATGATTTTTAAGTCTAAATTGTGGACTCGGATGGACTTTCTACAACGATTGTGTTGACCAACTGATGTAGAAAGTTAGCTTTCTACATCTGTTGGTTTGACCAACCGTTGTAGAAAGTCTTATATATATATTTTTTAAATTGTTTCCATCACTTCCTTTTCCTGTTTTCATTCAGTTTTTAGTTCATATCAACAAAATCAACAATACCACAAAATCAAAAAAACTCAACAATTAACATTAACATTCATATATATAATTCAATATCCATATATAAAGTTAATCAGTACTAATTAATCTAGCTATATCAACAAAAAAAATTAAACCTATATAAATCTCAAACTAAATACATCTAAGATATAAATGATTTACTATAATCAAGAAGTTTGCCCAACGCTTCTTAATGTCCTCAATTTCATCATAAGAGAATGGTTCCACATTGTTGAAATTCATAAACAATATTAGCAAATAGAGTAAAACAAACATATAATTAACTCTTGTACTTAAGCAAGCAGAATGCAGCATATGCATCGAATTTGATGACCAGATAGATCAATCCAAAAAATTCAATACATTACTGCATACATTCACTAGTAATCATAAAACTTTCCATTGTGGTCAATGAAACTATATCATATTAGAGGACAACACAAATCAAGATGTAAAAGAACTCCATAGCCATTATCAAACATAAACCTAACATGAAGAAAATGACTTCAAGATCACTGATATTTTATAGTTTTACAAAGTACTCAATAAAAGAAATCACAGAATTGATCAGTAAACTAGCTTCCAAGTTTGTCTCACAAATTGTAAATACATCCCATGACTTAAATATAAAAAGCTTACTTTGAAGAGCTTAACGATATGCTTGAACAAACGCTCTTCCCAAGATGTTCCCACCCATCACAATTATGTTAGCAAGAATCTTTGCAGCCTGCACAAACAATCATGTTAATATTCTTGCTAGAAACAGGGAGCTTTTCAGAAAAGGAATTGTAGCTAGAACATTTACAAATAAGCATATTCTAATGACTTCCATTCCAATCCCCACCCACCTCAAAAGACTGACCTAAGCACAGTTGGCATCCATAACTTAAATAAACACATTGCATGGTTAGAGCTATAATGCAAGCAAGCATAAGTTTAACTTCTGGATATTGTAAATTCCGCATAACAATTGAGCAATGGCTTCCTACTCCACATCTAATCTTGGCTGGCCAAACAATACATTAGAAACACTTTTTAATCGAAAAGAGCCTAATAAAAAATCTGCAAGTTTTTCTTCTGAGAAAATAAAGAAAAGAAAAGGAAAGAATGTCTAATATATATAAGTTCCATAAGTTAAGCCTAATTTTCTTTATGTATATAAGTTAAACAACAAAGAATATAATATTCATTCCTTTTCCTCATTTTCCATCTCCTTGAAAAACAGGCAACAAAATTCTTAGGAACAAGAAAGCTCTATAAACTTACCATAGCTTAAGAATGAATTGAAATGATCCCTTCTGCTCCAAAAGCTTAGATATTCTTCTTTGTAAATCACGAATTTTATGGTTGTTGACAAATTATGTCACCCTGAAAACAAGTTCACTTGTCAGGAATGAGTCATTTGGTTTTTGCAAAGAAAGTGACTTCTAAACAGCAATCCCAACTTGTCCACAAAGCATACAATTCTTTCCAATTATTACATTATGACCAATCTGCAGAACCAATCAGAACCAAAGGACAAACCTTAAATTCTTTTATCAAATATGAAAAAGCTGAATGTTAACCTGAACTAAATTATCTTTGTATTGTCCCCAATTAAGATTATTAGACAAGAGGTTCAAATTAGTTTATTCAAATGTCCACGTATCAGCTATTCAACATTAAGTATTAAACATCTTTTGGTCCAAACTAGGCATAATGTATTGCTTCAGACTATATTATAGAAAGGTTCATACTAGGACTTTATTCTTTCTTAAAGTGGACTCAACTCAACTATATAAAACAAGTAAGCTTAGAAATCCAGCTTTACCATCTTGACCAATGCAGACTCCATTGTGGATTATGCACGAATCACCTATACAGCTTTACCATCCTGAGTCCTTTTGCGAGCTTTATCTCGATTGTCTTCTTGTGGTACGCTCCTTTTTTCCTGTAACGCTTCAAAACATGTAATACTTGTATGTCCAAGTGTTACTATAGTGATAATAACAAGACATTCATGCACTAGAACATGCCATTTTTGTGGTAGATATTTTCTAGTATTGGATAAGTCCGTTGGTGGAGACTTTGTTAAAGTGAGATTTTCTAATGACTATAGAAAAGGTGCAACTTGGAACACACTCCTCAAAGAATTTGAATGATATATAAGTTTGCTACTCTGGTTGTACAAGTCATGATTCATAGTTTCTAACAACATCCTCCACCTCCACTGAGTGTTAAAATGAGTAAATTTCTAAATATCCTATAATAGTTACATTCAAAGAAGAAAACTCCATAAGTATAGCTCTCAGTAATTTATGATTAGTAAAAGAAGCATCCTAGTTTGGCAATTGTTGCTATTGAAATTAGACTTGAACGAAAAACACATACTTGTCCATAGAAGCAAGCCAAGAGTAATAAGTAAACATTAGCAAACTTTTATCAAGCAAGGTAGAAAATGTTTGACCATGTAGAAAAGTTATTAGGCATGGTTTAGCCACAGAGCTTAGGAGTAGCATAAATTATTTAGAAACATAAAAATGTCATTGAGTGCATGTTCCCTACAAACTTCATGATGACAAAAGATATATAATTACATCATATAGCCATTTCACATGTTATAAATAAAAGGGGCAGAAACAAAACTTAGTATGGGGCAGGGGTCAGAATGACAATCTCCTGAGCATTTTGCCAAACACCTGGTGTGCTTCATGGCTGTCAACAATCAGACGAGAGAAACAAACAGCTCATTAAGAAGAAACTACTGAGAAACATAGCTATAATATAAGCAGAATCAAAAAGGACAATATCAGATTATTGAATATATTTAGAAGATACTTTTTTAGTCGAGGGAAAACCAAGGAACGACCAAAGAAAATACTAAACATATTTTGGTATAATAACATAGTTTGGTTAGAACCTAATTCAGCTAAATAGCAACCATGAAAACATAATAACATAAGTCAAAACACAGTATATCATTCCTATAGAGGCCATCATTTTGTGTTAATGGTTGTGGCTTCTACGTTTTTGGAATGGAACCATGAATGGAACCCTAACCATGCACGAATGGAACCCTAACCACAAGCAACCAAGAATGGAACCCTAACCTGACGAATAGTAGAGATAGCACGGCAGAGAGGGCAGAGAACAGCGCGCGCGAACGGAGCTTGGGCGAAGGGCAGAGAACGGAGCTTGGGTGAATGACAGACGAACGGAGCTTGGGGGAAAGGCAGAGAACACTGCGAATGAACGACGGGTGAACATGGTTCTCTGACTCGTTGAGGGGGACGAATGAAATGAAACACGGGTTCTAGCGCAAGGAGCTAGTTATTTGAAATTAGTCTTTCTACATCAATTTAAAATGCAACCGTGGTAGAAAGCCTACTTTCTACAACAGTTAAAAAAATAATCGTGGTAGAAAGTCATTCCAGAAGTTCATTTTATTACAAAAATGTCACCGTATTACTTTCTACAACGGTTGCTTTTTGCAACCGTTGTAGAAAATTATTCTCAGAATCCATTTTATTACAAAATGCCATCGCACTACTTTCTACAACGGTTTCAATACAACCGTTGTAGAATCTGCGATGCAAAAGGCATATTTTCTATTAGTGGGTGTTGATATATTTTTGTCCAAATAACATCACTCAAATAAATAAATAAATATATATATATATATATATATATATATATATATATATATATATATATATATATATAGAGAGAGAGAGAGAGAGAGAGCCGTTACGTCACTGCTAGTTTTTATTTTTTATAATTCAATACATCAATGCTTGTTTATGCCTTACGGTGCAGAATTATAATAAAGATATATAGATGAGAAATGAATTAGAATAATTTAACATAATCAAATATTAAATAATGCATGTACAGTTAATATGATGTGAGACAAAATGTGTACTTAAGTTATTTTTTAAAATATACTATTTAAGTAATGATATTTTTAGACATTAAAATTGTATAATTTTTTTATATAACTTTGCTTTGTAAATAATTAAACAAAAATATATATTTTAATAATTACTCTCTCTTTTATTTTCTAAACAAGCAAATTGTAAGAAAAAATAATGTAGGAATTTTAATGTTGTTATTTTAGCTTTACAGACCCCATTGAAAAAGTAAGCAGGTGAAGATGGATGGGTGTTTGGGAGTAGGGGTGTGCGTGGGACGGGTTTGACTTGTCCCTCACCCGGCCCTAAATAGCGATCGAGTAACTTATGTGAACCCGAATCCGTCCCTAGACCCGAAGGAATCCGATGGTGTACGGGTTTGATTAAGACCAGACCAATATAGGACGGGACCTATAACACCCCGATTTCTATGTCCTTCTGTAGCAGTAAATACATGTGTATATGTATTTATTTTTGATAAAAATTCAGAGAGTGATTTTAAATAAAATAAAATCATTTTCTTATGTTGTTTTATCGTATGAAGTCGTGATTAAATTTTCGGTTGAAAATTCAGACGAAAGTCGATCTGCGTTTTCACTGCTAGTAGAAGTTTACTGAGCAGAAAACCTAATTTTGAACCGTGAACGAAACGGTTAGTATTTTTGTGATGCTTTGTATGATATTGAAAATTTTCGAAAATTTGAGTTCGGAAATAAAATATAATATTTATTCCGGGTGAAATTGAGCAAAAAAGGGAGCCCAAAAGATGTGAAGTGACTTGATGAGATGTGATGGACATGGGTACACTCCAAAAGTGTAATCATCACACTTTCCAAATTAATCATATTATATTCTAAAAACATATTTTTCTCTTTCCTCTTCAACCAAACAAGGCATAAGACCAAACTTACTCTTCAAGCTCTTCCCTCTCTCCTCTTGGACGTCCCACTCCCCCCTCCCTCTATAAATACCAATTTCATTTTCTCTTCATCACTTTCTCATTTTTAAGATTTTAACACTTCAAGTTTCCATTTTTACTTAGTTTCAAGCTTCAAGTTCTTCATACCTTTTCTTTCTAGTTTCAAGGGTAACACTCTCATACTCTTCTATTTCAAGTTTTACACTTATTTCACGAGTTTACTTTATGTCTTCTTAAAATATTCTTAAAGCTCTTTTAACTTCTAAAACCTCTAGAAAATGGTAGAAAACCCCGTTTGAGTTGAAACCAATTTCTATGAACTTCTATTAATCTCTACTTTTATATTCTAAGAGCTTGTATCAAACAAACATCTCTAACCTATTTTTCCAAGGATGGCCGAAACTATGTATTAGTGGCCTAGGAAGTTTTGTTTCAACTTTTGAAAGGTGATCATGTATTTGAGCTTCTAAGTACCTCTTGATCTTAAATCTAAAGTCTTAGAAAGTTTGAAAATTCCTAGCTTGTTCATCCCATGATGGCCGAACCTAGTAGGTTGTGGACCTAGGATGTTTTGTTTTCATTTTTCAATATGATCATGGACTTGAGCTCCTTAATACATTTGGATGCTAAGTCTAAGAGATTGGAAAGTTTAAAGATTTCTAACCTATTTATCCTATGATGGTTGTGAACCTAGGATGTTTTGTTTTCATTTTCCAATATGATCATGGACTTGAGCTCCTTAATACATTTGGATGCTAAGCCTAAGAGATTGGAAAGTTTAAAGATTTCTAGCTTATTTATCCTATGATGGTTGTGAACCTATGATGTTTTGTTTTCATTTTCCATTATCATCATTAATTAAGACTTCTTGGTATCTTTTAACGCTAAATCTAAGAAGAGCTTAGAAGGGTTGGAAATTTCTAGCCTACTGATACTAAAGAGGTCGAAACCCTAAGCATGGATTTAGTGGAATTTTGTTTTATCTTTGTAAAGTGAACCTTGGTTATGAACTCCTAACACTTAAGGATCATTAATCCATGAGTTGTATTCTTTTTGAAAACCTCTAACCCTATTTTATGCCATAGCCAAACCTATACCTTCTTGGTTTAGTGTTCTTGGTTAACTTTTAACTTGTGGTGTTGTGTTCATAAACCTAGACTTTCGTCGCGGAGTAGACGAGGACATTCGTAGTACACTTCCTCAAGCATCACGTACCTTTACCTTCACAAAAGATAAGAGGGGATAGCCTGAGGGATATTCAATAGCTATGTGCATCTGTGTATGTGGTTTACTCGATTTGTTTGAATATTGTTATTATATTGAATCAAAGTTTGAATGATTTGTATACTTGAACTGTTGTGATAACAGTTTGAAGTTGATCCTTACTTGATTTAAAGTGTTGTGAATCATATATGTTATGAAGTGTCATTAACTGTTATATTGTTGACTGAGATTACGATGATATTGATTGATGTCTGAAAAGCCTGACGTTAGTCCGTACTCAACTAATCATATGATTAAAAGCCTAAATAAGCTTCAAAGAGAACTTTGAAAGTAACGGTGTTCATTTTAAAATGTTCTTTAGTAAAGTATGTGTTTTGGAAAATAAGTGATCTTACTTGTATTTATTCCGGAAGAATAAAACTTTGGAACTTGTGTTAAATAATTTCAAGTTAAAGGAAATTATTTTCTTACGAACTAAGTTTTTGTACAAGAGAAAATCATTTAGAAAATATGCGTTTTTGAGGAAGGAAAAGCCTTTGGAAAGTATTTGACCTTAAATAGAGATGATTTTAAGAAAATGATTTCAAGAGAAAATGGATTTCTTATAATAGTTTACAAATGATTTTCCAATGAAAAGATTTCCTGTAAAGAAATACTTAGCGAAAATATTTCCGATAACTTGGATGGGTTACTGAGGTTTTATTTTGGTATTTGATTTTTACTGAACGAAAAGTAAAAGCAAGTGAAATCGAATCTAGTTCGCGAGATGTCGCTTCTAGTATTCTATAGTGTGCATGTTGATCTTTGATCCATGTCAAGTATTGTGGACCAAGAGTCCTAATCATGATGTTGTGGGCTAAGAGTCCTAATCTCCTTATTGTAGACCAAGTGTCCTAATTACGTTGTTGTGGACTAAGAGTCCTAATCATGTTGAAATAAAACATGGGTAAGATTGTAAGTCTTTTCTATGACCACAAACCTTGACTGAGGCATCGATCTTAGGTGTTGTGATTGAGCATACGGACTACGTATCCTGGGTTGATGTTGAGTAATTTCAAGTGAAGAAAATTATAAGTGGTCGTTAGCTTTGAGCTTCGACAACGAATGAGATTGAACACAAAGAAAACATCTTGAACGAATGTGTTTCTTCATGCATTTAGGCAGACGTGCCTCACAGGTTAGTCACTTCGGTGATGCCCAAGCAGGGAGTTTTAGTCACTTCGGTGATGTCCAAGCAGGAGCTGTCATATAACAGGGACTTTAGTCACGACGGTGATGCCCAAGTGGGGGCTTTGAGTTTGATCAACTCATAGAAAGATGAAGGGATCTCATGAGATTAAGTTTATAAAACCGGAATATTTAAGTGTTATGCATAATCTTTATAAAAGCTGATTGTACGGGTATGACACCCATTGATATGATAGTTGTTTTATCTGTTAATATTTGGTAAATGTTAATATGTTGATGTGATGCATGTATCATGCATATTGTTATTGTAATCTATCCATATATTGGCATCTCACCCTTGCACATCTTCTTTGCTTTTCAGCATCGCTGTATATCTATGAGTTTAGATGGATCCGAACATCCCATTGGTACCGTCGGAATCGAAGACTGAGATCTTCGATGACCCGAGGAATGCGGGGGCGTGGCAAATTCACCCCGGATATACATCGGCTACCTATCATAGACTGTTAACGACGCTGGAGAAAAATGTCGAGGGCGAACCATGTCGCAGAGTTCAGAAAGTTGAGACGAGGAGGATTACTCTCCCATTACCTTGGTACTACTTACACGTGCTACAGATGAATGGACAGCTACATGAGCACCCGCCTCCAGGGTTATCATTACCTGGAGTCAAGCCGGCTTCACCGATTGAGGAGGACCCCGAGGATTACATGGAGGATAAGCCCGTGTACCACGTCTTGGATCACGACGATGATCTTGATGAGGTGCCGGAGTACGTACTTGATGACGATCCAAATTTTTATGATTTCGACTCTCTTGATGAGGGCAGAAACGTCGTGGACCTATCACCTGAGGTCTCTTCATGTTGGAGTGTTCATGACAAGTATTCCTTTGAGTCGTTAGTAGTGGCCAGCTTAGGGATGTATATTTTGTGGTTAGTCTGTCTCAATCCGATTGTATTTGGCTTCTTAGAGTCACCCTTTTGATTCGTGGTTCCGGACCCTCCCCTATTTTGCTTTACTTACTTTACAACTGTTAACTTTATATTATGTAATTCTATTACTAATGACCATCCTAATCAGACCTTAGTTTCTGAACTAAACTTTGAATCCCACTGGGATATATATATATATATATATATATATATATATATATATATATATATATATATATATATGATGTTTACATTTCATATTGAGTATTCATCGCTTACCCTTGTTTAAAAAAAAAAATCACCATTTTGAGAATACTCACTTATTAAGAAAACATCATTTACTGAAAGCAACCAGCAATTTAATTATTTTATTTTCCACAACAGGTAACAAAGTGATGCCCCAGTTTAGGGTGTTATGGGACCGGGTTGACCCAAAGTGATTTCATCACTCAAATTGTAGCACAATTGTTAACACTTACAAAAGTGATACTGCCTTCTTGGGTGCAATTTGCACATTCAAACATGTACATCCACCTTCATGTTAGCGTGTCATGCAGGGAGTTTAAATTGGATTGAAGCTATTTTAATAGGAAATAGCACATCCACAATCAAGTTAAAGGGCAATCTGACATTATCTAAATTAGATAGAAAACAGAATTGTACATCCAAAATCAAATTGTTATGCTGATATGCTTCTATAAGACGAGGCTAAAGATGCATGGTGAAACAGAAAGAAATGGGAAGTGCCCAGTCAAGGCAAATTAACACAGCACCCTCCCCAACACTTCTGTCTGCGGTTTCAGAGTAGCTGCAGCAAAAAGCAATTCCCACACTACCAAAAGCACCTGCTTAGACAGCATCATAAATAATATCCTTTGTTTAATAGTAAAGACAGCAACAGCATAAACAAAACAATAAAAGCATGAACAACAAACACAGCAAGAGCAGTAGCAAAACACAATCCTGCAGAAGTCAAGATTTCTTGTGTTTAACTCCAAAATTTGAGGATCACTGCAACATAATTCAGATCCTGTTTTGGGGGTTCATTTGCACATCTATAATTGTACTTCAGTGATGAAACAGGTGCATGAATAGGTGCACACCTTGTCCCTCAACCTCATTTTGCTCAAGCACAGCTGGTGTACCAACAGCAGATTCAATAGGTGCATGAATATCTGGGTTTGCAGGAAGGTTTGGGTTACAGTTTTCGGTCACGTTTGATACAGTCGAAGGAATCTGCTCTCCGTCTGCCATTTCTTTTTAGCTAAACAATAATAATCAAATAAGCAAAAAAACAGAACACAGATATGAGCAAAATAGAAAATAAATGATAACAGGCAGGCACATAGTACATTGAGCAATAACAAAGAGAAACTAGAAATACCCAAAGCAGACTAAAAAGGGAACAACACACAAGAGATATTGTACTGTTCAACCAGACAGGGAACAACACACAACCCAGACTCTACTCACTTCAATCCTCCACACTCATACATGCATTGCCAACACATGATGTAACAGCAGATGATAGTAGTTATAGTTATTATACAGAAACAATCAAATAGGCAGAGAGAGAGAATATGTTAATAGGGATGATATTGAACAACCATATTCACATCAGTTCAGAGAGAAATCCAAACACAGAAAGAATATACATCAACCCCAAATAGCTATGAAAATAGCGTGAAATAGTGACCAATATTTATTAAACCAAATCAGAGAAATATCAAACTCAAAAACCCTCTTTTTATCATGATGAAACCAAGAATAAAAGAGAGAAACATAAAATAGAAAATACAAGAAGGGAATGGAAAGAAAAACAGAGGAGGGGAAGGTAAACATAAAAGCAAACAGAGAGAAGCTTACTGTGTTTGTTGAATCAGAAGGGATATCAATGGAAGGAGGAGCAGCCGAGGAGCGCCGATTCACCGAGCTAAGTGCAGCGAATGACGTCCTTGAGAGAGCGGCGACGGCGGCAGTGACGACGTCTTTGAGACTTGAGAGAGCAAACAACAAAGTGAAGGGATGAAAGTGAAAGGGGGTCGACGGCTGAGAGAGGGGAGAGTGAAAATTGAGGGGTGAAGGTGAGAGTGAAAACATAATTTCTAAATCAAGGCGAATGGTAGGACAGGGACGAATACGACAAGAAGGTAAAATAGGAATATGATAAGTTATTATCTTATCCGATCCACTAGATAACCAATCAAATAATATTATAATTTTATTATGAATTTTATTTTTTTTATTTTTATTCTAAATGTTTTCATATTTTATTAATTTTTTTATGATTTTCATTTTTTTTTTAAAATTATATAAAAAGACAAGATTATCCTTGTGATAAAATTATATATAATTTTAAATATTGCCTAACTTCCATTATTTTTTTATAATTCTAAACATCCATTTTGAGTTTTTACTTTACATATAGTTAAATTATTAGAATAATTTTTTTTATATATTTTTCAGTTTTTTAAAATAATATAAAATGAAAAAAATAAGCCTTGTGATAAAATACAAATCATTTTTAAAATTAATTATTAATATTTTTATTATTTTATATTTTACTATACTTTTTTTTAATCATATTATATTTTATTATACTTTGAAATGTTATTTTAGTATACTTTATTATTTTATATATAAAATATTTTTATATTCAATTATACTTTAAATCACCATATCCTATCATGTTGAGCTCTAACCCAGCTCCCCTCTCATAATATAATTTTAACTAGATGGACAGGATAGGATATGTGACATGATTGATTTTGTCGTATCCTGCTGGCTCACCAAACAATAGTTTCAGATAAGATATGATAGTTTATCCTATCATGTCTCTCTTATCCTGATCACCAAACGAACCCTAATAGTCTTGTGCAGCTGTGTGAGATGTGACGTGAGTGGACTGAGACATTGAGCAGTACTGAGCACTTGAGTAAGGCACATAACTTGATATTATAGCAAGGGTAATTTATTATGGGCCGGGTCAGGTAACCCGAGGGTTGACCCTAACCCGTCCCTAACCCGGTATCAGGTCAGAATTAAGGACATGGGTTTGTCCAATTTTTAAACCGGGTCGGGTCAAACCCTGTCCGAAGCTGTTCGAGTTGGGCCGGGTTCTGTGCATCCCTATCTGGGAGCAGTTTGGATTTTCTCATCCGGTGATGCCTCATTAACAAAAAAAAAAACAAAGAGAGGAGGGGAGAAAGAATACAAAGGGGAGGGGTAATGATGGAAAAAAGAATAGAGGAATGAGGAGAGAGGTCGAGGGTATGAATATAGGGGATGTAGAGGATCGAGATCCGTTTGGGAGTAGTCATACACAATGGCGTATCCAGGACCCTGAATCAGTGGGGGCAATTTAATTCGCTTCCTTGGATTTCTAAACTAATTTCAATATGTTATTGTTGAAGACTTAATTCACAAGATTTAAATCAATATTGTTGCTCATTTGATTTTGATGGTAATTTCCGCTTAAAAAAAATTCCATTGCTTCTTGTAATTAAAAAAACAAAGTTAATACATTTAATTTCACGTCTAACCAATCAATTTTGATATGTGTGTTTTTATTTTAATAACTAGGAGAGATAAATAACAATAATGCTAATTTATCAAGATACTATTGGATGTCAGTATAAAATTCATTTACACCGTAAGTGCAGGAAAATTAAACTTTATATCTAATCATAAATTACATACCTTATAATTGTCCTCTACATGATTTCGTGTTTTGAAATTGTTGAATGATCAGTTCATTATTTATGTTATTGAACAATTATCTCCCAATATAAGTAACTAGACAATGAGTGCAAATATATAAAATCAAAGGTGCAAAATATATCTACCTCAACATTTAATGGTTATTTTTTAAAACTCAATGGATGCATCTACACACCCTAGATTCAATGTTATTGAAGACATTTATCTCAATATAAGTAACTAGACAATGAGTGCAAATATATAAAATTAGGGGTGTAAAATATATCTAACTCAAAATATTAATGGTAATTTTATAAAATTCAATTGTTGCATCTACACATCCTGGATTCATTGTGGATCCGGCATCGGTCATACACTACCACTATGTTTGGTTGAATAGAGCTACGTGGGAGGGAAGTAAAGTCATCAAAGTTGAAGGAAAAATATTATCTTTTACTGTTTGGAATGTGAGAGAAATGGGGAAGGTGGATTAAATTTGCATGGGTCTAACATGTTTTTAGCTCTCTCCTTTGGAGAATGTTATTCTTTGCATTGTTTCACTTCTAGCGTTTCATTTTATACTTTGTAAATATATTATTAAGAGCAATATGTTTTAGAAAAATCAAATTTTGTTTCTTTTCTATTTCTATCTTTCTTTCTTTTTTTTTTTTGCAATCCAAACAACTTTAAAATCTACTCATTTCTTTTTTATTCTCTCTTATTTCATACATCTTTCCATCCTAATTTTTTCCTCTACTTAATTTTCCCCCACATCCAAACAAATGTCATCGGAATAAAAAAAAAGTTATCAAATGACAATGGGAAACAAATGAAGGACCATAGGTATGGGCTTCCACCCTCAGTGGTTTTTGATGCAGGGATTTTTTCAACAATGTCCAGTTTTATTAATCTCTTTGCGGCTCCAAATTGATTGTACTTGAGTCTGACTTGCCTCCAGTGACGGAGACAGTCCAGCAAAAAAAATAAGGGGATAATTTTGGATCATGAGAGAGAAAATAATAAATAATGAAGAGAGAGAATGGAGTTAAGAGAGAAAAAAGATGATGGAGGGATGATGGAGGGGAAACTGATCCATTGTACTTTGACTTTTTTTTGGATAAATATAATTTTATTAATAAATATTTAGTTTAAGCAAAATCACAGTGATCACTCTCTCTTCACCTTTTAAAAATTAAACTCATGCTACGGGCTGTCCCAAACTGGCCCAATGCATATTTAAAAAAAATTAACAATTAGATATAAATATTAAGACTTATAAATATGTATATAAGTAACAAGACTTGTTATTATATTTTTCAAGAAAAACAAATGTTTGCTGATCTAAGTTGAATAGGTTCAGGTTTCTTAGACATGTAATTTTAGATCTGATCATAAGATTTATGTATATGGAAAGAAAATGATGAAATAGATATTGTCCAAACACTTAACCGTATCAAGATATAACTCAGGTTATCTCTAAAGTGAATATTAGGAGCATATTCACCGAAAGATTATTTAATGAATTAAGATATCGAAAGTATTTTATTAAATCAAATATTAATATACTCTTATTTGCTCATTTTAGAGGCAAGAGCATTTTCCACCATATATTTGATCTTTTTCTTATATTGGGTGAGAGCATATTATTAAAAAACATAAATAAAAAAAAAAAGATCTTGCTAACTAGTATCCATATTGATTAATGATTTTATAAAAGACAAGTTTTTCTTCAAACGCCATATATTTAACTTTTTAAAATATTAAATATATTATTTTTAATAAAAAATTTCTTCTTTTGATACATTAACCAATATTCTAAGAGGCTAGCCTTCTTTAAAAAAAAAAAAAACCATTGTCGGTTGTAGGTTGTGGAGCATCCTATATAATTAATTAAATATGCGAGTTAAGACGGTGCATATGCAGACTACCCATTAAATGGTCCATTTAAAAGGCGCAAACGCCAGCCAATCCAATCAATTTTAATCAATTCATGGTGGATAGAGTTAGTTTGTATAGTACCTATAACGATATGTCGTTTGTACGTAGTTACGATATGCCCAAGCAAGTTGAATGAATAAAACAAGATGTCTCTGATTATTGTATTGAGTTTGAGTATAGGGTTTTCGGAGGAAATTCACTTTCTTTTTTTCATCTCACATGCTTTTTGTGTGTGAATATGTGATACCCTACCATACAAATATATAAACTTGGATGCGCAGGCATATGATCTCTTACACATTCATGGCCTACCTCTTTCTGTACAAGAGATTTGCCCAAAAATAATAAATCTTCAACATTTACACGGAAATGCAAAACGAACTCCTACTCCTAGTACCTAGTAATAGCAGATGAAAAAAGGATTTTTTTTTTGGTTAATTACAAATGAAAAAGGCTTTAATTGAGGGGATAAAAAGCATAAAAAACAATTCCAAAACGAAAACGCATTGAAGGATCTCTTTTTAAAAGGCAATATACAGGGGGTGAAGGGACCCATTTATTTAAACTGAGGACCCACATCAGCATGGTACTGTAAAAAAATATCTTAATGATTGGACTAATAGGAGGTGAAACTATTCATTTCATGCCTTAATTTACCAACAAAATGGACGCCTGTTCAAAAATTACAATAATGATATTTGATACAAATTTTGATATCATACAGGGATACGTGTTGTTGATAAGGTGTTTTACGAGTTATGAAATACATGATTAAAAAAAATAATAATAAATAAATATTGGAGAGTATTTTTTATATAATGTTAGATACTATTTTTGTATACAAATATCATTACTCCATTACTCCAGAAACTATCATATGTTTTTGGAGCAGTAATAAATATAAAAAAATTTACTTTTTAAAATGAATTTGGTGTAAAATGGAAAAGTAAGAATTCTTGCTCTGGAAGATTTTTTTTTTATTAAAAAAGATATTCATTCATTTAAATTGGTAAAATACATCGAAAATAACACAAATTCAACATCGTTAAAAATCGAGAAGGATGAATCTACGAACAAACTCACTTCACCCAGGTTAATAGCATAACACGGAAAAATGCCTACAAATATGACAAAATCAAAGTGACCGGAATACCCATGCATCCGGATCTGTAACGTTGACGTCCAGTCTTGATTGAATTTGTAATGGATCGAAGCTGATCTGCCAATCTGAACCAAATGACCACCGCAACAAGACGGGAAACCAAACGACGCCGCAAGAAGACGACGAACAAAATACCGGACGACGAAAACACGAAAAAAAACCCAGATCTATGTGGAAAAACTACTTATTTAGATAAAAGGAGGAAAAAAATGATGTAGATAAATGATTTCAGGTCAAAAAATAGCCCAAAACCACCATTTTCCGGTGGATGAGAAAGAAGAAAAATAAGAGTAGAGGGAAGGTTGAGAGAGAGAGGCAACTCTAGATTTTTGCTAACGGTGTATTTATCCTCAATGAATTAAAATGTATAGTTTAACAAAAAAAAAAGTATAAAGATATTAAATATTATTAAATTATCTAAAGATAAATATATTCTTACTTTCATTTAATACTAATCTCACCTTAAAATAATATGTTTTTTTGTCGCAACACTTTAAAATAATTTTCTTGTGCATCTATTAAGTTTTCAATAAATAGTTGTTTTTTTTGAGTTCGCTGTCGCGATCGTCCTGTCCGGACTCCGCAAAAAGAAGGTAAAAACAGAGGAGCTGTCACCAACATTTTTATTTGGGAAAAACATTGGAAAAATCGTTTATTTTAAGGAAACTGGTCTTAAAAAAAGATAGAGATATGGATTCGGGAGTCGGTTACGAGTAGGGAAGGTGTTAGCACCCTACATCGCCCGTTTAAAAAACGGTACCTCGAGTTAATTGTGTAAAAGAATTTTAACAACCTTTGAAAATATTTATTTTTACCCCATTTTGAAATAAAAAAAATAAAGTGAACACAATAAAAGGGAAAATAAAATTTTGGCTTGACAGAATGATTGATTTTGCTCCTATGTATTTCCGGATGCGATGGGAAATTCAAAGCCACGTAGTACTTATAGAAAATGTTTGATTGGTTAGTTGATTTTATTTTTTGGAAAAAGATTTGATTTTTTTTAATAATTAGGAAAAAGGATTTTATTTTAATTAATCCACTCACACGCAAGGTTCAAGATGGTGGTGCTATACGATAAACCCTTACAATTCATACGTCACTTGAGGATGAAAATTTATACATCAACATCGTAGACTGTTGCGTGAATTCAAATATTTTTTTAAAAAAAGAAAAAGAACTTGTTAAAAGATTAAATTGAAAACATTTTAATATTTTTATAAAAGATAATTCATTCTCGCACAAGGTTAAAGATAGTTAAGCTATACGATGAACCCTTACAATTCATATGACACTTGAGGGTGAAAATTTATACACCAACGTCATAGACTGTTGCGTGAATTCAAATATTTTTAAAAAAAAGAAAAAGAAAAAGAACTTGTTAAAAGATTAAATTGAAAACATTTTATTATTTTTATAAAAGATAATTCATTCTCGCACAAGGTTAAAGATAGTCAAGCTATACGATGAACCCTTACAATTCATATGACTTGAAGATGAAAATTCATACATCAACGTCATAGATTGTTGCATGAATAAAAAATCTTTTAAAAAAGGATTTTCATATATTTTTTTTTATATTTTTATGTTTTGTCATTTTTAATATTTTTTGTATTTTTGCAGCTCAGCATCCTTTTTGAAATAACTTGGCCCAATAAACAAACTAAAAGGAAAACAAAACTCATGTCTTGGTCTTAAGGATACTAAGCCCATATGCCAAGAGAATAAAAAATTAAAATGAAAAAAATTAAATGAAACACACCCACACCCCAAATCAGAAGCCCAACCCATTTGGAGCCCAAACACTTTAATCAGAAAAATGAAAAAGTAAAAAAAACCAAAACAAAACAAAAAAAGAAAACATATCAGAGAAGTTGTGGCTTCATTATCGTTACCACTATGGCAAAGAGAGAACAAGGGTGGCTGAACAGGGGCACCAGACAACACGACGGAGATGAGCGGCGTGACGACGTCGAATCAGGAAGCGCGAATGGCGACAAGCGGTGCTGGGTGGTGAGGAAAGGGCCGGCGATTCATGGTGGTGGCGGATTGGGTAGAGACAGGAGGCTCTTCACGATGGCAAGTGGTGGTGGCGAGGCGTACGCGACTGGAGTGGGTGACGATGCTGCTGCGTCTGGCGCGGCGGTCAGATCCACGTGTGGTGGAGCGAAGGACTGAGTGCTGAGTTGTGTGGCGATGAATCTGACCGCGGTTCGGACTGGCGACACCAGCACGGCACATCGTGGGGGAGCTCTGGAGGAACTCAATATAGGAATCTGAATCTCTTTTCCTTGATGTATTTGGGTTGCTCTGTTTATTGATATTTGGTTTGAGGAAGGAACTACAGTTATGGTGCTTGGACTGGTAGAGAAGAGGAAAATGAGTATTTGAGGTGGAAGATGAAGATGATGGAGGGAAGGTGGGTTTTTTTTCTTGAAGGCAATTTTGGAGAACTCTGTGTATTGACTTTCAGAAAACCATTTTGAAAACCCTCCTCTTCTTTTTCCTTCCCTCCTGCTTACTGTGAATTTCTGAATGCTATTTTAAAGAGAGGAGAAGAAGTGAAGATCCACTTAGTTTTGACATTGGGACAAGTTGAAATAGAGTGTTGCAGTGATTCAACTCTCTTTAGTCCTCTCGATTTCTAATTCTGTTTCTTCTTCCTTTGATCAAGGCATGACCCCCTTCCCAACTCTGAAAATTAGCTATAAAAGGATTGTGATTTCTTGAGCCTTGGGGGAAGATTTTGATAGTTGCACTGGCATCCTTGAGCAGCCTCCATCTGAGTGTTGCTTCATTCAAGAGTGCTTGGGAGCATGTTGGTTAGAAAACAAAACTGATGGGGAAAGACCATAGTTGAAGCAAAAGGATGACATTGTCGTTGGGAAGATAAATAAGACACAATACAAATTTCTTTCTTTTTTATTTTATCTTTATTTTATATTTTATATTTTAAAATAAATCATATTATTATTTTTATTTTTGTCTAAGTGAGCTATTGGGCTCTCTAAAAAACTTAGATGTTGGGCCAAGATGAAGTGGGCTGGGGGATGGACTAAGAACAACCTTGTAACAAAACTGTCCAATAACAAACAAATTATTTTTCTTGGCATTTTTTATTTATTTATTTTTTTTATAAAAATAAATGATAAAATACCCCGGACAAAATTAGGTTTTCACAGCTGCCCCTCTTTACTTGTTTCTTAGTAGATACTAGGTGTAACCGTAGTTAACCGATTATCGTTATAAGAAACTAGTAAAGACAAGAACTCCAATTTTTGTCTGGGGTACACTGACAAGCAAAGGACCTGTGTCTACAAACCGATTTCCTGTAAAGAACCCTCGGGTTAGATTGCCCACTGAGATTTACACATAAAAAGCTTGCAGAGTGCATTGTTTGCTGAGCTTAAAAACAAAGATAAAGAGCTTACGGGGTGGATTGCCCGTCGGAAGCTCGAACATAAAGATAAAAGAGCTTACGAGTTGGATTGCCTGTCAGAAGCTCGAACATAAAAAATGAGCTTACGGGGTAGATTGCCAGTCAGAAGCTCGAACAGAAAGATAAAAAATAGCTCACGGGCTGGATTGCCCGTCAGAAGCTTGAATGCCTGTCAGAAGCTTGAACAGAAAGATAAAAGAGCTTACGGGGTGGATTGCCCGTCAGAAGCTCGAACAAAATGGTAAAAAGAGCTTACGGGGTGGATTACCCGTCAGAAGCTCCGAACAAAGAGATAAAATGAGCTTACGGGGTGGATTGCCCGTTAGATGCTCAATTATGAGGCCATATAGATAAATACAGTGCATGAATGGTGGTTTTGCTCATTGATGGAATGACAATGTATGAGATGCCTTTCATTGATAAATGCTAATGATGAAAACCCTTATTATATTTTTGGCACGATGCAAGAGATACTTTTGATGAGAAATTACTTCTTCCTTGCTGTTTCCTTTTCATTATTGGATCCTTGACCCCTTAAAAGCGTCGATCACAGTCAGTCTTTAGGATGAACTAAAAGAAGACCCATCTCATCGAGGAAAGATATCTTGCACTCTTGTTTTCTGATGGTAGACGTCTTTGATGATAATTATCCCAGTGGTTGATCTTTAATATTATTTTCTTTTTCTTTAGTGCCCTTCATCAGGGAACCATCGTGCCCCTATGACCTTTTGAGGCTTTCCAAGGAATTCTAACTACTTAAAAACACCAATACTTGTTTCACATTTCAGTATAGACTCATCATGATGGATGCATTCAATTGACAAAAGTGAAACAGAAGGACAAGATTAAACAACAAAATTGGAAGTCATTGTCACTATATCAGGATCGAAAATGTGTACAAGGCAGATATTTGAATATGGAATTGCAAAATGTTATGAAGTAGAATCACATCTCTTGAAGTGAAATCTCTCTCAATGACTAGTGTTAGAATCCCTCATATAGTCTTGGCTTCTCATCAATTGGCTTCAGAGAATGTTGTTTGTCCAATCTTCATGCATCTTAGACACTCATTGCCCCAGTTTATCAACTCGACGACACTTCCTTTGTTATGTTCTTTTTCTTTTAACCCTAACTTTTTCCTAGACCGTCTTTTCAGATTTTCAGCCTAGCGAGCTTTTCTTTCTTTTTTCATTTTTCACTTTTTCTTTTCTTTTCTTCTTCTTCTTGGGAAGTGCGTTCAAGCATAATACTTTTTGACTGCATCTGAGTTTACAGGGAGCGGAAGATCTTCCCCATCCATCCTGGTGAGAATTAAAGCTCCTCCCGAGAAGGCCTTTTTCACAACGTAAGGTCCTTCGTAGTTCGGAGTCCACTTCCCTCGGTGATCCTTTTGGATTGGTAGAATTTTTTTAAGCACCAGGTCACCCTCTCGAAACTGTCGCGGGCGTACCTTCTTCTCATAAGCCCTCATCAACCTTCTCTGGTACAATTGACCGTGACACAATGCCCCTAATCTTTTCTCTTCAATGAGGTTCAATTGGTCTAGTCGATCATGGACCCACTCAGCTTCTTCCAATTCTGCTTCTCTCAGTACTCTTAATGAAGGGATCTCTACTTCAATCGGGAGCACTGCCTCCATCCCATAAACTAAAGAATATGGCGTTGCCCCTGTCGAGGTGCGAATAGAGTTACGATAGCCGTTTAAAGCAAAAGGTAACATCTCGTGCCAATCCTTATACGTCACCACCATCTTTTGGACAATCTTCTTGATATTTTTATTAGCGGCCTCAATTGCTCCGTCACTAGTGGAAAATATACATTAGACGGTAAAGGTTTACGTCAGTTAACCAAAAGCTAGACGTTAAAAAGGGGGCGGTGGCAGTTTTGTAAATATCAGACTTCATTAATTCAATTTTAACGTCAGTTCAATAAACAACTGACGTTAACAATGAACATTTTAACGTCAGTTCTTTATCGAACTGACGTTAAAAGTGAGTGACTTCACTTTTAACGTCAGTCCTTACATCAACAGACGTTAAAGGTTATTTTAATAGTTTTTTTCTCTAGTATACGTACCCTTCCGCATTGCCTTCCTCAAATTTTCAGTTTCACAATTGCTTTGATGTTTTGTGTTTCTGTTTTGAAAACTAAAATATATGTGCGAAGTATAAGTTGAATCAATAACCCAAACCGGATCTCATTCATGAAGTGTAATACAGACTGATACATAAGATTGAAAGGGTTTAAAATCCTATAAAAGGTTACATTGAAAGGGTTTAAAATCCTAAACATTTGTTGAGGCTTCGTTCCCTTCACGGGTGAGCAAGAGAGGAGAGTCGAGCGACTGAGTTTTCCAGAATTCAATGAGGAGGTTGTGTGGCAAAGCATAAGGCCACTTTTGGAACCCCTTATCACACCCGAAATATTAAAGCTACATCCCATCAGAGAGTTTTATGAAATATGCCAAAGGGAAAACTATACTCCGAATGTGACCATGTCTAGCAGTGATGGTGTTACTCATGTTGGAATCGAGGTACATGCTGATAATGTGGTCATTCATAAGCTGAGGTTTTGGAACTGTAGCAGCCGATTCTCCGGAAGGATGATAAGGTGAGCAACTCACATTATGTGATTTACAGAACCTTATCACCCATGTTATGTGATTTACACAACCTCAGAAGTTGTTTGACCATTAAGACAAAGATCTTTGAGTCTAGGAATAGGAAGAAAGAGTGATGAAGTTAATCTCCATGGCAGAGCCATATTGTGAAGCAGAAAATAAAAGGAAGGAAGGAAGCTATTTATTGGAGCAGAGGATGAAGTTACTAGGCGTGGTAAGTTGCTAAAAAATTAAGTTGATCATTAAGAGGATTAGCTAGGTTCCAAGGTGAATGGGTAAGTAGCACAGTAGTCAAAGGAATGAATGTTTTTGCAGAAACTAATAAACTTTTAACGTCAGTTGTATAACACAACTGACGTTAAAAGTGTGATTTTCAGTTAAATAACTAGCTGACGTAAATAATCCTATATCCTATATAGAGAAGAGAGACTGATTTTCTTGAAAACTGATCTATAAACTTAATGCTCAGGGGTAGTAACACAGTAGTCAAAGGAATTAATGTTTTTGCAGAACACTTTTAACGTCAGTTGTCTTCAACAGCGGACGTTAAAAGTTTTTTATTTTTTACGTCAGTTTCTTAATAAAACTGACGTTAATTAAATATCCTTTAACGTCAGTTTTTACAAACAACTGACGTAAAATGTTGTTTTATTTTGATTATAATGTTTACACCCTCATCCTTTACCGTCAGTTTTTACAAACAACTGACGTAAAATGTTGTTTTATTTTGATTATAATGTTTACACCCGCGTGCCTTCTGCACTTCGCTCTGTATGTCTCTTTTCTCTTTTCATCACACTCAACCCTCACTCTCAACCCTCACTCTCACTCTCACTCTCACTCTGCCCTAATCGCGAGCTCATCTCCACCGTAACCACCGCGAGGGCTTCTTCGCCACCACCGTGAGGTATACTCTTAACCCCTAACTCTGTCTTTCCCGCTCATTCTTTGCAATAACTTGACATCTTTCCCCTTCCCGCGTACTAACTCTCCTTGTGCCTCTGCTCTCAGTAACCACATCGAATGTTGGCCACCACTCGAGCTCCCCCCCCCCCCCCCCCACCACCACCACCACACGAACGCCTATTTCTGGTGAGTCTTTAGGGCACATTTTTTTTATTTTTGGTTTTGAGTGTATGTTGAAACTGTAGTCTCAGTAGTTGAAACTTGAAACTGTGAGTTTGAGTTGTTTGGAATGTCTCTATTTTTGGTTTTGAGTGTATGTTGAAACTGTAGTCTCAGTAGTTGAAACTTGAAACCGTGAGTTTGAGTTGTTTGGAATGTCTCTATTTTTGGTTTTGAGTGCATGTTGCTCTGCTGGTTGATCTGTCACGGCCGTGATGCTCATCTCGGCTAGACCGTGATCGGTTCTGTATGTGAGGTTCTGATTCAGTTGGCACGTTACGGCCGTGATGGACATCACTGCCAGGCCGTGACCAGTGCTTGGCAATCTTCAAAAACTATAGTTTTCAATCTCCCGTATTGTCCTTATATTGGATAGATGTTTTGTATATCTACAGGACCTATCTAGTTATTTTTATTTATACTTCTGTATTTATTTTGAGTTATAACCTATGTTAATACATATATATTGTTTCTGAACAGGCATACATATGGATCAGTCGGATAGCCCACATGCACGGGAGGACACTGTGGGGGCTTCGCAGGACCCGATCACGCCTACGCCTGATTCTAGTGTAAGTTTACATGTTATATACTATCTTTAGTCCTTCTTTTTAATGTAAGTTTATAATGTTACAACCCTCTATTTTATCATTTTTTTGTCCATACAGACATCACAGGCTCATAGGAAACGAGGTAGAGGAGACACCTCGTTGAAGAAACTAGAGAAGGACAGGCAAAGCGGACAGAAGCTTGAGGTGTCCTTCGATGCTAATCTAAATGCCCAGGGACCCCGTGCTAAAGAATTTAATAAGTGGGTGTTTCTACAAGCGAAGCAGCACGTAAGCATCAATTACAACCACTGGAATGACGTTCCCGTAACGTTAAGGATCAGATTTGGGAGGCTATCGCGGTATTTTACCTTTACATTCGTTTGATTTACATTATTAGATAATTATCCGAGTTATAATCCATCCAATTGTTATGTATTTAATGTGTAGGTAGCTTGGACTGTGCCAAATGACGAGGATCATCGTCATAAATGTATGAAAATGGCATCAAAGCGTTGGAATGGGTTCAAGCATGATCTTACCAGGTACTATGTATCTAGGAAGAAGCGGATTGATAAAATGTTCTCGGATTATCCCTGGATTGATCAGGATACTTGGGATATGTTTGCCAGGAGTCGACAGGATGGAGAATTTCAGGTTGGTTGATTAAGTTAATTTTTTATGCTTATTATAGATCATTTAACTGTATTTAATTATGTGTTTTTGTTTGAATAGGCTAAGGCAAATAAGGGTCCGCAGAATCAGGTGAAGAACGTCCACCGCCACACCATGTCTCAAGGTGGGTACCAGACTCGGATCGAGCAGATGATGGTGGATAGGCTGAGGGCGAAGCAGGAAGGGCACTCTGCTAGGATTGAAAGAGGAGAGGTGCCTGAGGGCACACCATTAAGTCCTCCGTCGGACATTGACCGTGAGGATGTCTGGTTAGCCGGCCGCATGACAAAGATGAGAACTTTTAAAGTTGATGCCACTCGCGAAGTGGCAGATAAGATTGTAAGTAAATAATCAACTTGATTTCAATTGATATTTGTATAGATATTTGCAACACTTTTCACTTGCACGTTTTTTCATTTTTTTCATTGTAGATGGATCTTAAAGCACAATCCTCCCAGGGCTCATTCGTCCCTTCTGGACGGCGGGACGTCTTGATGACTGCTCTAGGCAAGAAAGACCATCCTGGTCGGGTTCTCGGTGTTCCTGGGAACGTGACCATCAAAGAATATTATGGCAAGTCTGCTTCACGAAAGCGGGTGGTCGATGAAGCATCAATTTTGGCTGACATTACTCAGCACCTCATGTCCAACCCAGCTATTACAACACATCTGATGCAAAGCTTAATATCCAACCCGGAATTCAAGCAGGCGCTTGCCAGAGAGCTTTCCTCCGTCGGTACATCCCAGGACACCGCAGGGCATGCCAACCCTTCACATGTGAGCACAAAAGAGAGTTTTAGTAGGGCACATGTGGAGGACGATGAGTTGGCAGCTAGGGAGCGGGAGTTCGAAGTCCAACGCCATGAGCATGAGTTGGAAATGAAAAGGCGTGAGCTTGAGTTGGACTCCAAACGACGTGAGCTCGAAATGTTAACAAAGGTATGCATTCATTATTAATGTCCAAATTAGTCAAATAATTACTTGTGTTTTTTTTAATTATCAACAACTTATCTATTTTATTTTTCCTAAACTGAAGGCCAAGTCGACGTCGGTGTCGCTGTCACCTATCACTCGTTTGTTCTCACTTTGTGAGGATTATGCGTTTGATATTTTTGAATGTCCATTGGAGCACGATGGATGGGTGGCACACCCAGATCAACAGAGGATATTTTCCTTCTATGGTGACGATCTCGGGAATGCCTGCAGAAATAACGTCTGGATGAACAACAATGTTTTGAGTCTCTGGTGCACGTAAGTTAATTTTATAACTTATTTATTTTTGGTATTTTTCCATTTAATAATTTATTTTAATTTCAATATATATATTATGTAATTAACATCCACACCTTTTCATATCTTAGGTATCTCCATCGTCTTCAGCTTGATAAGGGCGTTGCATCGGTTTACGGCTTCTTAGATCCGTCAATCCTTCTGCCCGATTTCTTTGCTGGCGATGCATTTAGTAAATACTTAGGGAACTTGTTGGGAGACAATCAGAAAGAATTATATCTGGCTCCCTACTGTATGAAAAGCCATTGGCAGTTGTTCGTACTTCACCCATCTAGGCATACTGTCATATTCTATTGCTCTCTCCACCAACGTACCGCCACGGTGGTGTTGGAAGCTGTAAATAAGTAAGTAACTAATCTTAAATTTAATTTAAGTTTTAATATCAGTTGTTTTTAGTTTATTACACACATGATATATGAATTTGTTAATTGATCGACATGATTATTTGTTTATGATAGCGCGCTGAAGGTGGGTAGCATAAGTTGCGCCAACGGGAGAAGTAGGACTTCTAAGGCTAAAGAAAATCTTGTATGGAACATCATCAAGGTTTGGTAGTTTATTTATCAAATAATTAATATTATAATTACTAATTTATATGTATATTCAACTGACATTGAAATTAATTTTGTTGGTAGTCTCGATTTCAAAATGACGGGTGGTCGTGCGGCTATTATGTGATGCTTCATATGCTGAACATAGTCTCCACATCTATTACGGATGGATGGAATAAGGTAATATTTTAACAACTTGTTAAATTATATATTATAGTTTTGAAGATGACTTGCATTGATGTTATTGTTATTATTTGAATGTGTGTAGGCATTTAACGACCAATCGCCTATTCAAGAAGATGAGTTAAGAGACTTGAGGATGCGCTTCGCTGAATTCTTCTTCAAGTATGCGGCTGAAAAAGGAATTGACAAGATACCTCCGCAATACTTAGATAAATAGTTTTTTTGTTAGACTTTAGAAACTAATTAATAACATGTATATATATATATATCCTTAGATTGGTAGTTTTGTTTTTTAGACATTGGAACTAAAATTTATTTATATATATACATGGGTTTTGGTTTTAAGTCCCCCCATTGTTCCATTTTTCCTTTGCAATTATGTAATGTGTGTGATATTTTGTGTTACTGGGATATTTACTGAATGCAGGGATAGCTGAGGGGAGTGATATTTTAAAACTGAATTAAAAAAAAAAATCTATTAACGTCAGTTGTATCAAACAACTGACGTTAATAGTATTTTATAAAATATACAGTACACTATTAACGTCAGTTGTAATAAACAACTGAGGTTAAAATTAAACCTTTAACGTCAGTTCTTTATAACAACTGACGTTAGTTTTAACAAAATTAACGTCCGTTGTCTTAAAGAACTGACGTTAATAGTTTTATGTTTAACGTCAGTTGTTTAAAAAACTGACGTTAATTTTTACAAAATTAACGTCAGTTTTATTAAAGAACTGACGTTAATAGTTTTATATTTAACGTCAGTTCTCAACTGACGTTAAAATATTAACTATTAACATCAGCTGTATTTACGTCAGCCAGTATTCTGACGTAAAAAATCAATTTTAACTGACGTAAAAAGCACTTATTGCACTAGTGCGTTCATCTTAGGGAGGTACGGGGAGGAATTGTGATGCTTTATCTTGAAGTTTTCGCACATCTCCTTCATCATCTTGTTGTTCAAGTTGGTCGCATTATCAGTGATAATCTCACTCGGCAACCCATAACGACTAATTAATTCTCTTTTTACAAAATTTGACCACGACATTCCTGGTCACGTTGGCATATGATGCAGCCTCAACCCACTTTGTGAAATAATCAATGGCAACAAGAATGAAGCGATGCCCATTTGAGGCTTTTGGTTCGATTGACCCGATCACATCCATTCCCCACATTGAGAACGGCCAGGGTGCTGACATGACATTCAAGGGAGCTGGCGGCGCATGAACCTTATCTGTATTTATTTGACACTTATGGCCCTTCTTCGCATAATTAAAGCAATCAGCCTCCATTGTTAACCAGTATTGGCTAGCCCTCAAGATTTTCCAGGTCATTGCATGACCGCTCGCGTGTGTTCCAAAAGATCCTTCATGTACCTCCTCAATTATTCGTTTAGCTTCTTTTGTGTCAACGCATCTTAACAGTACCATATCATGATTCCTTTTGTAGAGAATACCCTTGTCTAAATAGAAACCCATTGCAAGTCTTCTTAGGGTTCTTTTGTCATTTTCTGAAGCACCTGGGGGGTATTCCCTTCTTTACAAGAAATGTTTGATGTCATGGTACCACGGTTCTTGATCGGGCTCTTCCTCTACCACTTGACAATATGCAGGATGATCACGACTTTCCATTTTGATGAGTGGCAGATTTCTTTCATCACTCACTTTAAACATCGAGGACAGGGTAGACAGCACATCGTCTAATTGGTTATCCTCTCGAGGAATATGATGAAATGTGACTTCGTCAAACTGCTCGATCAAACCTTTAATGTAATCACGATACGCGATTAACTTGGCATCTCGGGTTTCTCATTCCCCTTTCAGCTGGTGGATGACTAATGCAGAGTCTCCGTATACCTCCAATATCCTTGCTTTTGACTCTATTGCTGTCAGTATCCCTAGTTCACAAGCTTCGTATTCGGCTATATTGTTTGTACGATCGAAGCAGAGCCTCGCAGTGACAGGGAAATAATCATTTTCTGGTGAGATTAAGATTGCCCCGATTCCGTGTCCCAATGCATTAGAAGCTCCATCAAATAACAAGGTCCATTTTTATTTTCCCGGTGATTGCTCGCGATCAAACAAAGCCATTATATCTTCATTTGGGAAATCACATTACATCGATCCATAATCTTCTACTGGCTGATTGGCTAGATATTTTGCAAGAGCGCTACCTTTTACTGCTTTCTGGGAGACATAGACTATGTCGTATTCTGATAGCAGGACTTGCCAACGAGCAATTCTTCCAATCAGAGCAGGCTTATCAAAGATATACTTGATTGGATCCATTTTGGACACCAAACAGGTAGTATAACACAACATGTAATGCCTTAAACAGCGAGCCGCCAATACCAAAGCACAGCAAGTGCATTCTAGCAGTGAGTAGTTGGCTTCACAACTGGTGAACTTCTTACTTAGATAATAGATGGCATGTTCCTTTCTTCCCGACTCATCGTGCTGCTCCGTACACAACCCATAGATTCATCTAGCACAGTCAAATACATAATGAGAGGTCTTCCTGGCACCGGGGGAATCAAGACTGGAGGCTCTTGTAGGTACTGTTTGATCTTCTCAAAAGCTTTTTGACAATCTTCATTCCATGTTACTGATAAGCCTTTGGCTTATCTAGTTTTATAACTAGATGGACTGTGGTTTTTGTGCAAATTATTCGAGTTCAATCTCGTTTTCGCCCAAATTTGGCCTTGTTTTGTTCCTAAGTAGACTTTGACTCGTTCTAGGCATTTTTAGTAGTTTTTAGTCTATTTTGAATAGAATTATGCTTTCTGTTTCTTTATATTGTTTCAGGTTCGAAGTGAAGCTCCGAGAGTCAAGGAAAGTCAAGAAACAGTGGAAATTTCCATTCTGGAGATACTCGCCCCGCGAGTGGATGCTCGCCTCGCGAGCCTGAAGATCAGCAAAACAGCAACAGTCATACATTATGTCTCGCCTTGCCAATCACAGTTCGCCTCGCGATCATTCAAACTCAGGATGGAGCCAAAACTGAAATTCGCCACGCGAGAGTCTTCTCGCCTCGCGAGAGCCTGAAGACCCTGGAAGATAGAGACCACCACGGCCTAGCCGTGATTAAGGTCACGGCTGTGACAGATTAAGGTTTGAAGACTCGCCCCGTGAACACACTCTCGCCTCGCGAAAATCCAAATTGAAAGCGCGCCAAAACTAATGATTCGCCTCGCGAAATCTTGTTAGCCCCGCGAGCGGCCGAGAACCAGAATCCCTATTTATAGGCTGTTTGAAATCAGAAGAAAGGGGTTTTTTTTTGGGGCTCGTTGTCCTAGTAGGGTTTTTCCACTGTAGAGTAGCGTTTAGGAAGATTTCTTTTCTCTTTGGAGTTGCGTCTCCTCTTTTTCTTTTTATTTTATTTTACAATGGTGATTATGTCTGATTGTTTGTCTATGAGCATGAGGAACTAATCCCCTCGTCTGAGGGAACAATGAAGCCACCCATGGCGGTGTAGATTCGAGACCTTGGATATTTTAATTTCTGATTTTAAACCTTAGCTTTATTTGATTTGTTATTGAATTGCGATAATAATCTCTCTCTCTCTCAACCACTTTCGGTTACTTGACCAAACGTATCTAATTTCCCGCGGATTAGTTGAATTGGTAGCCCAATCCCTGAGTTCGACCTCGGTAATTTCTTACCGTGTTATTTTATTACTTGCGACGACCCGGTACACTTGCCGGTGACATCAAGAAGTTTTTGGCGCCGTTGCTGGGGATTGACACAACCAATTTTCCTAATTTTAAGGAAGTTTGATTATTTGGTTAAGTTATTTTTATTTTTATTTTTATTTTTATTTTTATTTTTATTTACTATTATCTCTCTCTACTTCTTTGATTCCACTTGGTCTTGCCTTGTTTTGTATGCGAGGTACACAAGGGAATGCTTCCGGGTTGCGAATATTGTAATGGAGACCATGACACTTGGAACTGTCCGTTCTACTTCTCTCAAGAATATGTGGACTCATGCCATAATTTCTATGACAGCGTGCCCCAGGACAACTATCAGAGTCAGAATCAGTATTGGGGTTATATGAGTAGAGACCATCCGGATTTCGTTTGGAGTAATGATGGCGATGGTCTAGCCTGGCAACCACAACCTCAACAGAATTGGCAACCACAACCTTGGGAGTTGGCTCTGGAGAAGATGAATGCGATAATGGAAAAGTTTGCAATCGATACAAGCACAGTCATTGACAAGTTGGCAACTCATATAGGGTTGGCACTTCAGAATCTAGAGATGCAGATTGCCCAACTTGCAAAGCAACTAAATGAGCCTCTCCCAGACACTCTCCCAGGTGATACTGAGAACAACCCTAAGAACCAATGCGAAGCCATAACATCTAGAAGCGGTAGGGTGTTGGGATCTGATTTGGATGCAACTAGTTCTCAGGAAGTTGAGGAAGAACCACCACATGTTGAGGAAGAGCAACTTGAGGAAGAGGAGTTGACAAGTGACAAGGCACCAGAGCAAGGGGGATGATCCAGATACGGATCCAAGTTTTTCCACTTGTTTAGATCAGTTTAGTTACGAATCCTTGTTTTCTTCTGGAGCTGCGTCTCCCTTTTTTCTTATTTTATTTTATTATGGAGATTATGTCGGATTGTTTGTGCGTCGTCACGGGCATGAGGAACTAATCCCCTCATCCGAGGGATCAATGAAGCCGCCCATGGCGGTATAGTGTTCATGTGATGTATGTTTTTCTCCCCTTCTCTCAATGAATGTTTTCCAATTCTGATTTGATTGTGTTGATCATATGTGTTGCGTGATTGACTGGCTAAACGTGTTGAGGCTGATCGGCGATTCGCGTTTTAGAACTTGGATTGGAATCACTAATTGAATAATGAGCACTACAGTGGATTTAGGAGATTAGTGCAACCTTATAGGGAACAAAAATTAATAGAATTCGAGATTAGGGTTTTGAGACCTAGTAAGTAATTAATCCAATCGTCGAATACGTCCTATTGAGCACGACAGTGGATATAGGAGAAATTGGGGGTCCCGGTTGACATTGTAATTGAACTTAGGGAGGAATTCATCATCACTTGGGTACTATACATGATTGGGTAGGTGGATTTGAGACCTTGGATATTTTAATTTCTGATTTTAAACCTTAGCTTTATTTGATTTGTTATTGAATAATCTCTCTCTCTCTCAACCACTTTCTGTTACTTGACCAAACGTATCTAATTTCCCGCGGATTAGTCGAATTGGTAGCCCAATCCCTGAGTTCGACCTCGGTAATTTCTTACCGTGTTATTTTATTACTTGCGACGACCCGGTACACTTGCCGGTGACATCAACAAGTTTTTATCAAAAACTTGTTGATTCACCGGCAAGTGTACCGGGTCGTCGCAAGTAATAAAATAAACACGGTAAGTAATTACCGAGGTCGAACTCAGGGATTGGGCTACCAATTCGACTAATCCGTGGGAAATTAGATACGTTGGTCAAGTGACAGGAAGTGGTTGAGAGAGAGAGATTAGGATCAAAAATTCAATTAACAAATCTAATAAAATAATTAACTAAAAATCTGAAATTAAAATGTCCAAGGTCACAAATCCACCTACCCAATATGCATTCCCAAGTGATGTTGAATTCCTCCCTAAGTTCAATTACAATGTCAATCGGGACCCCCAATTTCTCCTATATCCACTGTCGTGCTCAATAGGACGTATTCGATGATTGGACTAATTACTTACTAGGTCTCATAATCCTAATCTCGAATTCTATTAATTCTTGTTCCCTATAAGGTTGCACTAATCTCCTAAATCCACTGTCGTGCTCATTATTCAATTAGTGATTCCAATCCAAGTTCTAAAACGCGAATCGCCGATCAGCCTCAACACGTTTAACTAGTCAATCACGCAACACATATGATCAACACACTCAAATCAGAATTGGAAAACATAAATTGAGACAAGGGAGAAAGACATACATCACATCGAATCTACACCGCCATGGATGGCTTCATTGTTCCCTCAGACGAGGGGATTAGTTCCTCATGCTCATAGACAAACAATCGGACATAATCACCATCGTAAAATAAAATAAAAAGAAAAAGAGGAGACGCAGCTCCAAAGAGAAAAGAAATCTTCCTAAACGCTACTCTACAGTGGAAAAACCCTACTAGGATTCGGATCTCCAAAAGCTCCCAGCGAGCCCCAAAAAAAAACCCTTTCTTCTGATCTGAAACAGCCTATAAATAGGGATTCTGGTTCTCGACCGCTCGCGGGGCGAACAAGATTTCGCGAGGCGAATCATTAGTTTTGGCGCGCTTTCAATTTGGATTTTTGCGAGGCGAGAGTGTGTTCGCGGGGCGAGTCTTCAAACCTTAATCTGTCACAGCCGTGACCTTAATCACGGCTAGGCCGTGATGGTCTCTGTCTTCCAGGGTCTTCAGGCTCTCGCGAGGTGAGAAGACTCTCGCGTGGCGAATTTCAGTTTTGGCTCCATCCTGAGTTTGAATGATCGCGAGGCGAACTGTGATTGGCGAGGCGAGACAGAATGTATGACTGTTGCTGTTTTGCTGATCTTCAGGCTCGCGAGGCGAGCATCCACTCGCGGGGCGAGTATCTCCAGAATGGAAATTTCCACTGTTTCTTGACTTTCCTTGACTCTCGGAGCTTCACTTCTAACCTGAAACAATAAAAAGAAACAGAAAGCGTAATTCTATTCAAAATAGACTAAAAACTACTAAAAATGCCTAGAACGAGTCAAAGTCTACTTAGGAACAAAACAAGGCCAAATTTGGGCGAAAACGAGATTGAACTCGAATAATTTGCACAAAAACCACAGTCCATCTAGTTATAAAACTAGATAAGCCAAAGGCTTATCAAAACACCCCAAACTTAAACCTTGCTTGTCCCCAAGCAAGCTAAAACTCAAAAACGACTCAAGACTTGGCAAGCTTAAGGGAATTAATCGATTTCGCACAAATTTCATGCACTCAAAAAAAGTTTTTCTCCAATGATTTCCCCCCTACATTAACGTAATCCCCACATTCATTTACTTTAAACAATTGAGAACTTCATCATTCATGCAATCATTAATCTAAGTTGAGGATCATGGTCACACACAAAAGGAAGATCACCAATTTCAAACAATTGCCTTCCTCACAAGGGTATGTAAAATTTCACTCATTCGCTCAACTTCGTCTAGGCTATCAACTTTTCCCTCAATTTCACATATCAAGAGCACTTCCCATGAATTTGATTTTCAGCTCAAAAATAGTTCCCACGAAAACATGCATGCAACATCAGAAGGTCTTTTAAAGGTTGTAATGGGGCCTGGCTAAGGGTAGGATATTTAAGGATGCTAAGCTTAAGTCCATAGGAACTAAGAGAGCATGAGCATTTAACGCATATTCAACTCAAATTCCTTTTTCCATTTTTCTTTTTGCCTCGGATGACTACAGCCTTTTCCTTACTATTTTTTCTGTTTTGCCCCTTTTCTTTTGGCAATATTTTTTTTTTCTCTTTCTTCTTCTTCTTCTCTCTTTTCTTTTTTTCTTTTTTTTTATTGCCTTGGGTTTCAACCTTTATTTTTCTTTTTCTCAGCCCAAAATGACACACCACCTTGTAGCCACCCCAAACTTAGTTTCTCAAAACCCTTCTCTTGCTCAGTCTCTATGCTCTCCTAATCCTAAGATTGGGTTAACATGGTTTTTCAGATTTTTGGCTCATAATATAGGGTCATCAAGAAACAATAGGCTAATTAGGCTCAACTGGGCTAACTAGGGAACATGCACTCGGGATGGTTCTTTTTAGGCCAAGTAGTTATTTCAAAGAAAATTGCCTAAATCATTTGATGCAACACATAGACATGCAAACCATAAAGAGATTCAAGCAAATTCGGGAAAGTGCAACATGAAAGTGATTCACACAATCAAAAATAAAGTTGGAGGCTCAAATCCTCACCTGGACATTTTTGCAAATTGTTTGACCGAGATACAATTCCTAGTGTGTGCACCCCCTCACCCCAAACTTATCATAAATCAAGTAATTACAATAAAATTCTCAAAGTTCAATTTTCAATTTTTCACATGGGGATCAACTTTTCTATTTTCAGAACCTAGGGGGAAATCATCGATGGTCAAAATAATTCATGCAATCAATCTATGCTCAATTTAATTAAAATCCAACAAGCTTGCCGACACACTATTCATACACAAACTCTTGATCTTCTCAAATTATTCAAGAGCGACAAACAAAACAAAAACAAAAACAAAACAAAAGTGAGGAGAGGAGAGGGTGCTCCTTGATCAAGTTTCCATGGTTGCCTCCTCATCCAGTTATTCTCCCGGGCTCCCTTCCGTTGCATAGCATCTTGGAAGAACTCCTGCAAATTAAAACCTTAAGTGCAGATTCGCGAGGCGAGAGGCCACTCGCGAGGCGAATCTGGAAAATTGTTATTCACACTTTCCAGAATGGCGAGGCGAGTAGTATCTCGCGAGGCGAATCTGGAATTCCAACAGATGATGATGCCCATAATCGCGAGGCTAACGTATACCTCGCGTCGCGAGACAGAAAAGTGAGCAAGCCTCTGAGATTCAGGGCTTCTGTCTCGCGCGGCCACTGTGGATTCGCATGGCGAATCAAGATTTTTTTTTATTTATTATTATTATATATTTTTTTTATAATATAAATGAAAATGACAGAAACTAAAAACAAAGGATACCTAGCTTGGGTTGCCTCCCAAGTAGCGCTTGTTTAACGTCCCGAGCTTGACTTATTAAGAAGCATCCACCTGGATCCCATAGCCTGTGGTACAAGGGCCAAGAGACGCTCATCATATCCAATCCTCCACCAGGATCCCATGGTTTGTGAAGTGGACCTTGCAGGAGCAATATGACTCTATTCATGATCCAACCTGGCCTGTGTGTGAAAACTCCATTGACCTCTGTAATTATGAACTCACTTCCTCTCGGGCCAAATGGTGTTTTCTCGAGGAAGTGTGCCGGACAAGTGGGAGGGTCTAACTTACCGATGTCCACACATGCATGTAAGCCAACATAGTTATCCAATGCAGTAATTTCAGGTTACTTGGCAAGCATGGTGAAATCCTCTACCACTTTATCTGCATTTTGATCTCTACCCCCTTGCTCTGGTGCCTTGTCACTTGTCAACTCCTCTTCCTCAAGTTGCTTTTCCTCAACATGTGGTGGTTCTTCCTCAACTTCCTGAGAACTAGTTGCATCCAAATCAGATCCCAACACCCTACCGCTTCTAGATGTTATGGCTTCGCATTGGTTCTTAGGGTTGTTCTCAGTATCACCTGGGAGAGTGTATGGGAGAGGCTCATTTAGTTGCTTTGCAAGTTGGGCAATCTGCATCTCTAGATTCTGAAGTGCCAACCCTGTATGAGTTGCCAACTTGTCAATGGCTGTGCTTGTATCGATTGCAAACTTTTCCATTGTCGCATTCATCTTCTCCAGAGCCAACTCCCAAGGTTGTGGTTGCCAATTCTGTTGAGGTTGTGGTTGCCAGGCTAGACCATCGCCATCATTACTCCAAACGAAATCCGGATGGTCTCTACTCATATAACCCCAATACTGATTCTGACTCTGATAGTTGTCCTGGGGCACGCTGTCATAGAAATTATGGCATGAGTCCACATATTCTTGAGAGAAGTAGAACGGACAGTTCCAAGTGTCATGGTCTCCATTACAATATTCGCAACCCGGAAGCATTCCCTTGTGTACCTCGCATACAAAACAAGGCAAGACCAAGTGGAATCAAAGAAGTAGAGAGAGATAATAGTAAATAAAAATAAAAATAAATATAAAAATAAAAATAACTTAACCAAATAACCAAACTTCCCTAAAATTAGGAAAATTGGTTGTGCCAATCCCCGGCAACGGCGCCAAAAACTTGTTGATGTCACCGGTACACTTGCCGGTGACATCAACAGTTACTGCCTGATTTTTGCGCAGCAGTTTAAAGATTGGTTCACATGTCGCTGTTAATTGGGAGATGAACCTGGCAATGTAGTTCAATCTTCCTAAAAACCCACGAACTTCTTTCTCCGTTCGAGGTGCTGGCATATCGATGATTGCATGAACTTTTTCGGGATCAACCTCTATTCCTCTTTGACCAACTATGAAGCCCAGAAGCTTGCCTGATTTCACCCCAAAAGTGCATTTGGCCGGATTCAGTCAGAGCTTAAACTTCCTTAACCGCTCAAAAAGTTTCTGCAGATTATCAACATGCTCATTTTCGGATTTGGACTTGGCGATCATATCATCTGCATAAACTTCTATCTCCTTGTGCATCATGTCATGGAATAGAGCCACCATAGCTCGCTGATATGTTGCTCCAGCATTTTTCAAGCCAAAGGGCATAACCTTGTACCAAAAGGTTCCCCATAAAGTGACAAATGTGGTCTTCTCCATATCTTCGGGAGCCATCTTGATCTGATTATATCCCGAGAATCCATCCATGAAAGAGAATAATGCATGTTGAGCAGTATTGTCTACAAGAACATCAATGTGTGGTAGAGGAGAGTCATATTTTGGGCTAGCTCTGTTCAGATCTCGATAGTCCACACACATCCGAACCTTTCCATCTTTCTTAGGAACAGGAACAATATTGGCAACCCATTGAGGGTACTTTACAACTTCTAGGAAATCTGCATCTAGTTGCTTCTTGACCTCATCCTTGATCTTTAAGGACATTTCCGCTTTCATCCTTCGTAGCTTCTGTTTTACTGGAGGACACTCTTGCTTTAATGGTAGCCTGTGTTCTGCTACACTAGGGTCTAACCCTGGCATGTCTTGGTATGACCATGCGAAAACATCTTTATAATCCATCGATCAACAACTTGATCAACCTACTTCGCTCCTTTTCTTTCAGGGAAATGCCAATCTTGACTTCTTTTTTATCATCTTCGGATCCCAAATTGATTAGTTCACTCGACTCTTCATGGGGTCGAATTACCTTGACTTCTTGTTCTACCAATCTCCATAGTTCAGGGGGAACTTCCCCATCATCATCAACAACCTCCTCAGCATGATCAACGGGATAGTCAAAATTGTATGATGAGTTACTAACTCTGTCATTTTCAAGAGAGTCACTTTTAGATCTGTATTTTGGTAGTTATCAGGGAAAGGTGAATGAATAAAGGTTAAAGACGAGAAACTGCATTTATTGGTGAGGAATGGTGAACAAAGACGAAAGTAAAAAAAATAAAAAAAAGATAACAACACAAGATACTGAATGCATGCATTTATTGATAAGTCATACTGAACAGAAACAAGTAAGCCCATTACAACAAAATTCCTAAAGCCTTGGGCAGAGCTAAAGGATAAGCATTACAGAATTACTTTGAAAAAGACTCTACGGTCCTGGGGAACTCAAAGATCTCCCAATTGTTGAGCTCTGTATCCGGAGAGCATGGATACACCAGATTGACATCATGATCTGCGGGATAATCATCTTCAATAGCTGCTGCTTGGTCCAAGAATGCGAACCCTACGCTTCAGAAGCTTTGTCGAATGTCACAGACGGGAACCCTTTCAGCCTCGTATTTACGATTTTCCAGTCGAGCCAACCTCTTTCTCTTCTTCTCTTCTATAACCCTCATCTTGTCGACCTTGATGGGTTTGTATCCCAACCCAAACCTGTCCTTGTTATCAGTGAGCATGAGGATGTCAGCTACACCTTGGCTATTCTTCCCCAAACCGCTTCCAGGTTGGTATCCTCCTTCGAGCATAACCTTGGCCATCATAATGGACGCTTTAGATGAATGAGGTTTCAAGAGTGGAACTCCCTCCCCAACATAAGTGGCATTGGCAATTTCAAGCGACTGGAAGGCGATCTCGAGAGCTTCCTCGGCAGCTTCAATGTAAGGGGTTGTTGATGGCTTACTTACTAACATATCCTCCTCTCTAGAAACAATTATCAACTTACTATCAACAATGAACTTCACCTTCTGGTGCAATATGGAAGGTACAGCTCCAGACGAATGGATCCATGGTCGTCCTAGGAGACAACTGTAAGTTGGTGTGATGTCCATTACTTGGAAGAGTACTTCAAAGGTGCAAGGGCCAATCTGAATGGGGAATTCAATTTCTCCCATGACTTCCCTTCGGGTGCCATCGAAAGCTCTTACAATCATTGTGCTCGGCTTCATATGAGTTCCATCGAAAGACAACTTTGCCAGTGTTGACTTTGGCATTACATTCAAAGAAGATCCATTATCAATGAGAATCCTAACCATGACATGATCTCGACACTTCACAGAAATGTGCAACGCCTTGTTGTGCCCCATACCTTCAGCTGGTATTTCATCATCGGTGAAAGTGACATAATTATCAGCGACTATGTTACCTACAATGTTATCGAGCTTATCAACTGTGATTTCATGTGAGACATGAGCTTGATTCAACACCTTCATCAGTACTCTCCTATGTGGCTCAGAGTTCATCAATAGAGACAAAAGAGATATCCAAGCCGTAGTTCGATTTAACTGATCCACAACCCTATATTCACTCTGCTTGATGAACTTCAAGAATTCACCGACTTCTTCATCAGATACCTCCTTTTTATTCTCACCCCCGTTTGCTTCCTTGTCATCTAGAATTCCTTCCACCTTCTCTTTCCCCTTGCGATCCTTTCCTTCCTTTTTTTGTTTCCTCCCTTCTTAATACCTCTAGAGTGTAAATGCGACCACTCCTAGTCATTCCACCAATTCCTAAAATGTTGGTAACCACAGTTGTCCCGTCGAAAGGATTGGGTTGAACCCGCATCTCATATTTCCATGGTACCGCTTTGGTGTCCTTGTAAGGGAAAGGACTAGGAACTTGGATGACGATTGGTGTTGGTCCACTTGGAACCGGCAAAGGTTTCTTCTCAGTATAGTATATCACCACTGGTTTCGGAGTGACTTGCTCAGGAACTGGTTGAGGATTAACCACAACGGTAAAAGGGGTTATTTTAATTGGGGTTGGGGAAATTGTAGATTCAGCAACCATATTAATGGCATACTCATTTGATTCACAACCAATTAAGATAATCTTCATATCTATTAACTGTTGTACAACTTGTTGAAACTCTGCACAGTCTTCAATTGAATGCCCCATATTCCCATCGAAGTCACACCTTATCTCTCCATCGAGAGCCTTTTCTTCCATGATTGGGATTTGGATCAATCCGCATTTGCACATCTCTCTGAAAACAACTCTCATAGGAGTCCTAACATCGGTCACTTTACTCTTAAGAGTATGTTCCAAGAAGCTTTCAATGGCATTGACTCCCGAACCCCAAGATTTGGCATAGGACACTGTGCCACATTTGGAGCATCCTTCTGAAAGCTCAACCATTTGGCATTAATCAGGTCTTGCACCTTAAACTTCAAAGCTTTACAACTCTCGGTGGAATGACCTGTGGCCCCATCGTGATATTCACATTGAGCATTTGGGTCATACCACTTTGGATAAGGAGGGTCTATTGGTCTTGTCGGGATAGGAGTTAGCACGGATTTGCTCACAAGTTGGAGGAATAGTTCAGTGTAGGTCATGGGTATCGGGTCAAAACGCACTGGCTTTCTTTCCGAGTTATACGGTGGTCTTGTTTGGCTGGTGTTTGGGTTTGGATTTAGGGGTTGAACAATTTGAGGTGGCATGGTAGGGTGTGTTTGAGGCTGAGAATGGTATGATGGTCGGTAAGGAGCCATCTGTTGAGGATTTGGAAATTGTGAGGTGGAAGCGATGTATGGCTGGTTGGCTTGGTGATATGGAGGTGGTTGGTAATATGGGGTGTATTGGGCTTAGAAGGCGGGTGTTTAGTTCGGTCTCCATTGGTTCGGTTTCTTTTGTTCAAAGGTTACTGCATGTGCTTCTCCCTCTTTCTTTTTCACAAACGGGGCTTTCTTTGGGCCGAACCCTACTGAAGTCTCGGTGATCTTGCCATTCCTCATTCCACTTTCAATTCTCTCACCGATGATGACCATATCAGAAAAGTTTGATGACATACTCCCAATCATCCTATCATAGAAGGGCGACTGGAGTGTATCAATGAACATTGCTACGATTTCTTTCTCGTCTAAGGGAGGCTCCATCTGAGCAGCCAGTTCCCTCCATCATTGTGCATACTCTTTGAAAGTCTCTACGTCCCTTTTTGACAAATTTTGGAGTTGCATCCTATCGGGAGCCATGTCAACATCGTACTTGTACTGCTTCAGGAATGCATCTGCTAGAAGGAAGAACCCTATAAGGCAAAGATGTAGTTGACAACATACTAAAGGGAGACCATGCTCCACGATAGGTGTCGTCGCAAGTCAAGTGTAAGAGTTGGAGTGCGAAGGAATCATAGAGGCAAGAACAGATTTCATTAAAAGCTCCTCAAAGCAATACATAGGTTGGGATTACATCATCGTCAAATCATAATTTTCAACATTGTCACAATATTTTCATCCTAAAGTCAACATCTTAGGTCTCTTTCTCTTTAGCCCTCGAGCAAACCCTCCACACATTTGCATAAATCGTCCAGTTCAGGTGGGAGACGAAGCATAGGGTCCGCTCGGATTTGTTGTTCTGCCTTCTCAAAGCTTCGGACAAAATTCGGACACAATGGCTTAGCTCCAAACTCATGCTCACATATCTCCTTTTCCATATGTCAATATCTATCCCTCGCTCTCGCGCTTCTTCTCTCCACCATTTCACGACATTCATTGCTTGAACCACTTGATCATGATAATGCTTTGCCGAGGTCCACCCTAAATCGCACTGCTTCTTGATTTTGACCATTAGGATATTCAGTTCTTTGACCTTTTGTACCAATTCACCAGTCATCCTACTTTGTGCACAAATTTGCTTCTGTAAGTTGCTATTGACTCCCCTTTGTCGACCAACCTCCGCCTCCAATGACTTTCTCATACCTTCTTGCTGGATGACTTCTTCTTCTAACTGAAGCTTTTCTTTTCTTAGCCGATGCCTCTCCATTGTCAAGGACAATACTTTACTTTCAAGGTTCTGGATCGTAGTCATGATGCTTGGTGAGACATTGTCTGTATTCTTCTGGACTCTTGAGGTTGTGGAGATATCGGCACACAAATATTTTAAGTGTTCATTTTCCTTTGCTAACTTCTCACAACGCTTCTGCCCAATGGCTATTTTTAACTCGGCATCTTGATTTTGTTGTTCCATTTCCTTCATTTGTGCTTCTAGAACTTTCAGTTGTTCTATCATTTGAGTTACCAAAGGGGAGTAATCTTTATCTTTCGTGCTTTCTGCCGGAATGTTGACGGGACCTTTCCTTGACTTTCTCCATGCTTCATATTCTAAGACAATGATTAGGATTGGCTGGCCCAATTGTGCTCTCCCTGCCATCTTCACATCTTTCCATGCATTTCTAACTGATTTTGCCAACAACTTGGTATTCTCTCCATCCTAGTACCGGAAACAGCATCCGCCGAGTTGTTCTTCTCTTGGCACGGTTTGCATCCAACAAAGCTGTCATAAGACTATGGCGGGCGTGTAGGATATGCACCCTCTTGGGCCCATCAAAGGAACATTGGGATAGTCACCACAACTATAAATGATATCTTTCCCCTGATGACCTTCGTACCATGGGCATACCCACCTAAAAGAGTCCCTTTACACTTTGTCAAACTCACTCTTTCATTCCTCTTCATTTAGCTGTCTTATAGGGATGTTATGGAAGCCTCTTAGTGGATCTGAATGGTGGGTGATATAACCTTTTGCATACATGTGAGTCATGGCCCACACATAGAGCAATTGTGCACAACATCGGAGCTTCCCCTTTGGATGCCACTGGCAAAATTCTAGAGTCAAAAGCGTTTCAGCTAACACTGTCGACACGGGGTTTTTCTTTCTTTCTACTGTGAAGAATACATCCATTGCTGCTTGATTTATCATGTTTAGCGCTGATGGAAATATAACCAACCCATATATTGTTAGCGCCAATACCCTCTCAAAGGTTTCCCAATCTTGTCGATCCATTAATTTCTTCAAATGATTTTCAAGAAGAGTTCGGGTTAACCCTCGCGAGTTTGAGTGCCAGGTCAACTTCACATCATTTTCAGGAAGCCCTAGTAACCCTGCTATGCTTCTAGTGGTCAAGTATTGCCCCAAGTGAAAGTACACGACGAGGTTTTTCTACATTGGCAACCTTAACAGGCAAGCATATTCTTCAATGGTGGGAGTAATGTCCATGTTTGGCAATTCAAAACATCTGAGGTGGGGGTTCCAATACTGACACAAAGCACTCAAAGCAGCAGTCTTAATCGGTATGAAAATTAGGTCCAAGATCCCTCCATACCTCTTGGCGAAGCTTCTTCGACGTTCTTGAGGCAAAGATTGGCTCAACTCTTTCAGATTCTCTAATGAGTTCAATATCACCCTGGAGCTCTTGGTGGTGGGAACATTGCTAGTGTGTCTGACTTTTTCCATCTCTTGTAATCAAAGGTGTGATCTCAAACCAAATTATCCGTGGAGGGAAATTTTACTTTGTTAATAACATTTGGAAAGCAAATTTACTTATCCATGAGAGTGTAACAAAATTCATGAATGATATATTAACAATGCATGACTTAAAGTACTACATGAATCAGCATACAATGAATAATAATGAGTGAAACAGGATGCATGAATGAATGGCATATTAAGGCATCTGTGGAATGCATGCAGAAAATCATTATGATGCATGAGATATAAATGTGATTATTCATGTTGCAGAAAAAGGTGGAATGCGCTCCCTTTTGTCCTACATGGGTCATATCCTAAAGTTTGAACTTCTGAGGTCAAGACCCTAGTTTCGTAGGTTGCTAATGGTATTTTATGTGCATGACTTCCGGGACAGATCTAGACCCCTAATCATATGGTCCCCGAATTACCCTCATCTGAAAAGATGAGGACCCGAATCTATGAACCTCACCACAGGGACCAATAAGTCACAATATGGAAGTCCATGTTTCGGTAGCAATCCAAGCGAGAGAGTCAATGTCTGTCAGGGATGCAAAAGCATCACAATAACATCACCGAAGCCCCTTCTAAACTTATGGCATCCCAAGACTCGGGTATAGAGCCCAAAAGTGTGTGAATATGTGATGGTGACGTGTGTGTTGGGAGCAAGTAAACCTGTACAAGAACCTACTAAAACAACACTACCCAAACCTGTAAAAAGAACAAACAGCACAATAGTTTTCTATCCTAGGGTTGCCAAAATATATACAAAGGCATATAAAAGCATATTTATAAAAACAAATTAAACAACAAAATAAAAAAAGAGGGGTAAGTCAACTAAGTAAAAATCATTAAAAAGCACAACTAACTATGATAGGCCTGACTCTCCTACATCCCCAGTGGAGTCGCCAACTGTCACGACCGTCCCGTCCGGGCCCCGCGAAAAGAAGGTAAAAACAGAGGAGCCGCCACCAACATTTTTATTTGGGAAAAACATTGGAAAAACCATTTATTTTAAGGAAACTGGTCTTAAAAAAAGATAGATATTTGGATTCGGGAGTCGGTTACGAGTAGGGGAGGTGTTAACACCCTACATCGCCCGTTTAAAAAACGTTACCTCAAGTTAATTGTGCAAAAACATTTTAACAACCTTTGAAAATATTTATTTTTACCCTATTTTGAAATAAAAAAATAAAGTGAGCACAATAATAGGGAAAATAAAATTTTGGCTTGATAGAATGATTGATTATGCTCCTACGTATTCCCGGATGCGATGGGAAACTCAAAGCCACGTAGTTCTTATAGAAAATGTTTGATTGGTTAGTTGATTTTATTTTTTGGAAAAAGATTTGATTTTTTTTAATAATTTGGAAAAAGGATTTAATTTTAATTAATCCACCCACACACAGGGTTCAAGATAGCGGTGCTATACGATAAACCCTTACAATTCATACGCCACTTGAGGATGAAAATTTATACATCAACGACGTAGACTGTTGCGTGAATTCAAATGTTTTTAAAAAAAAATAAAAAGAACTTGTTAAAATATTAAATTGAAAACATTTTATTATTGTTATAAAAGATAATTCATTCTCGCACAAGGTTAAAGATAGTCAAGCTATACGATGAACCCTTACAATTCATATGACACTTGAGGATGAAAATTTATACATCAACGTCGTAGACTGTTGCGTGAATTCAAATATTTAAAAAAAGAAAAGAAAAATAACTTGTTAAAAGTTTAAATTGAAAACATTTTATTATTTTTATAAAAGATAATTCATTTTCGCACAAGGTTAAATATAGTCAAGTTATACGATGAACCCTTACAATTCATATGACACTTGAGGATGAAAATTCATACATCAACGTCATAGATTGTTGCATGAATAAAAAATATTTTAAAAAAGGATTTACATATTTTTTATATTTTTATGTTTTGTCATTTTTAATCTTTTTGTATTTTTGCAGCTCAGCATCCTTTTTGAAAGAACTTGGCCCAATAAACAAACTAAAAGGAAAACAAAACTCATGTCTTGGTCTTAAGGACACTAAGCCCATATGCCAAGAGGATAAAAAAATTAAATGAAAAAAATTAAATGAAACACACCCACACCCCAAATCAGAAGCCCAACCCATTTGGAGCCCAAACACTTTAATAAGCAAAATGAAAAAGTAAAAAGAAAAAAAAAACAGATCAGACAAGTTGTGGCTTCATTATCGTTACCACTATGGCAAAGAGAGAACAAGGGTGTCTGAACAGGGGCACCAGACAACACGACGGAGATGAGCGGTGCAACGACATCGAAGCAGGAAACACGAATGACGACGAGCGGTGCTGGGTGGTGAGGAAAAGGTCGGCGATTCGTGGTGGTGGCGAACTGGGCAGAGACAGGAGGCTCTTCACGATGGCATGAGGTGGTGGCGAGGCGTACGCGATTGGAGTGGGTGACGACGCTGCTGCGTCTGGCGTGGCGGTCGGATCCGCGTGCGGTGGAGCGAAGGACCGAGTGCTGAGTTGTGCGGCGATGAATCTAGCCACGGTTCGGACTGGCGACGCCGGCACGACATAGCACGGTGGAGCTCTGGAGGAGCTCAGTATAGGAATCCGAATCTCTTTTCCTTGATGTATTTGGGTTGCTCTGTTTATTGATATTTGGTTTGGGGAAGGAACTACAGTTATGGTGCTTGGACTGGTAGAGAAGAGGAAAATGAGTATTTGAGGTGGAAGATGAAGATGATGGAGGGAATGTGAGTTTTTTTCTTGAAGGCAATTTTGGAGAACTGTGTGTATTGACTTTCAGAAAACCATTTTGAAAACCCTCCTCTTCTTTTTCCTTCCCTCATGCTTACTGTGAATTTCTGATTGTTATTTTAAAGAGAGGAGAAGAAGTGAAGATCCACTTAGTTTTGACATTAGGACAAGTTGAAATAGAGTGTTGTAGTCAACTCTCTTTGGTCCTCTCAATTTCCAATTCTGTTTCTTCTTCCTTTGATCAAGGCATGACCCCCTTCCTAACTCTGAAAATTAGCTATAAAAGGATTGTGATTTCTTGAGCCTTGGGGGAAGATTTTGACAGTTGCACTAGCATCCATGACCAGCCCCCATCTGAGTGTTGCTTCATTCAAGAGTGCTTGGGAGCATGTTGGTTAGAAAACAAAACTGATGGGGAAAGACCATAGTTGAAGCAAAAGGATGACACTGTCGTTGGGAAGATAAATAAGACACAAATTTCTTTCTTCTTTATTTTATCTTGATTTTTTATTTTTTATTTTAAAATAAATCATATTATTATTTTTATTTTTGTCTAAGTGAGATATTTGGCTCTCTAAAAAACTTAGATGTTGGGTCAAGATGAAGTGGGCTGGGGGATGGACTAAGAACAACCTTGTAACAAAACTGTCCAATAACAAACAAATTATTTTTCTTGACATTTTTTATTTATTTTATTTTATTTTTTTTAATAAAAATAAACGATAAAATACCCGGACAAAATTAGGTGTTCACACTTAATCTGTATTTTTTATCAATCCTTATTTGCGACACACACTGATCAGCCTCTGGCTAACTAGTTTTATAACTAGTAAGATCATGGTTTTTGTGCTAATTATTCGAGTTTCAATCTCGTTTTAGCCCAGATTTGGATTTAACTGTCCTCAAGCAACATTTTGAGTTTCTTAAGTAGTTTAGGACATTTTAGTTAGTTTTTGAGTCAAAAAAAGCATTCACTGCTATATCATGTTTTCAGGTTAAAAGGGGAAGCACTTAGAGTTAAGGGAATGAAGAAAACAGTGGAAATTGCAATCCTGGGAGTTTCGCCTCATGATAAGCTACTCGCCTCGCGAGCCTGAAGACCAGCCTGAGCAGCAACAGTCACCCTCTCTGTCTCGCCCCGCGAGAGGCTACTCGCCTCGCGAGCTTGAAGGCCTGACTGTGCCAGAGAATATCATCCTTTCTGTCTCGCCTCGCGAACCATGTCCCGCCTCGCGAGCCTGAAGACCAGAAGCCATCACGTCCAGGCCGTGATACTCATCATAGGCGTAATGAGAAGACCCTTTCTGTCTCGCCTCGCGAATCACCATTCGCCTCGCGAGAATCCAATTTTGAACTGGCGCCACTTTTAATATTCGCCTCGCGAGAGGCTACTCGCCTCGCGAGCGGGCGCAGATCCTGAAGGTTATAAATTGCTGTTTTGGGTAGATTTGGGGGGACTTTTCATTATCCACTATTTACGAATTTCCTAGGTTGTATTATGTTTTTGATGGAAAACTAATTCCCTTGGATTAGTCTGTTGTAATCGGTTTCCGCCGCACTTGAGGTTCTGTAATTCCCATTTGAATTGCTATTCCCTTTCAATATTGTTCTGTATGTTGTTTGCTTAATTCAGAATTGTATAGGATTAGTATTGATTTATTTCGATGATTCTATGTTCCTATACTTAATCGCGTTTGCTTAATTCGCATGTGTTCAATCGTGTTTTCTTAATTCATGAGTGCTTCACCCCGTTTTCTTAATTCGGGAATTAGGAACATACATCTTGTAGTGCCAATTTCGCTTGTGAATTGTTGCTACAATCGAAAAGGGATTAGAATCCGCTTAGGGCTTGGAATTTATATGAACCGATGATAGTGGGAAATCGAAAACAGTAGATTAATCGTTTTAATTATTAATAATCACTTCTTGCTCTGTTTTCTTAATTGAATTTTAAACCTTCAAACCCCCCCAAAACTGATTTTTTTTTTTCTGAAAATAACAATCCAAGAGTCCTTGTGAGATGATACTCGAGTTGTCGCGCCCTGACTACAGTTTTTACAAACCACTCGTTCTTTTTGACGCGCGTGCGACAGCGTGTCAAAATTGGCACCGTTGCCGGGGACTCTTGTTGTTATTTTCTCATTTTTCGTTTTTGATTTTCTGCTGAATTAGTTCTGGCTACTAGGTCTGGTTGTCCTAATTTGTTTGAATTTTATCCTGAAATTGAAAGAACTTTGCACACACGCCGTATAGCAATTCAGGCTAGGACTTGTTCACAGACCAATAGTGATTCTAATTCTGCACTTAATTTTGATAACATGGCTGATCAAAGAACATTGAGACAGCTTGCTACTCCTGATGTTAATTATAATGGGTTGTGTATTGAATATGCTGATGTTGTTGCTCCTTTTGAATTAAAATCTGGTTTGATACACTTGTTGCCAAGGTTTAGTGGTCTTGCAGGTGAGGATCCACAAAAACATCTGAAGGAATTCCAGGTTGTTTGCTCTACACCTTTGAGACCGGAGGGAATAACTGAAGACCACATCAACTGAGAGCCTTCCCATTCTCGCTTCAAGGTGCTGTGAAGGATTGGTTGTATTACCTTGAACCAAATTCTGTTTCAACCTGGAACGATTTGAAGAAGGTCTTCTTAGAGAGGTACTTTCCTGCCTCCAGAACTGCATCAATCAGAAAGGAAATATGTGGTATTAGACAGGGCAATGAATCATTGGCTGAATATTGGGAGAGATTCAAGAAGTTGGTATCCAGTTGCCCTCAACACCAGATTTCCGAGCAGCTCCTTATTCAGTACTTTTATGAGGGATTGCTTTCGATGGATAGAAACATTTTGGATGCTGCTAGTGGGGGAGCACTTGTTGATAAGACTCCAGCTGCTGCCAAGAAATTGATTGAAAACATGTCACTCAACTCCCAGCAGTTCACAACCAGAAACAACTCTGTCGAGACAAGGGGTGTGAATGAGGTCCATGGCTCTTCTTCCAACAAGGCCCTTGAAACCAGAATTGATGAGCTTACTTCTTTAGTGAAACAACTGGCAGTGGATAAAGTTCAAACAGCAAGGTTGTGTGGCATTTGTACTTCTCCTGAGGACCTGTCTGATGCATGCCCTATTCTGAAAGATGAGTCGGTCACTAATTTGCCTCAAGCATATACAGCCAATCTTTACAATCAAGGCAACAATCAGAACAGGTACAGCATTCCTGACCTCTCCACTAATAAGTACCACCCCAACTGGAGGAACCATCCGAACCTTCGGTATGGGAACTCATCTGCACAACGGCAATAGCCGATGTTACCACCACAGAATTCCCCCCAAGTGACCACCTCTGCACCTTCACTAGAGGACCTTGTCAAGCAAATGGCTGCACAGAATCTCCAATTTCAGCAGCGAACGGACTCTAGTATTCATGCTTTGCAGACACAGATTGGACAGCTTGCCACTTCAATGAATGCCATGCAGCACGCTCAAGGATCGAACCAACTACCTACACAAATAGTGGTGAATCCTAATGTTCCAAATCCTAATGTGAGTGCAATTTCTTTGATATCCGGGAAAGTTGTAGAGGTAGCCCCTGAAAAAGATAAAGAAACTTTTGAGGTAACACCTGAACCTTCTGCTGTTGTTGAGGCTGAAAAAGAGTATGTGCCACCAATTCCCTTCCCACAAAGGGTGCTGAAAAATAAAAAGATTGATGGGGAAGACAAAGAGAAAGAGATTTTGGATGTGTTCAGGAAAGTGGCAGTGAATATTCCTCTCCTTGATGCGGTTAAACAGGTTCCGAAGTATGCAAAGTTTCTGAAGGATTTGTGCACCCACAAGAGGAGGTTGAAGGGTAATGAGAGAGTCAATTTGGGGCGAAATGTTTCAGCCCTCATTCAACCTAAGCCTGCACCTGAGAAAGTTACTGTCTCGGCTCTCACTCAGGCAATGCCACAGAAATGCAAGGATCCAGGAACTTTTGCTATTCCATGCACCATTGGGGACAGTAAATTCGACAATTCCATGTTGGATTTAGGGGCTTCTATTAATGTCATGCCCACTTTTGTTTTCATCAATCTTGATCTTGGTCCTTTGCAACATACAAGTCTTACTATTCAGTTGGCAAACAGGACCAATGCTCGCCCCATTGGAGTGGTAGAAGATGTGCTGGTGCAAGTTAATGACCTGATTTTCCCTGCTGATTTTTACATCCTAAACATGGCAGGGGAAACAAATTCAAGCAGATCACCGATCATTCTGGGCAAACCGTTCATGAAGACGGCGAAGACAAAGATTGATGTTGATGATGGAACCATGTCCATGGAGTTTGGTGACATTGTTGCAAAATTCAACATTTTCGATGCTATGAAGCATCCCTTGGAAGAGCACTCTGTCTTTCAAATAGAGTTGCTCTCTGAAATTATTGATGACACTTATGATGACTTGGTTGCTGATTTTCCATCTATTTCTGGTTTTGATGATGTTTATTCATGTGCTGATTGTACTAACACTGACCCTTGTGCTGTTTGTGCTGAGATTAATGCTACCTTGCAGGGTGACAGTGTAAGTGAAGCTGCTTGTTCAGCTGAAGTTCTTGACAGCACGGCTGCCCCAAATGTACCATCCATTGAGCAGCCACCCTCCCTAGAGCTTAAGCCACTTCCTGGAAATCTGAAGTATGCTTATTTGGAGAGGAATGAAAAACTTCCAGTCATAATTTCCTCTAACCTTGATTCCAGGAAACTAAGCTCTTGGAGGTTTTGAAGAAGCATAGGAAGGCAATTGGGTGGACCTTGGCTGACATACCAGGAATTAGCCCCTCCAGGTGTATGCATAGGATTTTGTTGGAGGATGGGGCTAAAACAGTTAGGCAGCCCCAAAGGCGGCTCAATCCCTTGATACTTGATGTTGTGAAGAAGGAGGTAACAAAACTCTTGCATGCGGGTATCATATACCCTATCTCTGACAGTAATTGGGTGAGCCCAGTGCAAGTTGTACCTAAGAAGTCTGGACTCACAGTGGTGAAAAATGAAAATGATGAACTTGTTCCCACTAGAGTCCAGAATAGCTGGAGAGTTTGCATTGATTACAGGAAGTTGAACCAGGCTACTAGAAAAGATCACTTTCCTTTGCCGTTCATCGATCAGATGCTTGAACGGCTAGCCGGTAAATCACACTATTACTTTCTTGATGGTTTTTCAGGTTACTTCTAGATCCACATTGCACCAGAGGATCAAGAGAAGACAACCTTCACGTGCCTTTTCGGCACTTTTGCTTACAGGAGGATGCCATTTGGTCTTTGCAATGATCCTGGCACATTCCAGAGATGCATGATTCGTATTTTCACTGAGTATATTGAGAATTGCATGGAAGTGTTCATGGATGACTTTACTGTTTATGGTTCCTCATTTGATGCATGCTTGCGTAGTTTGAATCTGGTTTTGGAAAGGTGCATTGAAACTGACCTTGTTTTGAACTATGAAAAATGCCATTTTATGGTTGAACAGGGGATTGTTTTGATGCATATTATTTCTGAAAAGGGTATTTCAGTAGATCCTGCTTAGATTGATGTGATTTATACACTACCTTACCCATCTTGCGTTCGCGAGATTCGTTCTTTTCTTGGTCATGCAGGTTTCTACAGGCGCTTCATAAAGGATTTCAGCAAGATAGCTCTCCCTCTGTCAAACTTGTTGAAGAATGACGCCATTTTCAACTTTGATGACAACTGCAAGAAGGCGTTTGATTTCTTGAAGAAGGCATTGACCTCCACTCCCATCATCCAGCCTCCTGACTGGACCCTGCCTTTTGAGAGTACCTGTGATGCCTCTAACTGTGCTGTGGGGGCGGTCCTTGCACAAAGGGTGGGCAAGGCTGCCCATGTGATTTACTATGCTTCTAGGATTCTAGATGCTGAACAGGCTAATTACACCACCACTGAAAAGGAACTTCTAGCTATTGTTTTTGCTCTTGATAAATTTAGATCATATTTGCTAGGTTCCAAGGTTGTTGTTTTCACTGACCATGCAGCTCTAAAGTACTTGTTGAAAAACCCAGAAGCAAAACCGAGACTGATTCGGTGGATGCTGTTGCTCAAAGAGTTCAATGTGGAGATTAAAGATAAAAGTGGAGCTGAGAATTTAGTAGCTGATCACTTGAGCAGAATAGAGAGGGATGAGGATCCTTCCCCCATTCAGGATAACTTTCCTGATGAGCAGCACTTGCAGTTACATGGGGTAACTCCTTGGTTTGCTGATATTGTTAACTATCTTGTTGCTGGTGTTTTTCCAACAGGTGCAACCAGGGCACAAATTCACAAACTCGGGAGTGATGCCAAATACTGTTTGGGATGATCCATATCTTTGGAAGTTTAGCAGTGATTAGGTAATTAGGAGATGTGTCCCCGACTATGAGATTGAGTCTATTTTGCACTTTTCTCATGCTTCTCAGGTAGGGGGACACTTTGGGCCACAGAGGACTGCAAGGAAAATCCTGGACTCGGGTTTTTATTGGCCCACCATTTTTAGAGATGCTTATGAGGTTTACCGGACTTATAAGGAGTGTCAGACAGCAGGGACAGCCATCACTCGTAAGAGTGAAATGCCTCAGCAACCTATGCTTTTCTGTGAGGTGTTTGATGTGTGGGGAATTGACTTTATGGGTCCTTTCCCTGCATCTTTTGGTTTCCTCTATATTCTGCTTGCTGTTGATTATGTTTCAAAGTGGGTGGAAGTTGTCCCCACTAGGACTAATGATTTTAGAGTTGTTGCAAATTTTGTCAGGTCCAATATCTTCTGCAGGTTCGGAATACCTCGGGCTATCATAAGTGACCAAGGCACTCATTTCTGCAACCGCACCATGGAAGCTTTACTCCGGAAGTATGGAGTTGTGCACAGGGTCTCCACTGCATATCATCCCCAGACTAATGGGCAGGCTGAGATCTCAAACAGAGAGATCAAACAGATCTTAGAGAAAGTAATGCATCCAAATAGGAAGGACTGGAGCCGCCGTCTAGAAGACGCACTTTGGGCTCGAAGAACAGCTTTCAAGACACCAATAGGGATGTCTCCCTATAGACTTGTGTTTGGTAAGGCATGTCACCTTCCTGTAGAGATTGAACACCGAGCTTATTGGGCGGTCAGAAGCTGTAATTTGGAAATGCAAAAGGCAGGCATTGAAAGGAAACTCCAATTACAGCAGCTTGAAGAGCTTAGGCTAGAGGTCTATGAAAGCTCTCGAATCTACAAAGAGAAAACCAAGCACTTCCATGATCAGATGATTTCTAGGAAGGAATTCTCTGTGGACCAACAGGTTTTACTGTTTAACTCTCGCCTGAAGGTGATGACTGGGAAACTCCGATCCAAGTGGATTGGCCCATTTGTTGTTACTAATGTTTTTCCTCATGGTGCAGTAGAAATTAAAAGTGCAGGTAGCAACAAGGTCTTTAAGGTTAATGGTCAGCGCTTGAAGCTATTCCATGAGAGCTCTGTGCCTGAAGATGCAACCATTGAAGAGCTCTCCTTGGGAGAGCCCACCTACACTACAACTTGATCAGGGAGCACTTCTTCCTTTCCCTCACTCTTACTTTATATTTGTGTTCTTTCATTGAGGACAATGCATGTTTTAAGTGCGGGGGAGGGAACCAATTGTTTGTTTTTGTTTTGTTTTCCTTGTTTGTGTTGCTTTGAGTCGTATGTGTGTTGAGTCTCGTGTCGGTGAGCTTCTTGGATCCTAATCAAATTTTGTATAGATGGATGGCATGATATGTGTTGACTGTTGATGAGTTCCCCTAGGTTTTAAAAAAAATTGAAAATTGATCCCCATGTGAAAAATTGAAAATTGAACTTTGGGATATTTTGTTATGACTGCATGATTTATGATAAGTTTGGGGTGAAGGGATGCACACACTAGGGATTGAATCTCGGTCAAACAATTTGCAAAAATGTCCAGGTGAGGATTTGAGCCTCCAACATGTTTTTAATTGTGTGAATCACTTTCAAGTTGCACTTTCCCGAATTTGCTTGAGTCTCTTCATGGTTTGCATGTTTATGTGCTTGCATCAAATGATTTAGGCAATTTTCTTTTAATTAACCACTTGGCCTAAAAAGAACCATCCCTAATGCATGTTACCTAGTTAGCCCCTTTGAGCCTAATTAGCCTATTGTTTCGTGATGACCCTATGCTACAAGCCAAAAATCTGAAAAAAACCATGTTGACCCGATCTTAGGATTAGGAGAGCATAGATCCTTAGCAAGACAAGGGTTGCAAGAAAGTAAGTTTGGGGTGGCTGCAAGGTTTAATATGTCATTCTGGGTTGAGAAAAAAAGAAAAATGAAGGTTGGAGCCAAAGGCAAAGAAAAAAAGGAAAAGAGAAAAAAAAAAGAAAAGCACAAAATGTCAAGAAAAGGGTATCGGAAGAAAAAGACTGTAGTCACCCAAGGCAAAAAAGGAAAAATGGAAAAAGGAATTTGAGTGGAAGTTCAATGTGTCAAATGCTCATGCTCTCTTAGTTCCTAGGGACTTAAGCCTAGTACCTTTGAATATCCTACCCTTAGACAGGCCCCATTACAACCTTTAAAGACCTTTTGATGTTGCATGCATGTTTTCGTGGGAACCTCGTTTGAGATGAAAATCAAATTCATGGGAAGTGCTCTTGAAATGTGAACTTGAGTGAAAAGTTGATAGCCTAGACAAATTGAGCGAATGAGTGAAACATTAATTACCCTTGTGAGGAAGGCGATTGTTTGAATTTGGTTATCTCCCTTTTGTGTGTAGCTTGGATCCTCAACTCAGATTAATGATTGCATGAATGATGGAATTCTCAATTGTTTAAAGTAAATGAATGTGGGATTACACTGTTGCAAAGGGGGGAAACATTGAAGAGAAATTGTTTTGATAAAATTGCATGAAATTTGTGCGAAATTGATTGACTCCTTTAAGCTTGCCAAGTTTGAGTCTTTTTGAGTTTTAGTTTGCTTGGGGACAAGCAAAGTTTAAGTTTGGGGTATTTTGATCAGCCTCTGGCGAACTAGTTTTATAACTAGTAAGATCAAGGTTTTTGTGCTAATTATTCGAGTTTCAATCTCGTTTTAGCCCAGATTTGGATTTAACTGTCCTCAAGCAACATTTTGAGTTTCTTAAGTAGTTTAGGACATTTTAGTTAGTTTTAGAGTCAAATAAAACATTCACTGCTATCTCATGTTTTCAGGTTAAAAGGGGAAGCACTTAGAGTCAAGGGAATGAAGAAAACAGTGGAAAGTGCAATCCTTGGAGTTTCGCCTCGCGATAAGCTACTCGCCTCGCGAGCCTGAAGACCAGCCTGAGCAGCAACAGTCACCCTCTCTGTCTCGCCCCGCGAGAGGCTACTCGCCTCGCGAGCCTGAAGGCCAGACTGTGCCAGAGAATATCATCCTTTCTGTCTCTCCTCGCGAACCATGTCCCGCCTCGCGAGCCTGAAGACCAGAAGCCATCACATCCAGGCCGTGATACTCATCACAGGCGTAATGAGAAGACCCTTTCTGTCTCACCTTGCGAATCACCATTCGCCTCGCGAGAATCCAATTTTGAACTGGCGCCACTTTTAATATTCGCCTTGCGAGAGGCTACTCACCTCGCGAGCGGGCGTAGATCCTGAAGGTTATAAATTGCTGTTTTGGGCAGATTAGGGGGGACTTTTCATTATCCACTGTTTACGAATTTCCTAGGTTGTATTACTTTTTTTATGGAGAACTAATTCCCTTGGATTAGTCTGCTGTAATCGGTTTCCGCCGCACTTGAGGTTCTGTAATTCCCATTTGAATTGCTATTCCCTTTCAATATTGTTCTGTATGTTCTCTTTGCTTAATTCAGAATGGTATAGGATTAGTATTGATTTATTTCGATGATTCTATGTTCCTATACTTAATTGCGTTTGCTTAATTCGCGTGTGTTCAATCGTGTTTGCTTAATTCACGAGTGCTTCACCCCGTTTGCTTAATTCGGGAATTAGGAACATACATCTCGTAGTGCCAATTTCGCTATTGAATTGTTGCTACAATCGAAAAGGGATTAGAATCCGCTTAGGGCTTGGAATTTATATGAACCGATGATAGTGGGAAATCGAAAACAATAGATTAATCGTTTTAATTATTGATAATCACTTCTTGCTCTGTTTTCTCAATTGAATTTTAAACCTTCAAACCCCCCCAAAACTGTTTTTTCTGAAAATAACAATCCAAGAGTCCTTGTGAGACGATACTCGAGTTGTCGCACCCTGACTACAGTTTTTACAAACCACTCGTTCTTTTTGACGCGCGTTCGACAGCGTGTCACACACACACACGCACACTACAAAAATAGCGACCCAAAAATAACGACCGAACCTATCGATCACTATTTACGACCTAAATTGCGACCAGCATAGCACCTTTCAGATGAAACTAAAAACATGGACACCGCGACCGAATTGGTTGGTGGCAAAGCAATCGATCTCCAAATTGTTGACTTCAAAAGTATTTTTTTGTTGGCCAAACAGTGACTGATTTTTTGACCGAGTATAACACAACGGTCATACTGGAGCCATTTAGCGACCGATATTAATTCGGTCGCTAAAACGTACTACATAAAATTCAAAAAATAGATAGCTTACAGAAAATAGCGACCGAGTTGTATTTAAGTGGTTGGTGACCGAAATAGCCACCGATTATTTTGGTTGCCAAATTATAAATCCTTAAAATCGTGAAGTCCCTCCCTTCTTCCTCATTTCTGCCAAGTTCTTCCTCCCTTACCCTATTTTTCTCCCTCACCTCATCAGGCCGCCAGTCACCACCGCCACCACCGCAATGCCCGTCACCACCGCCATTTCCAGTAAGCCTCCGTCCCCCTCCTCCTCTTCCATCTCTTCCGCTCCCCTCTTCTTGCTCTGTATTTAATTTTCCCCCCTCTGTTTCAGTGCTTTGACGAATACTCCGGCCACCAACACGCAGGCCTCAGGTCACCACGCGCTCCTGCCCTCTCCTCTCCTCATTTTGTGCGATCCCTACTCTGACATGAGGTAACTTGTTTTTGATTTTTTTTGTTAGTTCTTTGCTCATTTTTTGCTCTATCTGAATCAAACCATCTGTTTGGTTTTTGCTATTGAAATGGATTCCAACAATGACAAGTACATCTCTCAGCTTCTCTTTATTCGGGTCTTTGTTTTCTTGAAAGGCACACTCTTTTGAAACTCCATTTTATGTTTTAATTTTTATGCTCTTTATTTTTTTAATAATTTTGTTTCTTGTGTTTTTACTTGAGAGATGAAATTGGTTCCCTTCCGTTTGCTGGGATTTTACTTACAAGTATGGTTCTTTTTTTAAAATTTACTCGGTTTATGGGGTTGTTGATGTTCCACTACAAATAAAAGGTCATTTAGCGACCGAAAATAGCGACCGAATATAATAGTTGCTATTTGCGACCAAAATTGTGACCGATTTTAGGATCTACAAGAACACTTGTTATAATCAATCTTGCGACCTAAATAGCGACCGAAAAGTAGGGCGATCGATTTTAACCCAACGGTAAAATTTTATTTATTTTTAAGACCGATCTTAATTCGGTTGGTAACCCATGTGTAAAAACTTTTGATGTAGAGCGTTTGTGTGACTGATTTTAATTTGATCGCTAACCTGGAGAATTAAAATTTCAAAATAACTCAACAGTGATCGAATTTGCGACCGTTTTAAAAAATTTAATTTGCTAAAAATTAAATCCCTAAAAATTAACAGATCCCCCTTTATTCTCCATTTTCGTTCGAACTCTCCTCTTTCTCACTTTTTCTCTCTGTCTCACTGCACCCACTTCCCTGTTCCGGCCGCACACCGCCACCTCTCATCGTCTCGTATTCCTCCGGCCACCACTTGGTAAGGTTCTCCTCTTATCCTTCTCATTTTGTGTTTCTCCTTCTCTATCTCTCACTCTCTCTTCCTCCTCCCAGCAGCACCGTGCCACCACCGCCATCACGACCACCACTGTAGCACCGTGACCTCCTCCTTTGGTAAGGTCTCCTCTCCTCTCACTCTCTATGTATCTCTCTCTCTCTTGCTCGGTTCTATTTGTCTCAGTTTCTCTCTATGTCTCTCTCAGGTGTCATCTCTTCCTCCTCCGGCCACCACCACCATCTCAAGGGGTTCTGTTCGCGCGGCCACCACCCCCACAGTCTCCTCTGATCAGTTCTGTCTCAAGTTATAGGGTTTAGGGAAGTTCTGTCTGTATGGGTATTTATGCTTGAGTTTTGTCAGTATGGGTATTTTCTTTCTCTTGCAAGAATGATTTACATGTGTAAAAATCAGAATGATCTAAGCAAGAATAACATTGGAGGTTTACAGAGTTCATATTGTAAGAATGACCACTCTCTGACACCTTTTTCCCTTTTGTTGTTGAATTTTTTAAATTTTTCTTTACTAATTTTGTGTTTTCACGTTTGAAAATAGACAAAAGATTGTGCATACAAAAGCAATGTTGGTGTGGGGTCTCAGGGAAAGGGATATGACAAGGGGCTTAAAAATGATGTATGTTTGAAGCAAAGTCATAACCCTCAAGGATTTAGTTTCTTACGAGCCCATTTTATGTGAAATTTAGAGTATATCCATCTCTTCCTACTTTCATATCACCCCGTCTGACAGATTTTCCTTCACAATGGGGCACAAGTATTATCTGGATCAATGTTTGGTTTTATCAATCAAGATAATGTTAAAGTTGGTCATGTTATTGTGAAGAATCAGGTGAGTGCTTTCTTTATTGCCATACATTGGCAACAATGAGGTTTGTGGTCTTTAACTCTAAGAAGAAGAAAAAAAGTATGGAGGAAGAACATAAACACACAACACCATGCCGTGTAATTGTCTAATGCATATAAATTATATAACTTGTGCTCAAATTTGCATTTGGTTAATGAAGCTTCTCAGAGAAGCTTGGTTCTTGAAAATGAAATTCTTTCACATTGGGAGTCAATGCCTTCTTTTCCATTCTCAGTTGCGAGGTGCTTAGAAATGGAACCTTACCACTCCAATCTTGAAATGATTCTCGGATTCTTTAGGAGGAATAATTTGAGACCAACATTACTGGATTTGAAGAAATGGGCCTCGGTATCTCTCTCATTTTGGAAAAGATTAAAATTTTCAACTAGAAAATATAAGATTGCTGGTTTATTACCATGTTTATCCATTTTTAGTATCCCAATTGAAAGAGCAATATCGGCTGTATCCTTACTTTTCAGTTACTTTGTCCTTTGACCATCTTTAAGTTTCAACATTTTTTTTCTCAGCTACAAACTCTGATATCACACTTTCAGTTACTCTGAGATCACACTTATGCAGTGTTGAATGCTCATCTCTACTGATTGACATTTCATTCTCTACGTTACAACTATTCTCTCCTTGGTCAACCTCATTATACCTTCACTTAACTAAATGAGTACCTGCAGCTTCAAACCTCATTACTTGCTCATATGAATGAATAACAACGGTTCAATCCTCACTAACTCACATTATTGTTCCTCATTTTCGGCCAGAATTGTTATGGAGGTTACATAGATGATGAGGACAACAAGTGAGTCCTTTGCACTGGCATGTATTTCCCTTTTTTTTCCCTACCTTTTTATTTCATCTTATCGCCTTTCTAATCACGTAAGTGTTAGTTATTCAATTATTTGTTCTATCATCCATGCCAATTATGAACAATGCCATAAGCTAGAAAATTTGTTGACTATTATCTAGCTAACTGCTAACTTGATTGTTAGCATTATATATTATGCATCAATTTTGTTCATCCACTACAATATCTCAATGGTAAAAAACGCACAGACAATAGCCAATCTTCAATTCAAGTTTGAGAACTTGAATAGTAAGGCATTGAGAATAAGTAGTTGAAAAGGTTGTCATGTTCAAATTGTACCTTGAGTTACGTTAATGAACTTTTAAATTTACGATCATAAGTTGATCCATCAATGTCCAAATGCTGATACAAAATCACAAATATTGCATTGGAATATTTTAAGCTATTTTGTTATAGGAAAATATTGTAAGTTCAAGATATTTGCTGCTATGGATTTAATGGAAAATTTTAAATATAAATCTATTACACTAGAAAACGGATAGGTGGGCATGACATGAGGATAGTAGTCCAAATATAATCTTAATCTCCATCTGCTTTGTTTGATAAAAATAACTTCAACTATTTTAGATAAGTGTTTTTTTTTAGGTCTAGATAAGTAGTCTTTTAACTAAATGCTTGAGTTATATAATTTATCTATATACAAACTCTTAAATGTTAGTTTCCAAAATGTTAGTATTTGACACAATTAATTTTATTTATGCATTATAGGTCATTGCTCTATTTCTCGTGAGTTGAAACCGAGTCCCTTCGTCCCCTCTCCATCTCTACAAGTAATCAATTGGTCGTAATGGCTTTTATATTACTAACTTGAATACAATTAAGTTGGCTCTAAGGATATTACTTTACTTTCATATTGTCTTATTATATTTATCAGTTCTTAATCTTCTTGTCTGCGGCTCATCCCCTTATCCTTACTTGTTTTTGCATTTTGTCGCATAGGTAAGTTCTCTCAATACTCTCTTTTAAGGTTCTGCTTTGTCTAAAAGGTTCTGATTGTGTGGTGCTTGTAATATGTTATGTGAATTATATATCTTGTTGTTTGTTAGTGGAGAGCTGAGCTCAATAGGAAGAGATCTTGCCTAAAAGGCAAGATGCTGATTGTGTGCTGATAATTTAATATTTATGCATGTATTTACAATTATGTGTTGTTTGTTAGTGGAGAGCAGAGCTCAATAGGATGTGATCCTGTAAAAAAGGCATGATGCTTGTTGTGTGTTGTTAGTTTAGAAGTTATGCATGTGTTTGACAATTATGTGTGACTTGTTAGTGGAGAGCGGAGCTCAATAGGATGTATGCTACTATATTTTATCTAAGTTTGTATTGAATTATGCTTCAATGTATATTTGCTCAAGTATGCTACAATCCCTATAAGTCAATAGTTTTTTTCCTATTAGAGTTAATTATTAATTTACGAAAGTCTTAGTTTCCTATTTGAGATTCAATATTAATGAGCATGTGTACCTTCTAAAAATGCGCATGCTCATTGTATTGAATATTGAATTGTCCAAGTGGGACAGTCTGGGAAAAAAAAACCTTTTTCACACTCGTACAATAGTCATTTCCATGTTCAAATGCCTTATATATATACTTGATGAAATCTCGGTCTGATGCATTTCCTTTTGTTCTCCTGGTGCATACTTGATCGCGGTGATTCTCACCGTGCTTGAGTCGTGCACTTGGAGACCGATGGGAAATGCTACCGAAATTTTGTTAAGTATAAGGTATTTGAATAAGGGAATAACTATTATTAGCCGAGTGTGGTAAAGATTTCTTCTCGAATGTGATAGGTTCATACATTGTCATAAGAACAAGATTGATGGAGTTATTGGAATGCACCGTAATATATAAGTGTTACTGTAGGGTTGGTCAGGCTATTTAATTGGCAGCAATGGATATTCCGGAGAATCGGAAATGGATGTATCGTAGGTTGGATCGGAATAAACGTCTTATGGAAGAGTATAGAGTTGGAGTGGGTGAGTTTATAGAGTTTATTGTTAGCCAGGAGAGATTTATACGGTTGGGTGGTGATCATTTGAGGTGTCCTTGCAAAAGATGCAAGTGTCAATCTTTCAAAAGCGTGGATGGATTTGTAGCCGATCTTTATGAGAAGGACTTCATGCCTAATTACTATTGGTGGAGTAACCATGGTAAGACGTTGCCTGATTTAAACCCGGTTGTGTTTGAAGGTTTGTATTATGGAAGTGGTGACCAGAGGAAAGAATTGAATCCATACGAACAGATGATAATGGATCATGCTAGACCATCGGTTGGTGTTGCACTAGAAGAAGATGGTGTAATGGGTTCCCAATACATAGAGGAGAATCCGAATCCCGAAGCTCAAAGATTCTATGATATGCTGAGTGCTGCACGATCTCCATTGTGGAAAGGATGTCGGGAGTACACGGAGTTGTCGATGTGTATGGAATGGTTGAGTATCAAATCTGACTACAATATGCAAGAAGGTTGTTTTAATCGCCTCACCATGTCAGTGTCCAAGGCGTTGCCGGAAGACAATCGGATGCCTACTAATTTTTATCATGCTAAGAAGTTTATGGAAAATTTGGGTCTGGGGTGTTTAAAAATTGATTGCTGCCCGAATGGATGTATGTTGTACTATAAGGATGATTCAGCGGAGAGCATAACATGTTGTCGATTTTTTGGTGCGGATCGGTATAAGACAACCACTAGGATGGGCATTGAGAAGAAGATGTCGCTAAAAAAGATGTGGTACTTTCCGCTCGTACCAAGACTTACAAGATTGTACTCTTCGATGGCCACTGCAGCTCATATGAGGTGGCATAGTGAGCATGATAGGGAGCAAGATATCTTGTGTCATCCATCAGATTGAGAAGCTTGGAAGCATTTTGATAGGGTTCATATGACATTTTCGCAGGACCCTCGGAACGTCCGATTGGGGTTATCTACGGATGGATTTAATCCTTTCGGGAAGTCTGGCAAAGCACACTCTTGTTGGCCGGTTATCCTGACTCCGTACAATCTTCCCCCGGGGATGTGCATGAAGCAGGAGTCTATGTTCCTAACAGTCATAATTCCGGGTCCGTCTAATCCAAAAGGTAAGATTGATGTGTTCTTGCAGCCGCTGATAGATGAGTTGATGATGCTGTGGAATGATGGTGTGTTGACATATGACGTATCTTTGAGGCAGAATTTCATGATGAAAGCAGTTTTGATGTGGACGATCAAAGACTTTCCCGCCTATAGGATGATGTCGGGTTGGATGACTGTGGGGAAGCTTGGTTGCCCAATATGTATGGAGCGATCGAAGGCATTCACGCTTAAAAACAGTCGAAAGATCTCATATTTTGATTGTCATCGTCAATTCCTTCCAGAAGATCATTCTTATAGGCGGAACAAGAATGCATTCAAGAAGCGTTGTACGGAGACAACACCGCCTCCACCACGTTTGTCCGGTCCTAACGTATGGCGGAGAGTACAGTATTTACCGCTCATCCATGAATCCCAAGGAGAGCGTATTCCTGATTATGGCATCAACCATAATTGGACAAAACAAAGTATATTTTGGAGGTTGCCGTATTGGAGGACGCAGCTACTCCGTCACAACATTGATGTCATTCATACTGAGAGGAATGTGTTTGACACTGTGATGGACATCAAGGGGAGGACAAAGGATACAAATAAAGCCCGATTGGATCTTGCTGAAATTTGTAATTGGAAGAAGCTTGAGTTGAAGGACGGTGGTCGTGGCAGACTTATCAAACTGAAGGCAAGTTATACACTAAGCAAAACATAGAAAGTGACCGTCTGTAAGTGGGTTAAAGAACTAAAGTTACCAGATGGGTGTGCTTCCAATATGGGTAGATGTGTTGACATTAAGGAAGCAAAGTTACATGGAATGAAGAGTCATGATTGCCACATGTTCATGCAACGATTGCTTCTAATTGCGTTCGACGCATTACCGAAACCAATTTGGAACCCACTTGTTGAGCTTAGCCACTTTTTCAGGGAGCTTACATCGACAAAACTAAATGTGAATCAATTAAAGGATATGGAAGTCAAGATACCCGTTTTGTTATGTAAGCTGGAGCAAATCTTCCCACCGAGTTTCTTTGATACAATGGAACACCTTCCAGTTCATCTACCATACGAAGCAAGAGTTGGTGGCCCAGTACAATACCGCTGGTTGTATCCATTTGAGAGGTAAACAACATCAACTATTTTACTTAATACATAAGAAATTCACGAACATGAGATCGTAGTTTAGCTTTCTCTAAAACTAGTAATTATTTGTATGTATCCCTGATAAGCCTCTGTCTCATCTAGTTTTATGGCTAGTATGACCAGGGTTTTGTGCAAATTATATCCTATTTTCACCCAACTTAGATTAGATTGTCCTCAAGCAAGGTTTTGAGTCTCTAGAGTAGTTTTAGGTTAATTTAGCTAGATTTGAGTTAAATAATACACTTATAGTTATTTCTTTGTTTTCAGGTTAAGTGAAAGTCAAGAGAATAAGGAAACAGGGGGTTCGCCTCGCGAATGCTTACTCGCCACGCGACCCCGAAGCCTGACTGTTCCAAAAAAATGCAAGGTCTCTGGTTCGCCTCGCGAAGAAGGTCTCGCCCCGCGAGTGTTGCAACCCTGAAAAGTCAGAGACGATCACGGCTTGCCCGTGTTGAAGGTCACGGCCGTAGCAGTTTTGAAGTTGAAGAGTCTCGCCTCGCGAAGAATTGTTCGCCTCGCGAGAATGCCAAAGGTTGCAGACTGTTCGCAGGATTCGCGTCGCGAGAGAGGCTTCGCCTCGCGAATAGACTTAATATCTGATTAGTATAAATTGATGTTCTGAACAGTTTGTAAAGAGACTTTTGCTTCTCCATTGTTTAGTTTTGCATTTTCTCTGTGTGATTTCGTTTTTGTCATGGAGAACTAAGTTCTAGGATTAGTCAACTGTTTGAGAATTCCATATACTTGAGGTTTTGTAAATCCCTATTTTAATTGCTTTTCCCTTTTCAATACCATATTATACATTTCTGTTTGTTATTTTAGGAGTGTGTAGTATTGTATTGATTTGTTTCAGTGATGTTATTTTCCTATACTTAATCGCGTTTGTTATTTCGCGTGTGTTCATTCATGTTCGTTTGTTCATGAGAGCTTAACCCCGTTTGTTATTTCGGGAATAGGAACTTGCATCCATAGTAGCAATTACGTTGTTAGTTGTTGCTGTAACTGAAAGGGGATTAGAATCTACTTAGGGCTTGGGATTACATTAACCAAGGATAGTTGGGAATTCTTGACAGTAGATTAATCGTTGTTTGCTAATTGATAATCTCTTTTCAACTGCCCTGTTTTTAATTGCTCTGTTCTGCTTGTTTCTTATTTGCACTCCAATCCAAACCCCCCCCCCCCCCCAAACTGATTTTTTGTGAAAGGTAACACTTTCAGAGTCCTTGAGAGACGACATCCGAGTTGTCGCCCTAAACTACAGTTTTAAACCCGCTCGTCCTTTTTGGCGCGTCTTGCGACAACAATGACCAAAAATTGGCGCCGTTGCCGGGGACTCTGAGTTGTTATTTTTCACAATTTGTTTTTATTTTATTTTCTTTTCTTTCTTTTATTTTCTGTTTTGTTTTGAATTGGTCTGGCTACTAGGTCTCATTGCCCTGAACTGTGTGATTTTGACCCGGAAATTGAAAGAACACTGCACACACTCCGTAGGGAATTTCGGGCTAGCACTAGTAGTGATTCCAATTTTAAAACTGCTTTTGAAAACATGGGAGACCAGAGGACATTAAGACAGCTTGCTGCCCCTGATGTCAACTATAATGGATTGTGTATTTCTTATCCTGGTGCTGACACTCCTTTTGAACTGAAATCTGGTTTTATTCACTTGTTGCCCAAGTTTAATGGTCTTGCAGGTGAGGATCCACACAAGCACTTGAAGGAATTCCAAGTTGTATGCTCCACAACCTCGAGATCAGAGGGAGTCACTGAGGATAGTATCAAGCTGAAGGCTTTTCCGTTTTCACTCCAGGGAGCTGCAAAGGATTGGCTATTGTATCTTGAGCCCAACTCCATCACCACTTGGAATGACTTGAAGAGGGTTTTTCTGGAAAGATACTTTCCTGCTTCAAGAGCTGCTTCAATAAGAAAAGAAATATGTGGCATCAGGCAAGGGAATGAGTCACTAGCTGAATACTGGGAAAGGTTCAAGCATTTGGTATCCAGTTGCCCCCAGCATCAAATTTCGAACAACTCTCGATCCAAGACTTTTATGAAGGATTTTGCCGATGGATAGGAATCTTTTGGATGCTGCTAGTGGGGGAGCATTAGTTGATAAGACCCCAACTGCTGCCAAGCAACTCATTGAGAACATGTCATTGAATTCCCAGCAGTTCACTACCAGAAGAAATTCAGTTGAAACAAGAGGTGTGCATGAGATTCATAGGTCATCTTCTAACCAGGCCGCCATTGAAAATAGATTGGATGAGCTGACTTCTTTTGTAAGGCAATTGGCAATAGACAGAGTTCAGCCTGCACGGTTGTGTAGCATCTGCAATTCACCTGAACACCCACACGATGCATGCCCTATCCAGAGAGAAGAGTTTGTCAGTGAAGTGTCTCAAGCCTTTGCAGTCCATCCGTATAATCAAGGCAATAACTAGAGCAGTACAGCACTCCAGACCTCTCAACAAATAGGTACCATCCCAGTTGGAGTAATCATCCTAATCTGCGGTATGGGAACTCATTCCAACAACAACCAATGGCACATCAGAATCCTCCAGTGACCACTTCTGCACCTTCTTGACCATCATTAGAAGACTTGGTAAAGCAAATGGCTGCATCTAGTATACAGTTTCAGCAGCGGACAGATGCTAGCATTCAAGATTTGAGGACACTGATTGGACAGCTGGCCACATCCATGAATAGCATACAGCAAGGTCAAGGGACAAACCAGCTGCCGGCATAACCAGTGATCAATCCCAATGCTTCCAACCCTAATGTGAGTGCCATATCTCTGAGATCTGGAAAAGTTATTGAGGCCACCTCTGAAAAAGATGAAGGAACTATTGAGACAACTCCTGAGCCTTCAGTCGATGTTACAGTTGAGAAAGTGTACAGAACACCAATCCCATTCCCACACAGATTGCAGAATAATAAGAAGATTGGTGGTGAAGATAAGGAGAAGGAAATTCTTGATGTTTTAAGAAAGGTAGGTGTTAATATCCCACTGTTGGATGTGATCAAGCAAGTGCCCAAGTATGCAAAATTTCTCAAGGACCTATGTACCAACAAGAAGAGGATGAAGAATAATGAGAGGGTTGATTTGGGAATGAATGTCTCAGCGCTTATCCAGTCTAAACCAGAGAGAGTTGCTGTTATAGCCCCTACTCAGGCATTACCACAGAAGTGCAAGGATCCAGGCGTATTTACTATTCCATGCACTATTGGGGATAAGAAGTTTGAAAATTTCATGCTGGATTTGGGAGCCTCTATCAATGTCATGCCTACCTCCATCTTTAACAAACTTGATCTTGGTCCCTTGAAGTATACAGGTCTCACCATTCAGTTGGCCAACAGGACCAGTGCCCGCCCCATGGGAATGGTGGAAGATGTGCTAGTGAAAGTTGATGATCTGATCTTCCCACATTGACTTCTACATCCCGGACATGGCGGAGAGACACATTCCAGTAAATCACCAATCATCCTGGGCCGACCATTCATGAAGACAGCTAAGACTAACATTGATGTTGATGATGGGACCATGTCTATGAAGTTTGGGGATATAGTTGCAAAGTTTAACATATTTGATGCTATGAAACATCCAGTGGAAGAGCACTCTGTATTCCACATGGAGCTGATTTCTGAGACTATTGAGGACACCCATGAGAACTTGTTTTCTAATTTTCCACTTAATTCTGGCTGTGATGATATTTTTTCTTGCCCTGATTGTACTAACGCTAACCATTGTGTGGTTTGTGCTGAGATTGCTGCCTGTTTAGCAGGTGATAAATTTGTCAGTGCAGTGGATGAGAAACATGAAGAAGATGAAGCAGCACCGGAGGCCCTCCCTACCTATCTGCCACCTCCCCCTGCGAAACCACCAGAGGAAATAGATTTTGCACCATGGATAGTTCAAGGGATTGAAGCCAAATTCTATTGGGAGGACTTTGTTGATGAAGCGGTCGTCTTTGACCCAAGAGGAGGTGATGAGTCCGCCGCATTGAGCAAGGTCGCCATCATTGGCAAGTGTTTACTCATATATCAAGGATGCAAGTTATGGGACCATGAAATGAACTCTACCTCTTTGGCCTTAGACTGCAAGGAATGGGATCCAGGTGGCAGCTCCCGCATACACTGCACTTGATCAGGGAGTACTCTTTTCCTTTCCCTCACTATGATTTTATAGTTCTGTTGTTCATTGGGGACAATGCATGTTTTAAGTGTGGGGGAATGAACTAGTTGTAGTTTTGTTGAGTCTTGTTTCTTTGAATAAAGCTCCTGAATAATTTGAGAAGCTCAGGAGTATTTGTGTGTTGAGTCTTTTGTTGGCAAGTTTGTTAGATTTTGATTGATGTTGCACAGATTGCTTGCATGATTGATATGTGATGATTCCCCCTAGGCTGAAAAATTTTTATTTTTGAAAAGTGATTCCCATGTGAAATTGAAAACTGAACTTTGAGATTTTGTTATGATGGCATGATGTATGATAAGTTTGGGGTGATAGGGAGCACACACTAGGGATAGAATCTCTGTCAAATAATTTGCATAAATGTCCAGGTGAGGTTTTGAGCCTCCAACATGTTTTTGATTGTGTGAAAATCACTTTCAAGTTGCACTTTCCTGAATTTGATTGAATCTCTTTTTGGTTTGCATGATTATGTGTTTGCTTCAGATGATTTAGGCATTTTCTTTGTAAATAACTACTTAGCCTAAAAATAACCAATTCCTAATGCATGTTCCCTAGTTAGCCCCATTGAGCTTATTAGCCTATTAATTCTTGATAACCTAATGTTATAAGCCAAAAAATCCGGAAAACCATGTTAACCCGATCTTAGGATTAGGAGAGCATGTAATCTTGGAATGGGTGCAAGAAACTAAGTTTGGGGTGGCTGCAAGGTGTAAGATGTTGTTGGGATTGTTAAAAAAAAAAAAGAAAACAAAAGAAAAACAGAAAAAAAAAAATAAAAGTGCAAAAATGCCAAAAAGAAATAAAAAGGCTATAGCCACCCAGAAGTATAAAGAAAAAAAATAAAGAAAGGAACTTGAGTGAATTTCAGAGTGTAAATAATGTTCATGCTCTCTTGGTTCCTAGGGTCTTCAGCCTAGTTCCTTTGTTTATCCTACCCTTAGCCAGGCCCCATTACAACCCATAAAAGACCTTTTGATGTTGCATACATATTTTCTGTGGGAATCATTTTGAGATGAAAATCAAGTTTGTGGGAAGTGTTCTTAAAAGTGAAATTGAGTGCAATGTTAATAGCCTGACACAAACTGAGTGATTGAGTGAACAAATAATGCCCTTGTGAGGAAGGCAGTTGTTTGAATTGGTGATCTCCCTCTTGTGTGTGACTTAGATCCCTTGCTTAGGTTTCTGATTGCCTGAATGATGAAATTCTCAATTGTTTGGAATGAATGAATGTGGGGATTGCTTTGCTTGAAAAAGGGGGGGACATTAAAGAAAAATGTTTTGATGTATTGCTTGAATTTGTGCAATGTTGATTGAATCTTTTAAGCTTGCCAGGTCTTGAGTCTTTTTGTTTTTTGAGTCTTAGTTTGCTTGGGGACAAGCAAAGTTTAAGTTTGGGGTATTTTGATAAGCCTCTGGCTCATCTAGTTTTATGGCTAGTATGACCAGGGTTTTGTGCAAATTATATCCTATTTTCACCCAACTTAGATTAGATTGTCCTCAAGCAAGGTTTTGAGTCTCTAGAGTAGTTTTAGGTTAATTTAGCTAGATTTGAGTTAAATAATACACTTATAGTTATTTCTTTGTTTTCAGGTTAAGTGAAAGTCAAGAGAATAAGGAAACAGGGGGTTCGCCCCGCGAATGCTTACTCGCCACGCGACCCCGAAGCCTGACTGTTCCAAAAAAATGCAAGGTCTCTGGTTCGCCTCGCGAAGAAGGTCTCGCCCCGCGAGTGTTGCAACCCTGAAAAGTCAGAGACGATCACGGCTTGCCCGTGTTGAAGGTCACGGCCGTAGCAGTTTTGAAGTTGAAGAGTCTCGCCTCGCGAAGAATTGTTCGCCTCGCGAGAATGCCGAAGGTTGCAGACTGTTCGCAGGATTCGCCTCGCGAATAGACTTAATTTCTGATTAGTATAAATTGATGTTCTGAACAGTTTGTAAAGAGACTTTTGCTTCTCCATTGTTTAGTTTTGCATTTTCTCTGTGTGATTTCGTTTTTGTCATGGAGAACTAAGTTCTAGGATTAGTCTACTGTTTGAGAATTCCATATACTTGAGGTTTTGTAAATCCCTATTTTAATTGCTTTTCCCTTTTCAATACCATATTATACATTTCTGTTTGTTATTTCAGGAGTGTGTAGTATTGTATTGATTTGTTTCAGTGATGTTATTTTCCTATACTTAATCGCGTTTGTTATTTCGCGTGTGTTCATTCATGTTCGTTTGTTCATGAGAGCTTAACCCCGTTTGTTATTTCGGGAATAGGAACTTGCATCCATAGTAGCAATTACGTTGTTAGTTGTTCAGAATCGAAAGGGGATTAGAATCTACTTAGGGCTTGAGATTACATTAACCAAGGATAGTTGGGAATTCTTGACAGTAGATTAATCGTTGTTTGCTAATTGATAATCTCTTTTCAACTGCCCTGTTTTTAATTGCTCTGTTCTGCTTGTTTCTTATTTGCACTCCAATCCAAACCCCCCCCCCCCCCCCAAACTGATTTTTTGTGAAAGGTAACACTTTCAGAGTCCTTGAGAGACGACATCCGAGTTGTCGCCCTAAACTACTGTTTTAAACCCGCTCGTCCTTTTTGGCGCGTGCGCGACAGCGCGACCAATCCCTCTTTAATAGGTTCCTGCACTCCCTCAAACACAAAGTCAAGAACAAGGCACGAGTGGGGGGTTCCATTTGTGAAGCATACTTAGTAGAGGAGACTTCCACTTTTGCCTCTTATTACTATCTGGACGAAGTTAACACGAGAAGGACAAGGATGCCTAGAAACGTTGATTCGGGTGAAGGAAGTTCAACTAGTCCTCCTATATCAATATTCAACTATCAGGGCAGATTTATTGGCAAATCAAAAGGATATTTCTTGGAGCAGCGTGACATTAATGCTGTTCATCTGTATATCCTTCAAAATTGTGAAGAGGTGGCGCCATATTTAGAGTAAGTTTCTACAATGTCTTTTATAAGTTCAATTGACATTTATGATTATTAATCGTCCTGCTGTTAATCTCCCCTATGTAGGATGTAAGACAATTTTGTAAGGGATCTCCAACCTGACATTTCAAACGATCAGGTTGATCGAGAAATTACTTCTCACTTTGCTACGTGGTTCAGTAAATATGTAGGCTAAGCATCTTCATTTGTTGCAATACATTTTATCTCCTTAAATATATATCATGTATAAGAATAATATAATATTCGATTTTTTAGATACTAAATCCAGAAAACAATGTTCAAAATCCATTGTTGACAATTTTGGCATGAGGGCCTAACAGATGGGTTACATCATGGAATACTTACATTGTAAATGGATATAAATTTAACACAAAAACATGGAATGAAGGAATGCAATTGTGTAACTATGGTGTTTGTGTGTGAGCCACTGATGGCAATGTAGAGGATGATTTCTATGGGGTTCTAACTAACATCCTTGAACTCGATTATACCGGTTTCTCCGTGATGAAGTTAGTTATCTTCAAGTGTGGTTGGTTTGATCCTATTCTTGACGTAGGGACAAAAATCGATAAAAAATATGGTATTGTTCAAGTTAGGCCGTCTCGTAGGTATAATAAGGCGTACGACCCGTTCATTTTTTCACAACTGGCAGATCAGGTTTATTGCTCGCCATATCTCGAAGGACATCAAGGCTGGCTGTGTTATTAAGATAAAGGCTCGCAGTATAATTACTGATAATGTAATCAACCAGCCTGAAAAAGATGCTCCGTACCAAGATGATGAGTTTTCAAGACCCCACGTACCGTTGCAAATTACACCGGACATTATTATTAATTCTCTGGCGGACATTTCCGGAAATGGGGAAGAAGTTGAAAGAGAGTTAATGGATCAATCTGAGTTGGACGCATCTAGCGAAGGCACATTCCGATCAAGTGAGACTGATGAGAGTGAGGGTGAATTTAGTGACGGAGATTCTAAGGTAATTTATGTCATAATTCATTGTGTAAATGTCATTCTACTTAGGTAATTTATTTTTTTTTATCATTTACACTGTTGTGTAATCATCTTTTCATTTTTTACACAGATGGCAGATTCCTCTAGAGGTAGGGGTCGTCGTGGAGGTTGTGGCAGAGGTCGTGCTGCGAGAGTGCCTCCGCCGGCCGACCCACAGCCTTCAGATCGAGACCACACTACCAGCACCTCTATGGACGGGACACATCAGGGTGATGGAGTTGCACCCCCTACCCAGCCTCATGTGGTCGGGATACAGGCTACACCGTCATCATCCACACTTATGACAGAACCATCATCATCATCGGGACAGGAGAGCCGTGGTCCATCCGACAGGAGGATTCTTCTTATACCCATGGGGGATAACGAGTAAGCTAATTTAATTTTTTAATATATATAAAGTATCACTAATTTCGATTTACTTGTTTTTTTATTTATTTATAACATTTATTAATGCTCTAATTTTGCTGCAGCTTTCTGCCCGCGAAGGGCCCTTCTGATTCGATATCGAAGATCCTGCGATGCAAGTTTGATGGTCCATGGCCTACATGGAAGGCCATCCCAGGGGGCCATAGAGATCAGTTGTTTAAAGAGTTTAAGGTAACAATTTATTAAGTTATTTAAATTAAATTTACATTATATATATATATATATATATATATATATATATATATATATACACACACATGAATTTCCTAACAACTGTAAGTTGCAGAAAGAGTGTAGGTGGGACGCAGCTTAAGAGGGTCTCGTCAAGGACATATTTGAGCATAAAGGCTCACTGGTCATGAAAAATCTGACGAACAAGCTGAGGAAGGGTAAGAATAAGGGGAAGTGGGTGGATCCTGAGATTAGGAGATTGTTGGACCAGTACTGGGCTACTGAGAAGTTCCAGGAGATCCAGGCCACAGCTCGGCGTAATCGAGCTTCTGATGGTGGCGCATGTGCTTGGACCGGCGGGTCTAAATCAGCCACCGCCCACTACGACGAGCTGGTAATACTTAAAACTTTTGACTTAGTATACTATTTAATGAGTTTTCATTTTTAAAATATTCTTATGAATTTAAGATTATATTTTTCTGTACAGAAAGCACAGAAACAGCGGGCCCCCACTGCTATGGAGTTGGTGGAGAGGACGAAGAAGTTGAAGTCGGGGACATGGGTCAACGACAAGACCCGTAACTATGCTGTAAGCAAAAGAACAATTTAGTCTTTACTTGTAATTTATTATAATTGATTTGTTAATATTGATTATAATTTTAATTAAATCTCTTCATCTGTACTTTGTAGGTGAGCTTCAACGAGAAGAAGGACGATGCCATATCACGTGCCTCACAATCACAAGATGAGGCCTTGACTGGTGATGGACCCAGCTCTCCTATCTCTGTCAACGATAATGCCATTTATTTGGAGGTCGTCGGGGTCAGGAACAAGAAGGGGCACGTGTATGGCCTCGGACACATGGGAGGCGAGTTTATCACTTCATCAGCTGGCACGCATGCTCCTTCCTACGTCGATACCGTCCCTCAGGAGCAATTCAACCAAATGAAGGACACCATCACGCAGCTGAGAGCGGAGCTTTGGGATAAGAGCGAGAGAGAGCAGCAGATGGCGAACCAAATTGCACAATTGATTAAGGCACACCAGCAGCTGATGCGGACGAGCATCGAACAAGGACATACACTGCGGCTGGTGTTGGAGCAGATGAGGATCCAGACTCCAGTTGCTCGGGGTGATGCTCTGACGGTTGTGCCGCCTGCTGCCGCTCCTCCAATTCCGCCTCTAGCTACTAATGCTGCTACTCCAAAGGACAATCAGATAGCAGACGTCGACAGCACGGACGCTGAGGATGATTGGGTTCCTCCACCTCCTCCTCATCATGACTGATTTTTTTTCATTTTTTTCATTTTAAACGATTCTTGTACGACAATATATTCATTATTTCTTATGATTGTATATTTCATTAGTAATTTGGTGTGCTTTATTAGTAATTTTGCCAAACTTTAAAGCAAAACAATTTTTTATTTTAAAAATTAAATTTTAAAAAATTAATAAAATCCAGTTTAGTGACCGAATTAGCAACCAATAATTCGGTCGCTAAACTTTAGTTAACATTAAAAAATTGTGGTCTAGCGATCGAATATCGGTCACTAATATAGGTTAACAGTAACCAACATTAGCGACCGAACTAGCAACCGATTATCGGTCGCTAAAAATGGTTACCCAAACAATGCGACCAACCGTGTAGCGACCGTTTTTTATTATTTAGCGACCGAAAATAAGGTCGTCATTTAGCGACCGAATTTATATTTTGGTATCTAAAATCTTAGCAACCAGGTTATCGGCCACCACCATGAATCGGTCGCTAATTCGGTCTCTAAATTAAATAGCGACCGAATTAGCAGGTTTAGCGACCGAATATGTCGATGCTAAACAGTTGATTTTTTGCAATGTTCATTTTTCTCTTCTGTTTGTGCATTTTTTTTTTATAGTGAGACTAGGGTTTCATTAGAGGAGTTTGGAAAATTAAGGTTTCATTATTGTTTTGTTTTCCTGATTTATTTTTGTTTCGGTGCTGACAAAGCCCCAACACCCTACGTTTGGGTTCATTGCTCGGTCCCAACTCACAGGTAATTTTCGTTCCCTTTTATCTCCTGCTACATGGCGTTGCATTTCGTTCCTTAAGTTTCGATGTTTGGACACCTAGTGATTGACATTCAGTTTGGAGTTGCATTCTAGTTGCTTAAGTTTGGGTGTTAGGACACTCAACTTTGTTAGACAAGTTGTGGTTAGGACGTTAGGTAGATTATTAAAGTGTAATCTTTGTCATTATATAAATTGAAGTATATTAGTTAAACAGTGTGAAACTTAAGCATTCCAAAAAAATGAGGAATCTTATGTATGATTTGGAAATTAGCAATATCAAGCGTAGTACTAAATTGCAATCATGCCACAATAATTACTAATCTGTTGCTTAATCCATTACTTGCTGAATTTAGAATTTATCCCAAAGTATGGAACAAAAAGTGAATTGAAGGCAGAAGCATATCAATACTTTTTACAACATAATGAAATATGACTGTGATATTTTTATTTCCATCCAGCACCCCTCGATCTTTGTCACCCTTTATCATTCTTTGCTTGGAGTTGAGGTAAGTTAAATACTTTCACTTTTGCCTTGATTTGTGTGGCATCTGTAATGTGTTATGTGAATCTTTGTGTTTTTTGTTAGTGGGGAGCTGAGCTCAATAGGATGTAATCTTGTCTGATAGGAAGTATGCTTGTTGTGTTATGATAATTTATAAACTATGCATCTGTTTGCCAATATGTGTTGTTTGTTAGTGGAGAGCGGAGCTCAATAGGATGTAATCCTGTCTGAAATGCGGGATGCTGGTTGTGTGCTGATAATTTAGAAGTTATGCATGTGTTTGACAATTATGTGTCACTTGTTAGTGGAGAGCGGAACTCAATATGATGTCTGCTACAATATTTAATTTATCTAAGTTTGTATCGAATTATGCTTCAATGTATATTTGCTCAAGTATGCTACAATCCCTATAAGTCAATAGTTTTTTTTCCTATTAGAGTTAATTATTAATTTACGAAAGTCTTAGTTTCCTATTTGAGATTCAATATTAATGAGCATGTGTACCTTCTAAAAATACGCATGCTCATTGTATTGAATATTGAATTGTCCAAGTGGGACAGTTTGGGAAAAAAAAAACCTTTTTCACACTCGTACAATAGTCATTTCCATGTTCAAATGCCTTATATATATACTTGATGAAATCTCGGTCTGATGCATTTCCTTTTGTTCTCCTGGTGCATACTTGATCGCGGTGATTCTCACCGTGCTTGAGTCGTGCACTTGGAGACCGATGGGAAATGCTACCGAAATTTTGTTAAGTATAAGGTATTTGAATAAGGGAATAACTATTATTAGCCGAGTGTGGTAAAGATTTCTTCTCGAATGTGATAGGTTCATACATTGTCATAAGAACAAGATTGATGGAGTTATTGGAATGCACCGTAATATATAAGTGTTACTGTAGGGTTGGTCAGGCTATTTAATTGGCAGCAATGGATATTCCGGAGAATCGGAAATGGATGTATCGTAGGTTGGATCGGAATAAACGTCTTATGGAAGAGTATAGAGTTGGAGTGGGTGAGTTTATAGAGTTTATTGTTAGCCAGGAGAGATTTATACGGTTGGGTGGTGATCATTTGAGGTGTCCTTGCAAAAGATGCAAGTGTCAATCTTTCAAAAGCGTGGATGGATTTGTAGCCGATCCTTATGAGAAGGACTTCATGCCTAATTACTATTGGTGGAGTAACCATGGTAAGACGTTGCCTGATTTAAACCCGGTTGTGTTTGAAGGTTTGTATTATGGAAGTGGTGACCAGAGGGAAGAATTGAATCCATACGAACAGATGATAATGGATCATGCTAGACCATCGGTTGGTGTTGCACTAGAAGAAGATGGTGTAATGGGTTCCCAATACATAGAGGAGAATCCGAATCCCGAAGCTCAAAGATTCTATGATATGCTGAGTGCTGCAAGATCTCCATTGTGGGAAGGATATCGGGAGTACACGGAGTTGTCGATGTGTATGGAATGGTTGAGTATCAAATCTGATTACAATATGTAATAATGATGTTTTAATCGCCTCGTCATGTCATTGTCCAAGACGTTACCGGAAGACAATCAGATGCCTACTAGTTTTTATCATGCTAAGAAGTCTGTGGAGAATTTGGGTCTGGGGTGTTTGAAAATTGATTGTTGGCCGAATGGATCTATGTTGTACTACAAGTCATCAGCAGATATCATAACATTTTGTCGATTTTGTGGTGCAGATTGGTACAAGACAATCTCTAGGAGGGGAATTGAGAAGAAGGCCGCTTTAAAAAAGATGTGGTACTTTCCGCTCGTGCCAAGACTTACAAGATTGTACTCTTCAATGGCCATTGCATCTCACATGAGGTGGCATAGTGAGCATCAGAGGGAGCAAGATGTCTGGTGCCATCCGTCAGATGGAGAAGCTTGGAAGCATTTTGATAGGGTTCATATGGCGTTTTCACAGGACCCTCGGAATGTCCGATTGGGATTATGTACTGATGGATTTAATACTTTCGGGCAATTTGGAAAAGCTTACTCTTGTTGGCCGGTTATTCTGATTTCGCACAATCTTCCCCCAGGGATGTGTATGAAGCGGGAGTTTATGTTTCTGACAGTCATAATTCTGGGTCCGTATAATCCAAAAGGGAAGATTGATGTGTACTTGCAGCCGCTGATTGATGAGTTGACAATGTTGTGCAATGATGGTGTGTTGACTCATGACATATCTTTGAGGCAGAATTTCATGATGAAAGCAGCTTTGATGTGGACGATCAATGACTTTCCCACCTATGGGATGATGTCGGGTTGGATGACCGCGGGGACGGACCTCAAGGTGATGGAGTTGCACCCATTACGTAGCCCTCAGATGTCGGGACATAGGCTACACCGTCATCATTCACACCAGTGCCAGGACCATCATCATCATCATCGGCGCAGGAGAGCCGTGGTTCATCCAACCGGAGGACTCTTCTTATCCCCGGAGGGATAACAAGTAAGCTAATTTAACTTTTTTTATATAAGTATCGTTAATTTCCATATTACTTGTTTAATTATTCATAACATTTATTAATGCTCTAATTTTTCTGCAACTTTCTGCCCGTGAAGGGCATTCTGATTCAATCTCGAAGATCATAAAGCAGAAGTTTGATGGTCCATGGCCTACATTGAAGGGGATCCCTGAGGGCCATAGGGATCAACTGTTTAAAGAGTTTAAGGTAACAATTTACTATATTATTTGAAATAAATTTACATTACCTATTAATTTAAATTTAATCTAAACATATATAACAATTGCCTAACAAGAGTATGTTGCAGAAAGAGTATAGGTGGAACGAAGCTTTGGAGAAGCTCATCAGGTCCATATTTGAGCGTAAAGGTTCATTGGCCAAGAAGAATGCCATGAACAAGCTGAGGAAGGGTAAAAATAAGGGGAAGTGGTTGGATCCTGAGATCAGGAGGGGGCTTGAACAGTACTGGGCTACCGAGAAGTTCTAGGAGAAGCAGGCCACAACTTGGCGTAATCGAGCTGCCGATGGTGGTGCATGTGCCTACACCGGCGGCTCTAAATCAGCCGCCGCTCACTTCGACGAGCTGGTACTACTTTAAACTTGATTATTTTAGTGTACTATTTAATCAATTTTCTTTTTTTAATATCCTTATGAACTTAACTATTTTTTTATATGCAGAAAGCACTGAAATAGCGACTCCCCACTGCTATGGAGTTGGTGGAGAGGACGAAGAAGCTGAAGTCGGGAGAATGGGTCAATGACAAGGCTCGTAACTATGCTGTAAGTAAAAAACATTTTAATTAGTATATACTAGTAATTTATTATTATTAATTTGTTAATATTGCTTATAACTGTCACTACAACAGATTAGACTTTTAATAATGCACCTTTAATAGCATTTCCGTGCGGAAATTCTATTAAAAGTGATGGGGGGACTTTTAATAGCGTTTCCTTAAGGAAACGCTATTAAAAGTCAAGCTGCAGGAAAAGATAGCGGTTCCTTTAGGAAACACTATCTTAACTAACCACCTAAGATAACGGTTCCACACGGAAACGCTATCTTTTCTAATTTGCAATAAATAAATAAATTAAAATCAACCTTAGATAGCATTTAAACTTAGAAACGCTATCTTAGGTGTTTGCTGATTTTAGAACCCCACACGCGTATGCTTTGATCAGTTCATCACTGACTGACTTCGCAGAGAAATACCCAAGTCTAGGGTTGCCGCCGCCGCCACTATCGGTCCTCAGTCTCCTTCACCATCACCGGTATGTTTCCTTCTCACTAACTTTCCTTCTCCTTATCACTTTCTCACCTTCCACTCTTTCATCGTCACTCACCACACACCTCACACTTATATGTTTGATTGATGGGATACCTGATTGTGAAATGGATATTGTGTTCCAAGGGACTACAAATTTTTGTGGTTCCTTTCAACATGTTTTGGGTTACTGTCCGAAATGGCATCGGTGTCTACTCAGCCTCAGTTCCGTTACACTCAGCCACCGTCGAAGGTGCTTCATTTGAGAAACTTGCCGTGGGAGTGCACAGAGGAAGAACTGATTGAACTTGGAAAGCCTTTTGGCAAAGTTGTCAACACAAAATGCAATGTTGGAGCAAATCGAAATCAATCCTTTATTGAATTTGTGAGTAGATTTTGTTTTCCATTTTTAAAAATTTTCCCCCTTCTTATAAAGTTACTGATTGTTAGTTGCAAATCATATATTGCAACCTCCAGCAAGATTTAAATCAAGCCATTGCGATGATATCATACTATGCCTCATCGTCGGAGCCTGCTCAAGTGCGAGGGAAAACTGTATATCTACAATACTCGAATAGGCAAGAGATAGTGAATAACAAAACTGCTGCAGACGTTGCTTCGGGAATGTCTTGTTGGTAACGATTGAGGGTGCAGATGCACGCCTTGTCGGCATTGATGTTTTGCACTTGGTAAGCCATTCCATGTGTGTATTAGTTATATCTTTGAAATTGTCATCATGAGGATGCTAGTCACTTAGTTTCGTGATTAGGTTTTTCTTTGTCAGGAAATGGAAAAACTATTGACATGTATGTAAATGAATCAGCAGGCCCATGTGAAGGCAATATATGCGATGGCAGGCCCATTTGAAAGTATACTAAAATTCCTTTCTGAACTTGGCAATTGAATGCTGAGTTTTCACATAATTTACGGTTAAGGAAGTAATTTACTTCGCAAACCCTTTATTTGAATCATCTATTCAAGTATCAAAGTGAATGGTACAATACCTTCAAACTCTTAGAAGTACTATTATAGTTATATATTCTAGGCACACATTTAATAAAAACATGACCTAAATTGAATTATTTGGCTAAACTATCCCCACCTCACCCACACCCCAATCTTATATGTAAGTGATGGATTGCCACTTGCCAATATTATATGTGGAAATGATAGATTTGTTATTAGTCCCAGTTTTCTACAATATACCTAGAAAGCACCAGACATTGTTCATCTTGTGTTCAATTTGTAAGATTCATCTTAGTAAATATTGTCCTGAAAGTTCATTATTCACTTATGCAGGTTTTTTCAGCCTTTGGGTTTGTGCATAAGATTACTACCTTTGAGAAGACAGCAGGATTCCAGGTTTAATGATAAATCCACCCTTATTTATTGTCACTTTTTTTAATCCTATGAGCACAAACTTATTCTATATACAACTGTTTAGGCACTTGTGCAGTTCTCAGATGCAGAGACTGCCACTTCTGCAAAGGATGCTTTGGATGGAAGAAGCATACCTAGGTGACAATTATATTACTTGTTTGACATGTTTTTTAGTTAAACTACTGTGGGACAAATGGTTTTAAAGGTTGTGCATATGTTGTTAGACTGACCAACTGTTGGATTGTTGTATACTCACACGTTAGCTATTATTTTTGTATTGAACTTATTACAGAGTATATAGACTTGGATTTTTCCACCTGGTTCTAATTCTATGAATCATTGAATGTGTGCAATATGGTTAGCTACATAATGCCAACTGGGCCAATCTTGAATAAAAAATGCCCTAAGTTTGCGTGTGACTTCAAATTAGCAGTTATTAGAACAAATTATCTGATGATTGAACTTTAATCTCCTTCCCTGTTTTCAGGTATCTTCTCCCTGAGAATATGGGACCATGTACCCTGAGGATCACATACTCTGGACATTCAGATTTAAGTGTTAAGTTTCAAAGCCACAGAAGCAAGTATTTACAACTTTCCTTGGTATTGTTGCCTTACAGATAGCCAAGTTATTGCAGATTTTTTATTTTTTATTTTTACCAATATTCTTTCTTTTCTTTGTTGGTTTATATTTTATTCTGTCATGGATATTGGTTCTATTTCTATATCTCACTCGTCATATCATTTTTGAGACCTTTGTCTTTCCATGGTAATAAGAATTTGAAAATTTTCTTAATATTTTTCTTGCTTTAGAGACTACACTAATCCTTACCTTCCTGTTGCTCAATCAGCCATGGAGGTAAGCGGACAGGTAAAGCATTGGTAGTTAACATTTCTGTGTTTAAGGGAGTATCAATGTGACATATATTGTATCCTTTTTGTATGTGCAATTGAAGCCTTCCACCAAGTTTCTTATTTTTAATTGAATGTTTACTTCATGCACATCGGTTAGGTATGTGCTTTCTTTTCGCTGGAAATTTGTCATGCATGCTCACTTGTGTAGGATTTTTTTTTAATAAACTCATTTATAATTCTTGCTATAGTTTTTAGAATGGAACAATTCGATACGATTCTGTCAGCCGTCGATTTGTATCATGTGATGAATCGCAGATGGCTTTGGATCGTGCACATGTCATACAAATCATTGTTTGTTTGCTGCAGAAGCCATGCTACATGGAAAGATGAGCTATGGAAGAGGTCCTGAAGATGATGAGCATGCCCAATTCCCACCTGTTATTGCTGGTGGTCGTTCTAGGCTTTGTAAGATTTGCACCATTTTCTGTCCAATTTATATTCAGGAGAACTTGTTTTAACAATGATTCAATAGAACTAAAAAGTTTTCATGCATACATGCAGGTAAGTGGAGAGTTATCAATAGCATCTCATGGTTATAGGGATCAGATGTTATCTTCTTCACTGCATAAACGAGTGCATCCATATCCGATTATCGAACCTGGTAAGATGTAGTCTAGTCTGTGCTCTTGAGATTAGTTAGAACCTTTGGCACTTGAATACAGCCTTGAAGTGTTTTTCTTAGTCTGTTTTAACATGGTGAAATTTGTCTATAATGTGTGGCATTATATGATCAATGCAGGAAGTGTAAGATGGGAAGAAAGGAAAGAGGATGGATGGAAAGACAGAATGGATGATTGGAAATTGCAGCGGGGCAATTTAGGACCTGAGCACGATGAAGATGCAGATGCGAGATGCAACCATGTATGCTTTCGATCTGCAATTAGGAAATTGTTATGCACTTCTTGATAATTAACTATAACTAGCTTATCAAAAAACAAAAAACAACTAAATAATAGTAATGATAGCCAGCCCTTAAGCTGACAGAACATGGTATGTATAACATTGTTGTCTCCAATGATTTGCTTTAAATTTCAGACCAATTTCAGGAAGTTGAGTTGTGTAATTTATAATACAGTATTGACTGTAGAAGGTGGTTAATTGTGTTTGAATAACTTGTTTCTCTTTCTTGTTCTTGCTTGCCTGGCTCTGAATTTGCAGTTGTGGTGATGCTACCTTATTTTGATAAGTAAACCACTGAAACTGTTTCTCTCTCGGTGTTGGTGTACGTGTGTCTTTGAGTTATTAGTGATTTGTGTGGTGTGTGTGTCTGTTGATTACTGCATTGTGTGTGAGTCTATTGTTATCAATGTGGGTGTGTGAGTTGTGCCATATAAATATTTGAAATTTGGGTTCAGGAGTTTACATATTTGGTTGAGAATCTCTCTGTTTCACTATTACGTGTTAGTGTCTACTTGGAGGTCCATGAATTTTGTCTTATTGTGCTTGCACGTGCGCTGCATGCGTTTGGTTCTAATGGTTCTCACATAGCAGAATGTTAAACGTTCTTTGGGGGTGGTTCAGTTTTTGGTTTGGTCTAAAAAAAAAGGGAATAGATAGCGTTTGTTTTAACAAATGCTATCTAAAGGCTGCCTTTAGATAGCATTTGTATTAACAAATGCTATCTAAAGTCTGCTTTTAGATAGCATTTGTTAAAACAAACGCTATCTAAAGGCTGACTTTAGATAGCATTTGTATTAACAAATGCTATCTAAAGGCAGACTTTAGATAGCATTTCCTTGTACAAACGCTATCTAAAGGCAGACTTTAGATAGCGTTTGTACACGGAAACGCTATCTAAGGTCACCTTTTAATAGCACTTCTTAAATGCTATCTTTGCTAACGACTTTTAATAGCGGTGGCATAGATAGCGCTTACAAATGCTATTAAAAGGCATCCGGAAACGCTATCTAAAGTCATTTCTGTTGTAGTGTGTAACTAATTATCTCTTTAACTATACTTTGTGGGTTGTATTTAACGAGAAGAAGGACGATGCCATATCATGTGCCTCACAGTCACATGATGAGGCCTTGACTGGTGAGGGCCCCAGCTCTCCTGTCTCCATCGATAACAATACCATATATTTGGAGGTCGTCGGGGGCAGGAACAAGAAGGGGCACACCGTCCCTCCGGAGAAGTTCAACCAGATGCAGGATACCATCAAGCAGCTGAACGCGAAGCTTCGGGAGATGAGGGAGAGAGCGACAGATGCGGGAGCATATTACACATTTGATGCAGGCACACCAGCACCTATTGCAGACGACGATGGAGCAGGGTCAGACACTGCGGTTGGTGTTGGAGCAGATGAGGATCCAGGCTCCAGTTGCTCAGGGTGATGCTCCGACAGTTGTGCCGCCTGCTGTCGCTCCTCCAGTTCCGCCGCCTCCTCCTACTGATGATGCTGATCCGGAGGACGAGGAGATGGCAGATGGCGGCGGCACAGACGGTGAGCACGGTTGGTCGCCTCCGCGGGACTGATGATTTTTAGTTGTATTTTTTTCATTTTATGGATTAACATTCATTTTATTGTATGACTTATTTATTTATTTATATGATACTTTGATTTTTTTTATATTGGTGAGTTGCAGCAGTAAATTGAAGAATATTAAAGTAAAAAAATTTAATTTTTTTATTTTTAAAATAAATTTTAAAATAAAAACCAAAAAAAAATATTAATATTAGCGACTGACATGGCAACCCCCACATCGATCGCTAAGATTAAATTAACGAAAGATAAATAAATATATTAAATTATTTCTCATTTAGCGACTGAATTAGCGACCGATTATCAGTCACCAAATTCGGTTACCCTTATTATGCGACCAACTTGGCTGCGGCCGAATTATATAATTTAGCGACCGACTATTCGGTCTCTATTTGGCAACCGAAATATAAATTCGGTCGCTAAAACCTTGACGACCAGGGTCACAGCTACCCCATTGATTCGGTCGCTAAACAAGATAGCGACCGAATTAGCATGTTTAGCAACCGAATTCTTCGATCGCTAAACAAGTTTTTTTTTTTGTAGTTTTTTATAGGCTTTTTGTAGTGATATATATATATATATATATATAAACCATCATTCTTACAGGAATATAGAGACCGGCCCCAAGATATCGTTTTCATAGAAGATTGTTTAGCAAATATCAATTTGACCAGACCTTTAAGTTTTTTTTTTATAAGTAAAAAATATATTAAATAAGAATACAAATGGTACTCTAACCCGTAGGAAGACCAGACACCACGTAAGTAGAATAATGCTAGAATAGAGCAATATGCATATTACACAATCCTAGCCACCATAAACCAACCAATAGAACAAAATAAATAAACAAATAAATAAATAAACATTATCAAAGCTATGAAATTGAGAAGTTGTAATGGAGTTGTTCAATTTTGGAAGCCCTAGGGTGTTTGATTTCACATATGTCAACAGCTATAATAGTACTCAATTTCTCTATAACATGTGGTCTTTATTAATTGCTAATCACCTCTTATGTTATTAATATCCAATTGACATGCAATATTAATAATCTTCTTCCTTAATCTAAAACTCTCAATGGTCATGCAAGCTAAGCAATCAAGAAAAAAGAGCATGTTTGCTTTGTTCTCGGATTCTTGTATCTATTTTTGTTTTAAAAAATAATTACAAAAATGCAACCTTATTGTCATTCTGTTTCCTATTTCCAAAGATTTATACAGGAAACAGTGAAAACTACAAAAAAATGTTTTTAGTGTTTCCTTTACAAATTTTTTAAAACAAGAAACAGAATGAAAACAACATGACAATTTTGTAATTATTTTTGGAAATAGGAAACTAAAAACAAAACAAACAGTCCCATAAAGTTCTGGCAAGTTTGTTAATTCAATAATCAATTGAAAATAATGGGTCAAATTTGGTCCTTCACAACCCCTAGTTTGATTTTAGGCTTAATTGTATGTTTGGTCCCCTATCTATTGGTCATAATAGATAGGGTTTGAGTTACCACATAGTTGAGATCTCTCTCTATCATGATGCTTTTGCATGTCATTTTTGCTATAATAAAAAAAAGTTGTCATGCTGGGCATTAAGGAGGAAAGAAATTGAGGAAAATGTCTCAAGTTCGAGAGTAAGAATTTTATTTTAATGCATAAAAGTTGATTATTGTTGGAATAGGTGCTTCGACTCAAAAAGGAGGAGGTGAATTGAGTCTAAAAAGAATCTTTTTAGATTTAAAAAAAATGTTTTCTTTAACAAATTTAATCGTGCATACTAGTATATAAAATGAACAATATAAAAGAGAAGGAAAAAAATAATTGCATGAGGATTTTACCCTAGTTCAGCCACAAACCGCTAGTGACCTATATATGTCCACTCCCCACTCTATTGGTGGGATTTTTTCCACTAAAATAAACAAGCTTGACTAGTACTTGCAACCGTTTTACAACACATAGCACTTTAACCACGTCTCATGGGATACCTCACCCATATGTAAGAGCATCAATGATCTTTAAACTTTTTTTGTATATATATAAAAAAAAAAAGTTCCATCTCACCCACTAACAGTATGTTTGGGGAAAAATTTAGCATGTTTGGGAAATTTTTTTTCTTGTTTGGGTTTATAGCTTAATTTGATAAAAAGTTTTTTTTCACAAATTTAAGCTGTTTTTTATCAGCTGCTTACCAGGACTGTTTGATGAAAAAGTTTATATTATAATTTAAGGTTCCTTTACCTTTTCCCGTAATTCCCATAATAACCCCTGGTGCATGCTATTAGTTACTCGGGAGGGGGGAGTCTTTTTTCGCTGCAACATTTTTTCTACTCATCCATGGTGACTTTGGACTGATCCATTGGTTTACTTTCCTTGGGTTAGTTTAGTTTCTTTCCTGGTTGTGTCTATTTATATTGTAAAATAATGTTATATTTTTATTTTTGTCTAGAATTTACCTCTCAAATTCTTAATATTATTAAACTGAAATATATATTATTTTATTTAACTATTATAAAAATTAATATATTTTCACATGTTTTCCATAATCATGAAAAAATGTTAGAAATTTTATTCAAATTTTTATAAATAGATAAAATTTTGATGACAAGATATAAAATAAATCTAATGTTAAAAGAAAACAAATATTATAAACAAATATCTTCGTACCCCTTTTCGTAATTTACTATGTACAAATGATTATTTTTACACCACCCAAACGAAATAGATTATCTTAAAATCGTTTTTTAGCAAACATACCCAAACAAAAATAGATTATGACTATAATTGTTTATCACAATAATCGATTATACAAAAATAGATTATCAACATAATTTTTTTTTCTAACTTTCCCGAACGCACTCTAAGACTTAAGATTTACTCATTTTCCTATGGTCTTGATACTTGATAGTCTTTGCTCATCTCTTTGGCTGTAACAACCCCATGCTTGCTTAACTCATCTTCCTTTTTGTTCTGCATGCTTATATATGGTTAGCATTTGTCATTCATCAAAATACAATTAAACAAATATTCACAATTATAAAAGTAAAATGAAAAAAATTCTATCACTAATACATATATCTATCGTTAAAATTAAAATTAAAAGTGTATCATTTTTAGTTACGTGACATTTAAATAAGTTACAATCTTAAATTACATAAATAATGAAGATATGCGAGAGTCTCTCGCACATCTCGTAATCAACTAGACAGAGGGATGGAGGAAACAGAATGACTTGGCTATCCAAAGCCATATAATTTCATAATTTGATCCTCTCAAACAATTTTGATATTCACCTTTGAATTGGGATTTATTTTATATTAATTTTTTTATAGAAAGGAAATTAAAAAACAAAGACCAACCAACTAATGGAGGTGTACTGCACCCCCAAAACGTCACAAAAATAATAATAAAAGAGTTAGTGTTATTTGAACATTAAATTTTAGACACCGTATATGACATTATATGTGTTTCTTTATATCTCTTAATTATTTTTTATCATCTTTATATACACGTTTCTAAAAAATACAGAAAAAATCAAGGAACACCATATGATGTCCCCAATTAATGTGATGTTCATAAAACATATATTCCCGAAATAAAAAGGCCATCAAAGTCAAGATAACAATATCCATATTCATTATTAGTATAATTTTTTTTAATTGTTAATCAATCAAAAGTTGACACATCATAACAAATATTTGAATTTTATCCTAACCATCTTAAAAAGTCATACATGTCACCGACTCCAACTAATCCGAGTAGACAAAACTCTCTTAACACTTTTTTTTTTATACACAAAACTCAAATTGGACACTTTTATTTAAACGAAACCAAACTCATTATTAATTAGACAAACGGACGTTGGTTTTTAATTGAGGATTGGAATCTTTTGTTTTTATTCTTTTACGTTTCGTCTCATTTATGAGAGAAAAAAGATAAAACCAAATATAAACGAAACTTAAATAAATAAAAATACATATAATTGTATGTCTTACTTTATCATAACATAAAGAAACATAAGAAAATAAAATGAAATGATACTAATCATTGCTCTATGCTGCTCATAATAAATCAATCTATCACCAAACCCCTTATAATAGGAATAATAAAGTACCTGGAAAGACTACAATATATTGTGCAGCAAGACGATTGGCAAGCTATAGCACTCCACTGTCACTGGCTAGATAACTTACTCAGGCTAAATGTATATGCTGTTTTCATCATTGGTATCTTTAAAAATGCCACAAGAGCTTTTATTGAGTTGCATATTGCATTATTTCAGCTAGTGGTTGAGTTGTTGAGACATATAATTAACTAGCTAGCTTTCCAGATGAAAGCCCCTAGGAAAACAGTATGACATATATATATAGTTATTGCACCCATGCCAAATCCCCTTGAATTGTAAGATAATAAAGAGTGTTGTTGCTGTTGCATGTGCATCTGTGTAACTTGCGTCATGTACAAGTACAACTTAAATTTCTTGAGGTGTGGTCGTGTGGATATGGCCACATATTCTCCACTCAGACCCTGTACATTCATGGTTCTAAGTATCTGGTTTCAATTGACTTAGATTATCGTATTATGGGCCTAGCCGCTCTTGTGACCAAATGGGTTGAATTAGGGCCTTATAGGCTATTCGAGACTTTTGGTTCAGCTTCAACCAGCTCAATTATTTTAACGAATATATAGTTGAATGATTGAATCGGATGATATTATAAAAAAATAAAATCACATAGGATCACCTTGCTTAATTTAATTAACCAATGCAATATGGTTGTTTAGATAACATAAAAATCTTACTAATTTAGTAATCCATGTGGATTCCATACTTGATAGATATGCTTGTCTTAAGTGTGATTTGCCGCATCAGTAATAAAGCAGTGGAAATAGAGAGGAACGATACCTATTTTGAGTGCCACTTTAACCCACACTTTAGTCACCACACTTTCAAATGATGACTACATTTTTGTTTATTGATTTATCTTAAAATTTAGATAGACTAACAAATGGTTTATACTTTATCCAACAATTAGATGAGATTAATCATGAAAACAATGCATTTTCCCACGGATATCTAAATGAAAAGCTCTTTGTGGCTTAATATCCTTGGCTTTATGTACCCGGAGCACCATCATCATGCTGGCTGCAGTCTTACCCTAAAAGCAATCAACTAGGACTTGGTTCATGGCTCTGTGCTTTGTTTGTGCTCGTATCCATTTTTATGCTTAGTGACAAAAACACCAAGATGAGCTTGACTAGTTCGATCTTGGAAGTGGGAACTACGATTACTAAATAAGTAAATATTCTCATAAAAAAAAGAGAGGATATTGTTAACATATGATATGAGTTCAGGGTTGGGCTAATCATATTTTACACCACCCACTATACCACTCATATGTGGCAAATTTTGGACCAATCAAATTACCACATGGGTTTGGTCAAAATTTCAAACTTTCTAGTTGTATTATACTGTAGTCAAACTATATGAATACAATATATTGTAGTATAGTATATGTACTCTTTGTATTCGCAAATTTAACCCATATAAAATAATGTTTTTTATTAAAAAACTGATTATATTGTAAAATAATATATTAATATGAATTAAAATAATGTTCGTTGTCAATAATATTTTGTAATATAATCAGTTTTTTTAATCAAAAAACATTATTTTAATATGAGTTAAATTTGCAAATACAAAAAGCACATATATTATACTACAATATAGTGTATTCATATAGTTAGACTACAGTATAATACAACTAGAAAGTTTGAAATTTTGACAAACCTATGTGGCAATTTGATTGGCCCAAAATTTGCCACATGGATGGTGTAGTGGGTGGTGTAAAATATAGGTGGTGCACCATAACACAACCCACACTGGTGCAAAAAAGGGATTCCACATCGGTTATTTTTGGCTTTTCACATCGGTTTTCAAACTGATGTTGAAAAGACTGATGTGGTTTATTGCCACTTTACACATCGGTTTTGAAACCGATGTGTAAAGTACATTAATTTTTAACAGCGGTTTTTGAAACCGATGTGGTTTATTGCCACTTTTACACATCGGTTTTTAAACCGATGTGGATTAGTGTTCTCTATTTCTCAAGACTGGTTGACAAACTTCAAAATCAGTTTGTTATGCAAGCTTAATCATGATGAATCTGGCAGAATAATTACCCCACAGACTTTTGCAAGAGCCACTATATCAGTTTTATATACCAATTTCAAAAAACCTATACAAATAAAGATGAGAAACAATATAATGAGGAACCGTGGAATATAAAGATATTTTACCATCCATCCACTGACCACATGAACAACATCAAAAGCTTCTCGATAGCAGCTAAGCGAGTTCTCAATGTTGTGATTCCTGCAACAATAATTTTATACGGTTGAGCAGCTACATTAATTATTTTTCAGTTTTCTAAACCATTCCAGGGACTAGGAAAACAGATGTACATTTCCAGATAATGCATGGCAAAGAACACCCACACATCACCACAACCATATCATACATTGGGAGACAGAGATAGAATTGTAAACAAAAAAGTAAAAGAAAAATACCCTTCACGCCTTGAGAGACAGAGATGGGAGAGAGAAGCGGAAGGCGAGCGGAGGCGAGCGAGACCCGAGTGGGAGGCCGCGCGTTAGCAGAGGAGATGAACTTCGAGGAGGAGATGAGGGTCGCGCGTTAGCAGATGAGTGTTTTGTGTTTTAGGGTTTTCATAAACTACAGAGAGCAGTGAGAGAGTTAGGGAAGAAACTCACTAGCACAACACAAAAAGGAATGGAAGAGGGCGCGGAGGAACAGAAGGAGGGAATGAGAAAATTAGTAATATTACACATCGGTTATGAGAAAAATCGATGTGGTTAACCATATTATACACATCGGTTATGTAAAAACCGATGTGGTTAACCATATTATACATCGGTTACAAAAAACCGATGTGGGAAAAGTAAAATTTAAAATTTTAATTTTTTTTTATAATTTTATACATGGTTACATTAAAATCGATGTGGTTAATCACTATTTTACACATCGGTTCAGAAAGAACCGATGTTAAATGATAAAAATTCTGACTTTAAATTTTTTTTGTTTTAATTTTAAACATCGGTTAGAAATAACCGATGTGGAAAGGTTTTACACATCGGCTAAACGCTAAACCGATGTGTAATACTTTGATTTTAATTTCAAAAATGTCACCACCTCGTTTTACACATCGGTTTACAAGAAACCGATGTAGAAACTCCGATGTAAAAAACATATTTTACACTAGTGCCATAAGTTCATAATAGAACATTCAGTTATAAGGGTTTTAAAGTTTAAACCACCTGAAAGTTATAATTGGACTCACCTTGGACTACTCTAAATTTGGGATACCAGCCCACAAAAGCATGCTTGGGATCCCATATTTACCAAGAAAATTAAGCATATCATAGTACTACTCTCGCCCAAACATACTTAACAAGTTAATGAAGTAAATTTGTTACGTTGACGAACATATCAAAATTTAACATTTAATATTAACTAGGAAAGCACACTATCTTACAAAATTTAAAATATTTTACGTGCACTTACTTTTTTTAACTGTTGAAAAATGAGCTAGTGTATAGTTATTTTGCTATTTTTTTATTTAAGATTATTAACAAAAATAAATAAATGAGAACTGGTGTGAGTGACCTATTAGAAATAGATTATACGCAGCTGCTGCCTTTTGTTGTTAATTTTGCGCAGATAGTTAGAAAGAAATTAGCTAATAGATTCTAGATCATGATTTGGCATTCCATTGTATGGTGCATTTGGGAGATGAGGAATGCTATTATTTTTGGGGAAGGAAAACTAGATCTATTGTATCTAGTAGATAGGATTAAGATGTGCTCTTGGAAATGGCTCATTGCTAAATCACAGGTTTCATTGTGTAGCTTTGCTAAGTGGTGTATGGATCTTAAAAAATGCTTAAAACAGGTTTAGCTTTGCCGGTTCTGTGCAGGTTTTTTTTTTAACTGTCTTTATAGTGGTAGTCCACTCTTATTAATACAATACTTTTACCTTTTCAAAAAAAAAAAAAGATTATACAGTTTTAGCTTACCTCTGAAAATTACAATACATCAACTATTGAATGTATTACAAAAGAACTGCCAGAACAATTTAGACGGTACTTGAGATTAAAATATTGTACAAAATAACATTTCATTGCCAACAAGCTTCGTTTTGTTTTTCCTCCAGAAGAGAGAGGATGAGAAGAAAAGGAAAGAAAGGAGGGGACAAACAGCATATAGTTAAGGAAGTAATAAAGATGTAACATGAAAGAAATGCAGTAGGTGGTGTCTCGGGTATAGACATATAGGAGTAGTTTTGTGTATATAAATATATTCTTTTATTCTTCGTTAAGCAGTTTGAAGTTTGAAGGATGAATGAATATATATAGAAAAGCGTGCGATGCCAAACTTCAAGAAAAAAAGTGTATTGATAGAAACAAGGAATAGTCAAGAGGATAGCAGTATGATAAGGGTAAAAGAATTGGTCAAGTCATAGTCATTGAATTCATTTCATACCCAATGGAATTAACAAGTGCGTTCAGATAGATGAAACAGCTCCATTGTGTTGGCACTGTCTAATAAATGCCAATGGCATTCAGAATTAAACGTTATGGGTGACTCATTGGATTGAGTAGTTTTACTTCACAGCAACTTGAACTTGCTGCTATAAATGCGCTTCTGTAAAACAGCAAACTATCATAATCTTTTTCCCATTTATACATGCTGGTTAAGGAATCAAGAAATGATAAGTTTTCATTGATAAATTAAATATATCACTTATCAAGATATTCAAAATATTATTTTTAATAAAACATTACCACTTTTAACTCCTTAACCAGTGTTTGTTAGCATTTGTCTTTATATAATACTTCTACCGCATAATGTTTATTGGAAAAAGTATCATAGTCAGAATTTTAAACAAAGGTCTGCGATTGCAATTGGGGTGACAACATATTGGTTTCGAAGGTTTCCGAAACCGAAACATGATCGTAATTGCGATCACATCGACCGTATTTTCCCATGATTGTCCGTCATTGTGATAAACACAACACACAACCACAACAATAACCGCAATTTAAAACCTTGATCATAACAATGATAGTATAAGAAGAATAATAACCAACAAGAGTATGTGAAGGTTAGACCAAAAGTATTATAAATTTGACCAAAATTGTGCCATCCATTACTAATTAAAAGAAGAAATTACCAACTGTTTGCTAAATGATAATCACCTTTCTGCGGAGGAACCTCCAATTAATGTCTTATTTCTTTCATTGATAGAAGTAGAAACACTAAAGGAGCTACTTCATGTTCATGTCATATTCTGTCTAGATGTTTTGTAATTATACGGAAAGAAAAACTAAATATGTGACCCGAGCTTTGACGGAATGTTACTCTTGAGTCTCCATAAAAAATGAAGATTGCAGGTTCGGTTCTTTTCTCCAGCTATAGTTATAACGTCAAACCCCTTAAAACAAAAAGAAATATATATCATAATAAAGTTCTTGAAATATCATGGTGCACGAAATGTACGTCTTAATTAAATATTCCTAAAACATAATATTAGAAAAATGGTAACTTAGCATCCGTGTTAAAGACAGGTCTCTTAGTACACCTACGTACTGATGTTGTAGAATCATAATATAGGTATATAAAAAATAGAAAGATGAACTGTAATCAAATTATAAGATGATATGAGTGTAATTATATGTAAGAAGCAATGGTTATTTAATGGAAAATAATATAGTAAGATTGACATTTCCAGATTTAGATAACAGATACACAGTACCATATTCAAATTGACTTAGTGCAGTACATGAGAAAGTGCATAACACATTATATGTATAGAATTGAAGTATCTCCCTACATCGTATGTTCATACTAATTTGTAGGAATTTCTATTGTCTTGAACTGATGTGTAAAATATCCAGGTAAATTTTATAAAAAAATAAAAATAACTAATAACCAATAAAATGATTGACAATTCAACCAAAATACTATAAGAAAAAAGTACCATAGCATTCCCTTAATTTATACAACACCGTCGCGATGACATAATATGCATTTATATATGTTTCAGTTACTAATAGCAAATAAAAATTAAATAACCATTTATAGCGGAAATATAGGAAAAGCAGTTTAATTACCTATTGCATTAATTATGTGATCCCATGAAACCCTAGGAGGGGTTGACGGTGCGGCGGTCATTGCCACCGCCGCCACTGGCAGCGGCAGTGTGTTGTTGAAGTTGATTGAGCTGCCCTAAGCTAGCAGAAATGTTCATAGCCAAGAGACTAGCATCATAGTTATTCCCTGCATCAATGCTTCTAACAATTTGATGCTGCTGGTGGTACTGATCCCTTGTGAGGAACGGGTGGTGATGGTGGTGGTGGTTGTTGTTGTTATAGCGACCACCGGCACCACTCGTGTTATGCGGGTTGTGGTAAGCAGCGATGGCAGGAGCAGATTCAGCAGCAGCAAAGACACCACCACCATGGCTGGTGGCGGTGATGCTCAAGTTTTGGAACCTAGATAGCTCTGATTTGGCACAATAAAGGTCCATTTGGAGCTGGCGAAGTTGGTGTTGAAGAAGAGAGATAACTCCAACACAGCCATAAACGGGGTCACGGAGCCTCATCTCGGCTTCATAAGCAAGGGAATTCACTGCATCTTCACGCTGGTGAGGGTGCAAGTCGTTGAGGAGTTTGGTAACATTGCTTGCCCCAAAGATTCTATGAACATTTGCAAACTTTTGGGGTTGATCAGGTGGGAAGTATGGTGCAAATGCACACTCTGGTTGGCACTTGCGCCGCAGAAACTTGCATGCTGCACATGGTGAATTTGAAGATGCCATGTTCCACTTTCTTTCTTTCTCCTTCTCTTCTATCTCTCTATCTCTATCACGCTACCATTAATTTCTGTGATGCATCCCCATGTTTGTTATTATTATATTGTAAAATAATAATAATAAATGTTGAGAGAAAAAGAAGGGTTCAATTAATGTGTGTTAGATGGCCGAATCCATTATTTTACGCTACACACTCTTTTCCTTTTCCTTCTTATTTTATTTACTTTTTTTTAATTAAAAAAAATTAAAACAAATTAACCACCCTAATTAATTTGCTTCCCTTTTACCACCAGACTTTACGCAGGATTTTTACATGGCAAATCATCAGAGAAAATTATTTTTTATATAATTTTTTCTTAGAAGTTTTGACGATTTAGCTTAGAAAGGAAAAAAGAAAACAAGTATATATCTAGATGAAAAATATATATAACTCGGCCAGGGTTTTGTTTGTCCATTGAGTTCTGTAAAAAAAAATATATATTTGGGTGATCCAAGAGAAAATATCAAAAGAGCAATGGGATTGAAGAAAAACTAAAAGTGACAAAAACAAGGAATAGATCGGCATATATAAAACGAAATTCAAAGATTGAGTTACCACTCCAATTTCGTATCCTTAGACAAAATCCTTGAACCTTGTGATGCTGACAGAGAAATTGAAGACAACAACAAAGAGTGAGAGATTGTATATCAGAAAGGAGGTGCACGTCTGGGGGAAAAAATAAGGTTGAATGTCTGAAGGCAGAAGACACTCCCTCGTGTGAGAAGACTTACGTTCTATATTCACACATATTTATACGAGAAATGATATTTGTCCATATTTTTGGGATATCATGTATAGATATCATATGGTGGTAACTTGTTTTGAAGTGTTAAATATATGTGATGAGAGAAAAAAAATTATAAACAAATGTAAATACGTGTGTGTATATATATATATATATATATGTATGTATGTATGTATGTATGTATGTATGTATGTATGTATGTATGTATGTATGAATATGATGTTGGACACCAAAAATATGTACAACTATCAATACACTATTTATATTAACATTAAGAGCAATACTACCAATATATACTCTTTTTAACACTCTTTCCAATACACTATTTATTATTGGGGAGTCATAAGATGATAAAGATGGTTGGGATGGTGGAGTTAAGGAGTGAAGTGATAAGGAGGTTGAGGGTTTAAACCCCACCCACTAACAAAAGTACAAATATTAACCCACTAACATTTTGCCTATAAAAAAAACTATTTGTTATTGGATTGAATTTCTTGTGCGACCATGAATTTTATATAAAATCTACTCTATTTAGTGGATCCACATAAATATATTCAATAATAAAGAATGTGTTGAAGAAACTGATAAAAAAAGTGTTGCTAGTATTTCTTTTTAACGAGCAATTCTTTATTGACGGAAAGAATGAACTTATTGTTAGAGTGGAAGAAAATTATTGGAGACAAAAATCACTCCTTAGAGTATATTTGAGAAAGTTGGAAAAAAATTATAATTATAATCGGTTTTTGTATAATCATTATTATGATAATCGATTATAATCAAAATCTGTTTTTGTTTGAGTCTATTTGCTGAAAAGCGATTTTAAGATAATCTATTTCGTTTGGATGACGCAAAAAAAATAATCACTTTTATATAATAAATTACAAAAAATAGTATGAAGTTATTTGTATAATTTAATAATATTTGTTTAGAAGTAAGTTTTGTAGGATAAACAGGGAAGATAGTTTTGAGAATAAAAATTAATCAAACCACAACAATCTTAAACTAAAACAAACTAGAAGACATAAATTACCTTTTTTCTCAAAAAAAAATATTTTTATAAATTTAAACAAAATATCAAATATATTAGATTATTTTAAAAACAACTTTTTGAAAATAAAACAGTTGAAATGGGAAAAATCCAGCTTTCCCGTACATTAATATCAAATGATAGCATTTCTGCTTTCAAGGCAATTTTGCCAATACATATATAGATCTATATACATTTAATTTTCATTATATAATAATCAGTATTTAATAGTAGGTATAAATAAGTTTTACATTGATATCCAATGAAATTTTGATAAATCAATACTATTATTATTTCTCTATCTTAATTATTAAAAAAACAAATATATCAAAATGTTACTGAATGTCTGTGTAAAATTTTTTACACGCTTTAATCGTTAACAGTATGTATTCACATTAACTTTTTGCTCGCATCTGTTATGTTAATTAATTGACAATTCAGATCATTAATTAATTAAATATATTTTACTAATAAATATAGATAGATATAAATATAAATACTTGTTCATAACGCATACCGTATATGCATTTTTTTTTTTTTTTGATAGAAGTTGCATTAATCACACCGAAAGTTTGTTTTTTTTTTTTTGACTGGACACCGAAGGTTAAGTAACAGTCAAACTCCATTAACATCAGATTATTATTATTTTTAGAATAAAGCCAATTTTGATCCTCATAAAAACATGATGTCACACCCACAAGATGTGATCCAAGTTGCTAGTAGCTTGGATCCTTTAATTATATGATCAGAGTTTGAATCCTAATCATGGGAATAAAACTGTATCTATGGATAAAGAAGTTGTACCTTAACTAAATTCCATCTCGGACAAAAAAAAAAGTGATGTCACTTTAAGTCTCTAATAAAAATTAACTAACTAATTAGTCCCTCACAATTACTTAACGGATATACGCTAGTCCCTCCATTCAATTATGTCAGTACCAGTTCATTAAGTTGCTAAGGTTAGGGGTGTGCAAAACCCGGTCCGACCCTAGAACCCGTCCCAACCCGTGGTGTTCGGGTCGGGTCTGACCCTAACCCGCAGAAGAGAATGGATGAACTCGTGTCCCACTTTGTGACCCTACACCGGGTTAGGGACGTCGAGTCCGAGTTGATCTTCGGGTTACCTAACCCGTCCCATATAATAAAAATCTACTTTTATCCCTTTCTAGAATACGTTTTACCCGCAGTCACTAAGAAAGAAGTATGATGTAAATTACTAAACTTCTACTCTAACATCTCACGTCTCACGCTAGCCCAATTGATGGCTTTTATGAAACATTTTATGGCTTTTATGACATTGCACTACTAGAAATCCATCTTTTTCGGACAGATTTACAGACGGATTTCGGACGAAAATTGGACAAATTTCGGACGGATTTCGGACGGATTTTGGCAGTCAAATGCCTCATCCGTGTGGCACGTCTACCCTTTCTACCGGTAGACGGGGTCTCTGACCCGCTGCATGAAGGAGGTGTATCCTCATGATCAGCCATGTATACCTGTCTAAACACAAAACAAAAAAAAAACTTGTTAGTATGTCAGGATAAATATCAAACATAACTTATAAATATCGATCAACGTACATAAACATAACTTATAAATATCAACGTAAACACATAATATGCCAAACTTGATGGTAATATCAAACTAAACTTACTTTGTGGTCAATTAGTAAAGTTCTCCCATAACCCTTCTTGGTGATCATTACGAGTAGCATGTACATCATCCACTTCATTTTCCTCATTGAAATTAGGCACTCGTGTTGAGAAAGAAGGAGTATCAGAAATATCAAGAGTTGAATCGTGATTTCCCTCACTACCGTTATACATGTTTTTTCCCTGGAGAACCACTGACCACCTTTTGTTAGAAGGATCACGGATATAAAACACTTGTTTTGCTTGGGATGCCATGATGAAAGGTTCCTCTTTATTACCTACCTTACTAAGGTCCACCAATTTGAATCCTAACTCATCGGTTTGCACACCATTGTTACTGTCGACCCACTGACATTTAAAAACAGGTACTCTAAACTTCGTGTAATCAACCTCCCATATCTCTTCAATGATTCCAAAGTATGAAACTGATGCCATAACAGGGTTTTTATCTTTCGAACTAGAGAAATGCATGGACTCAGCGACGACCATAACCCCACTATTTTGCATAGTACTTTTGTCATCCTGGGACTTTGTATAGAAGGAAAACTTATTGATATCGTACCCACTCCAGCATATGACATCAAAGTTAGGCCCCTGTGCTAGCCATTTTAATGTAGCAGAAGCAGTACCATCCTTTGCAATTTTTTCTTTAAACCAGTTCAAGAAAGTCTTGTTATGCTTGTTCAAACACCATTTTTCATTCATTCTAGGGTAAGTTTCATTGATGATGCTTTTATGCTCACATAAGTATGGTTCAACCTCATCAGTGTTATTCAATATATACAAATGTGCTTGAAGCACTTCCTCCCGATCCATGCTCTTAACAGTGATACCTCGTGTACCCTTACCATCATATCTTCCTTCGTGACGAGACTTCGGAAGCCCTACAGGTTCCGCTTCTGACATGTAGTCTGTACAAAACTCAATAGCTTCTTCTCGCAACATACCTTTCAACAATAGATGCTTCGGGACGGTGTGGATTTTTCATATATCCTTTCCGGATCTTCATGTATCGCTCAACCGGGTACATCCACCTTAAATAAACGGGACCGCACAATCTAATCTCCCTCACTAGATGAACAATCAAATGAACCATGATGTCAAAAAATGAAGGTGGAAAATACATCTCCAATTGGCACAATACAATGGCTGCCTCATTTTCCAACTCATCCAAATTTTTAGTGTCAATGACCTTGCTACATATAGCATTGAAGAATAAGCATAACCTAGTAATGGCATGTCTGACTTTTTTAGGCAATATGTCACGAATGGCCACCGATAGTAGTTGTTGCATCAAGACATGACAATCATGAGACTTTAAGCCAACTAATTTGAGATCTTTCATTGAGACAAGTCTTCGATATTTGAAGAGTAACCCCTGTGGCACTTTGACTCCCGTAGACATTCACATAAACTTCTTTTCTCTTTTTTTGATAAAGTATGACATCTTTGGGTCAAATAAGTCTTCTTATCCCCCACTTTAAGTGGAGCTAACTGCTCTCGTATACCCATCGCAACTAGATCCAGACGAGCATTCACACCATCCTTTGTCTTGCCTTGAATGTTGAGAAGCGTTCCGATTAAACTGTCACACACATTTTTCTCTACATGCATCACATCAATACAATGTCTTACATCAAGCTTGCACCAGTATGGAAGATCAAAGAAGATCGACCTCTTCTTCCATATTTTCTTCTCTGTAGCCTTCTTCTGGGTCTTCCCATAGATAACATTAGTGTTGTTCACCCTTTCATAAACTTGCTCTCCAGTCAAGGCCACCGGAGCAATTTCATTATCCGGAAGTCCATTGAAAGCTTTCCTCAATCTACGATAAGGATGATTACGTCGGAGAAATCTCCGATGCCCAAGGTAGACCGTCTTCCTTCCATGTTGCAGTTGATGGTAACGTGTGCCTTCTTCACATATTGGACATGCTTTATGCCCCTTAACACTATACCCACACAGGTTCCCGTATGCTGGAACGTCATTGATGGTGCAAAATAACATGGCACGCAATCTGAATGTCTCACGGCAATACCCGTCGATCACATCAATGCCTTCATCCCACATCATTCTCAAGTCTTCAATCAAGGGACTCAGATAAACATCAATATCATTTCCTGGCTGTTTAGGACCCGAAATCATCATACTTAACATAATGTATTTGCGCTTCATGCACAACCAAGGAGACAGGTTGTAAATTACAAGGAGAACAGGCCATGAACTATGAATACTACTTAAGTTTCCATATGGATTCATTCCATCGGTAGCAAGTCCAAGCCACGAGGTTTCGGGCTCATTGTCGAAATCCGAAACAAACTATCAATTCTCTTCCATTGCAAAGAATCGGCCTAGGATGGCGAAGCTGTCCATCACACTTCCTCTCATCTGCATGCCATCTAATGTTCTTTGCGTCATTTACATTAGCAAACAATCGCTTGAACCGCGGAATCACGGGAAGATACCATAACACCTTCGCAGGAGGACCTTTGGTGACCACATCACAACTAGAATCACCATCCTTCACTTTGTAGCGTGATACCCCACACCAGGGCACTCGTGCATCTCTTCAAACTCTTTCCTGTACAATATGCAATCATTGGGGCAAGCGTGTATTTTCTTATACTCCATACCCATCGGACACAATATCTTCTTCGCCTCATAGTTTCGAGATGGCAATGTGTTGCCTTCCGGAAGCATTTCTTTCAACAACTCAAGCAATTCGGTAAAGCTTTTATCGCTCCACCCATTTCTCGCCTTCACATTGAACAATCTTAACACCGACAACCGTGTGAAATTAGTGCACCCGGATACAAAGCCACTTGCGCATCACTGCACAAAGTATCATACACATGTGCGCGCCGAAAAAGACTCTTGCCTAACATCACGGATCATGTCCTCTAGTCCATCGTCCATTTCCACGTCATCAACTTCCTCTCTATCCGACACCCTCGGCCTGTCTAACGATTCACCATGGCATATCCATGTTGTATAACTCTTGCAAATCCCCTCACAAATAAGATGATCACGTATCTCCTCGGCTTCTAGTCGTCTCTCATTCAAACAGTTAACACAAGGACAATAAAACCTTCCATTACCACTATCGGGAGCATTTGTTTTTGCAAACCTGTAGAAAATCTTCCACTCCATTCTCATACTCATCACTTGTCCGTCTAGCATTCATCCAACCGCGATCCATGACTAAACCAATACCTTCGTACTTAGTCCAACATATTCATCAACCACTTCTTATGACACGGTATGGCCCTATCCCATTCGAGAAGAAACTTTTTCAACATTCGGTTAACAAGTTAGTCCTTAACTCATGCTCATACTTGACAAAATTTCTGCAAGCATTTCCCGCGGTCTCCGACGTACACTACTTGAACGTGATGACATCCACCACGATAAAGTATGCACCCGGAGAACGAAAGGAAATGTATCAATCCGAACTTTCATCAAGTATATAACATTAGAATCAATGAATAACTATTATAACTGAATTAAGAAAAAGTTTTTTCCCAAACTGTCCAACTTTGGACAATTCAAGATCCAACACAATGAGCGGTACATTAAGCACGTACACGTACACGTACGCTCATTAGTATTGCATCTCAAACGGAAACTAAGGCTTTACTAAATAATTAACATTAAGAAAAATAATAAAACACTCCAATCCCCAAGTCCAATGCAAGGGGAGATTGGAAAAGCGCACTAGTATTTGAAAAACTAACAACCATATATTTCTTAATTGAGTAATTGGCTAAAACATCATCCTAATATATGTTAATCATCATTTTAATGCCAACAATAAGCCTATTACCTAGTAAACTAGAAATCCAACCCCAACAAAAAACTATACCCATGTGGACCTCAAATGGAGATGATCCTCACATCAAGTGTTTCTAATGACTTGCCTACTTTATAATGAAACCAAAGACAATATTCATCATTCCATTGATTGATGTCCAACATGCTTAGCATTTTTCTCCTAAAAATGAGGTTCTTATCCCTCTCTAGTGAGCTACGAAAGAATGTAGGAGACCAATAAATTTGACCGAGCATTAATTAGCTTCATAATTTTTCAGTTTTCAAACATCAATAAACATAATGCTTCAATTAATAAATGTTAACAGAACTATTTATAGATGTAGAAGAGAGTGGTAATTCCTTCATTCCCTGAAACTAGTGTCAAGAACATAATGTTTTCTTCTCATGAAATCTAGTAACTAGAAAGTGATCTTAAAACATTATGAGAAGAAAACATTATGTTCTTGACACTAGTTTTCAAACATTATGTTCAAGGGAAACACCTAGCACTTAGCATCTACCTAATACAATGAACTACTCGGTATGTAGCACTTAACACCTTAATATATATGAGAACTAACCAGCAATAACCACCAATTAGATAACTAACCAGCAATAACCACCAATAACAAGTGAAGGAAAGAAACCTACCTCTAAAGGATGCGGCCGCTAAAGGTGACTTGTGAGAAGAGGAGGGCACAGACGTTGAAGGGGTTGCCGAAGTGGTTAGCAACAAATTAGTACCCTAGCCCTACCAACTCCAAAACCTTTGGAAGCTGAAACATAAATAAGATTATTTCAGATTAGTTCACCAAGCTTTCTATAGTATAATTAATGAAGCATATATGCATGCTAGCCAATGGCGCTACCATCGGAGGTGATGACAAAATATGAGAAAAGTAAATAATATTCAACAAGAATGATGACTTACCAAGGGAACTGAGTTGATGGCACTCACAAGAATCGAAGATAGCCAAACAAAAACTATAGCCCCACCACCATAAAGCAAGATTCGTGGACTTGTTTTCAACAGCATCCCACTGATAATGATAAATGGAGGATTTTATTTCAGTTGGTTAAAAGAAAGGCTGCCAAAGAGAATATTGGAATCACAAGATTGTGGATTTGCCAAAAAGAAGTTCAGGAAAAAATTAAATTGGACTTGCCTTTTCCTTCAAATCTGTGAACAACTCGTTAGCATCTACAGAAGTAGAAGTTTCTTCTGAAGAAGCTCAGGTCTGAAGCAGAGAAGATTTCCGGGATTCTTAAAGGTAGGAAACAAGAATACAAGTTAGAATTGTTAAAAGAAAAATAAAAAGAAACAGATTAAAAACAATATGCCTGAGCTGAATAACAAGAACATTGAAAACATAAACCAACTGAACTACTACACTTAAGGGTAGGGAATTGGGAAGACCTAATGCCAAAACTACTCTCTGTTAAGGTTCACGCGGTTAGGGTTCTTATTGCGCAACTGAGCGGAGTGGAGAAGGGAAGAGAAGTGGCGGCCGAAGCTTCAATGAGACAGATAGCTTCAATGAGAAAGGAGAGAATGACATTGAAGCTTCAAAGATAGAGTAGATAGATGAGAGAAGATCAGAGTAGAAAGAGAAGAGACTCACCAGAGATGATGGTCGCGACGATGAAGGTATGAGAGAGGCACACACGGTAGTGGTGGTGGTGCTCGCGGCGGTAGTGGTGAGTTGATGTTTGGGGGAGGAGGGGAACTAGGTCACGGAGGAGGAAAGAATGGGGTTTTCTGAAAGAATGAGATAATGCGCGGAAGCGAAGGAGGGAAAAGGAAAAATTGGGACTATTACACATCGGTTATACCTAAAACCGATGTGTTAAACATCTTATACACATCGGTTATTAAGAAACCGATGTGTAAACATTAAACTTTTAAATTCTGATTTTTTTTCTTTTAAATTTTATACATCGGTTACTTAAAACCGATGTGTAAAAGTAATATTTATTTTCTTTTTTTTTTCTTTATAATTTTCTACATCGGTTATAAGGAACCGATGTGTAAAAGTAAGATTTTTTTTTCTTTTTTTTTCTTTCTACATCGGTTATATAGAAACTGATGTGTAAAAGTAAGATTTTATTTTCTTTTTTTTTTCTTTATACTTTTCTACATCGGTTATATAGAAACCGATGTGTAAAAGTAAGATTTTTTTTTCTTTTTTTTTTCTTTGTACTTTTATACATCGGTTATTCATAAACCGATGTGTAATAATTTGGTTTTAATTTCAAAAATGTCATCGCCTCGTTTTACACATCGGTTTCTTAAAAACCGATGTGTAAACTCCGATGTAAAATCCCTTTTCTGCACTAGTGTTTTATCTGATCTATCGAAAGAAGAAAAGATTTTAGTGGTTGAAAGAGTACGTCTTTGAGTCCTTGGGTCTACAGGCAGTGAAGGATTCTTTAGTTGCGACAGTGGTGAGTGAAGAATCTTAATTTGGAGGTTAAAGGAAAAGAGTAAATGTAGGACAAGAAATGGTTATATATGAAACCTTCATTTTAATTTTAGATAAACCTACATCGGGTTTGGAATAGCTCGTCTTCTTAGTGCATGGTTCTTGGTGCACACAGAGACTATTTTGTCCCACGACTAAATTATTAGGGAATTCTTTGGATAAATGCCAAATAATTTCCTTCCTCAGAAGCAACGTAAAGATGACATACCTGCAATGGAGTAAAGGTTTAAAAGTAGGGGTACATATGATGAGCTCAAACAAAAAATTAATCCAAGAACACCTATACTGATCATGGCATAAACTATGCCTATATTCCTGAAGACCGGTTGAAAGGATATGACTTGTGTTACTGGATCCATGTAGAATGGGAATATACACCTCTGGATGACCGAAGAACTGAAAGAGATTTAATGGGATTTTGAATTCTTAGCAAAGTTTTTATTTCAAATTATTAACACTATTCATAACATAGAATATTGTAACATTAATATATATTACACAATTTTTTTTTTACTCTGAAATCATTTTTATAATTTATATTTTTTTTTTATGAAAAAGGGGCCTAAACTAAACAACCGAAAAAGAAGAGGAAAAGCTTCCTAAGGTATCCTCCTACAACAGCAGCTCCAGCAAAGGTCATGGCCTCTCAATTAGCGACATATCAAAGGTTGCAGAGTAACCCCGACGAGCACAAGAATCTGAGCATCTGTTTGCAGATCTTCTAATATGAGTTATTGTCACTTCCCAATCTTTAAGTTGGAGCATACAAAATGATTTCCTCCAACAGAAATTGCGCTGATGGGTTTGGAGAAAACCCTCGTTGGATAGCTTTTACTACTACCTTGGAGTCTGATTCCATCATGACCTTTTTGAGGTGGAGGAATTCGAGCTAGACGAACACCAGAAAGGACTCCCCAAAGCTCCGCCCAGAACGCATTACTCGATGATACTTTGCAGAAGAAAGCTCCGATGAACTGTCGTGAGTCATTTCTAATCAGGTCACCGCAAGCCGAACCTCCTCCGCTAGCTCCATGGGCGCCATCCACGTTAATTAAGCTTGAAGACTCCTTGGGGTGGCCTGCACCAAGCTGATTGACCTGAGGTACAAAAGTTATTACTTGAAGTTGGAGGATCTGCTAAGGAGTTTTCTGTGAACCGAGTTTGATTGCAAACAAAGTGCCAAAGTTCCTCTCCCATGGATGAACGATTTTCAAAAATGAGGGAATTTCAATCACGTCAAAGAGCCCAAAATACCACCCTAAATAGTAGAGACCAATTCAAAGAGGTATTTATTTACTTGGACATGAATTTTAATCCCAATCTCTATCATCATTTAGAATATATATATATACTAGCATGTTTTCACCCGTGCAATGTACATATCATCAATTACTATTATTATTGATAGCATTGTTATCATTAATAAATTGAATTGTGCCTCTATATCTACCAAACTTTTTTTTTTTGCTTTATCCCAAATTAAGTCCACCATGTCAAACATTTTCTTTACTTATTTCATACTTTGCTTTCAATATTTCCTTTCCACCCATAATGGTGGTACTCATTCATTTCCAAGACTTTTTATTTATAAACAGAAGTGATCAGCAAAAACCCTGAAACAATTTTCACTACAAAAAAACAATTGTTTAACGACCGTAATATTCGGTCGCTAAACATTGTAAATCGGTCGCTATTTAATTTAGCGACCGAATTAGCGACCGATTAATGGTGGTGGATGAATACCTGGTCACTAAGGTTTTAGCGACCGAATTAATATTTCGGTCGCTAAATGGCGACCGAATTTACGGTTGCTAAATAATAATAAACGACCGCTATTAGGTTGGTCACATTTTTTGGGTAACCATTTCTAGCGACCGATAATCGGTTGCTAGTTCGGTCGCTAATTTTGGTTATTGTTAACCTATATTAGCGATGGTTATTATTAAAAAAAATTTAATTTAAATTTTTAAAATAAATTTTTTTTCGGATTTTATTTAAACGTTAGCAAAATTACTAATAAAACACACCAAATTACTTATGAAATATACAATCATAAGAAATAATAAATATATATAAAAAGAATAATCCAAAATGTCGTACAAGAATCGTTTAAAGTCAAAAATATGGGGAAAAAAATCAGTCATGATGAGGGGGAATGGAGGAATCCAATCATCCTCAGCGTCCGTACCACCGACGTTTTCTAGCTGATCGTCCTCTGGAGTAGCAGCATCAGTAGCTGGCGGCGGAACTGGAGGAGCGGCAGCAGGCGGCACAACCGTCAAAGCATCATCCTGAGCAACTGGAGTCTGGATCCTCATCTGCTCCAACACCATCCGCAGTGTCTCGCCTGCATCAGCTGCTGGTGTGCCTGAGTCAACTGTGCAATCTGGTTCGCCATCTGCTGCTCTCTCTCGCTCTTCTCCCGAAGCTCCGCGTTCAGCTGCATGATGGTATCCTGCATTTGGTGGAACTACTCCTGAGGGACGGTATCGGAGTAGGAAGGAGCAGGCGTGCCGGATGATGAAGCGATAAACTCGCCTCCCAGGTGTCTGAGGCCATAAATGTGCCCCTTCTTGTTCTTGCCCCCGACGACCTCCAAATAAATGGCATTATCGTCGACAGAAACAGGAGAGCAGGGCCCATCACCAGTCAAAGCCTCATCTTGTGACTGTGAAGCACGTGATATGGCATCGTCCTTCTTCTCGTTGAAGCCCACCTACAAAGTATAGTTGAAGAGATTTAGTTAAAATTATATCCAATATTAACAAATCATTTATAATAAATTACAAGTAAACACTAAATTATTTTTTTGCTTACAGCATAGTTACGGGCCTTGTCGTTGACCCATGTCCCCGACTTCAACTTCTTCGTCCTCTCCACCAACTCCATAGCAGTGGGGGCTCGCTGTTTCTGTGCTTTCTGCACAGAAAAATATAATCTTAAATTCATAAGAATAATTAAAAATGAAAACTAAATAATTAATTAAATAGTATATTAAGTCAAAAGTTTAATGTATTACCAGCTCGTCGTAGTGGGCGGCGGCTGATTTAGACCCACCGGTCCAAGCACATGCGCCACCATTAGAAGCTCGATTACGCCGAGCTGTGGCCTGGATCTCCTAGAACTTCTCAGTAGCCCAGTACTGGTCCAGCTGCCTCCTGATCTTAGGATCCACCCACTTCCCCTTATTCTGACCCTTCCTCAGCTTGTTCGTCAGATTCTTCATGACCAGTGAGCCTTTATGCTCAAACATGTCCTTGACGAGAGCCTCTAAAGCTAAGTCTCACCTATATTCTTTCTGCAACTTACAGTTGTTAGGAAATTCGTGTGTACATATATATAATGTAAATTTAATTTAAATAACTTAATAAATTGTTACCTTAAACTCTAGAAACAACTGATCCCTATGGCCCTCTGGGATGGCCTTCCATGTAGGCCATGGACCATCAAACTTGCGTCGCAGGATCTTCGATATCGAATCAGAAGGGCCCTTCGCGGGCAGAAAGTTGCAGAAAAATTAGAGCATTAATAAATGTTATAAATAAATTTAAAAAACAAGTAAATAGAAATTAACGATACTTTATATATATTAAAAAATTAAATTAGCATACTCGTTATCCCCCCTGGAGATAAGAAGAATCCTCCTGTCGGATGGACCACGACTCTCCTGTCCCGATGATGATGATGGTCCTGTCGTCGCAGGTGTGGATGATGAGGGTGCAGCCTGTGTCCCGACCACATGAGGCTGGGTAGGGGGTGCAACTCCATCACCCTGAGGTGTCCCGTCCACAAGAGGTGCTGGTAGGGTGGTCTCGATCTGAAGGCTGTGGGTCGGCCGGCGAAGGGACTCTCGCAGCACGACCTCCACGACGACCCCTACCTCTAGAGGAATCTGCCATCTGTGAAAAAAATGAAAAGATGATTACACAACAGTGTAAATAATACAAAAATAAATTACCTAAGTAGAATGATATTTACACAATGAATTATGACATAAATAAATTACCTAAGTAGAATCTCCGTCACTAAATTCACCCTCACTCTCATCAGTATCACTTGATCGGAATGTACCTTCGCTAGATGCGTCCAACTCGGATTGATCCATTAACTCTCTTTCAACTTCTTCCCCATTTCTAGGAAATGTCCGCGGAGAATTAACAATAATGTCCGGCGTAATTTGCAACGGTACGTGGGGTCTTGAAAACTCATCATCTTGGTACGGAGCATCTTTTTCAGGCTGGTTGATTACATTATCAGTAATTATACTGCGAGCCTTTATCTTAATAACACCCAACCAGCCGTGATGTCCTTCGGGATATGGCGAGTAATAAACCTGCTCTGCCTGTTGTGAAAAAATGAACGGATCGTACGCCTTATTATACCTTCGAGACAGCCTAGCTTGAACAATACCATAATTTTTATCCATTTTTGTCCCTACGTCAAGAGTAGGATCAAACCAATCACACTTGAAGATAACTAACTTCATCACGGGGAAACCAGTATAATCAAGTTCAAGGATGTCAGTTAGAACCCCATAGAAATCATCCTCTACATTGCCATCAGTGGCTCGCACACAAACACCATAGTTACATGTCTACATTCCTTCATTCCATGTTTTTGTGTTAAATTTATATCCATTTACAATATAAGTATTCCATGATGTAACCCATCTGTTAGGCCCCCATGCCAAATTTGTCAACAATGGATTTTGAACATTGTTTTCTGGATCTAGTACCTAAAAAATCAAATATTATATTATTCTTATACATGCTATATATTTAAGGAGATAAAATGTATTTCAACAAATGAAGATGCTTAACCTACATATTTAATGAACCATGTAGCAAAGTGAGAAGTAATTTCTCGATCAACCTGATCGTTTGAAATGTCAGGTTGGAGATCCCTTAGAAAATTGTCGTACATCCTACATATGGGAGATTAACAGCAGGACGATTAATAATCATAAACGTCAATTGAACTTATAAAAGACATTGTAGAAGCTTACTCTAAATATGGCGCGACCTCTTCACAATTTTGAAGGATATACAGATGAGCAGCATTAATGTCACTCTGCTCCAAGAAATATCCTTTTGATTTGCCACTAAATCTGCCCGGATAGTTGAATATTGATATAGGAGGACTAGTTGAACTTCCTTCGCCCGAATCAACATTTCTAGGCATCCTTGTCCTTCTCGTGTTAACTTCGTCCGGATAGAAATAAGAGGCAAAAGTGGAAGTCTCCTCTACTAAGTATGCTTCACAAATGGAACCCTCCACTCGTTCCTTGTTCTTGACTTTGTGTTTAAGGGAGTGCAGGAACCTATTACAAAGGGATACATACAAATAATTACTAGTTTTAGGGAAAGCTAAACTACGCTATCGTGTTCGTGAATTTCATATGTATTAAGTAAAATAGTTGATGTTGTTTACCTCTCAAATGGATACATCCAGCGGTATTGGACTGGGCCACCAACTCTTGCTTCGTAAGGTAGATGAACTGGCAGGTGTTCCATGGAATCAAAGAAACTCGGCGGGAAGATTTGCTCCAGCTTACATAACAAAACGGGTATCTTGACTTCCATATCCTTTAATTGATTCACATTTAGTGTTGTCGATGTAAGCTCCCTAAAAAAGTGGCTAAGCTCAACAAGTGGGTTCCAAATTTGCTTCGGTAATGCGTCGAACGCAATTGGAAGCAACCGTTGCATGAACATGTGGCAATCATGACTCTTCATTCCATGTAACTTTGCTTCCTCAATGTCAACACATCTACCCAGATTGGAAGCATACCCATCTGGTAACTTTAGTTCTTTAACCCACTTACAGACGACCACTTTCTGTGCTTTGCTTAGTGTATAACTTGCCTTCGATTTGATAAGTCTGCCACGACCACCGTCCTGCAACTCAAGCTCCTTCCGATTACAAATTTCAGCCAGATCCAATCGGGCTTTATTTGTATCCTTTGTCCTCCCCTTGATGTCCATCACAGTGTCAAACACATTCAAAAACACATTCCTCTTAGTATGCATGACATCAATGTTGTGACGGAGTAACTGCGTCCTCCAATACGGCAACCTCCAAAATATACTTTGTTTTGTCCAATTATGGTTGACGCCATAATCAGGAATATGTTCTCCTTGGGTTTCATGGACGAGCGGTAAGTACTGTACTCTGCGCCATACATTAGGACCAGTCAAACGTGGTGGAGGTGGTGTTGTCTCCGCACAACGCTTCTTGAATGCATTCTTGTTCCGCCTATAAGGATGATCTTCTACAAGGAATTGACGATGACAATCAAAATATGAGATCTTTCGACTGTTTTTAAGCGTGAATGCCTTCGATCGCTCCATACATATTGGGCATCCAAGCTTCCCCGCGGTCATCCAACCCGACATCATCCCATAAGCAGGAAAGTCGTTGATCGTCCACATTAAAGCTGCTTTCATGATGAAATTCTGCCTCAAAGATACGTCATATGTCAACACACCATCATTCCACAGCATTGTCAACTCATCTATCAGCGGCTGCAAGTACACATCAATCTTACCTTTTGGATTAGACGGACCCAGAATTATGACTGTTAGGAACATAAACTCCCGCTTCATGCACATCCCCGGGGGAAGATTGTACGGAGTCAGGATAACCGGCCAACAAGAGTATGCTTTTCCAGACTGTCCAAAAGGATTAAATCCATCAGTAGATAACCCCAATCGGACATTGCGAGGGTCCTGCGAAAATGCCATATGAACCCTATCAAAATGCTTCCAAGCTTCTCCATCAGATGGATGACACAGGACATCTTGCTCCCTCTCATGCTCACTATGCCGCCTCATGTGATCTGCAGTGGCCATCGAAGAGTACAATCTTGTAAGTCTTGGCACGAGCGGAAAGTACCACATCATTTTTAGCGACCTCTTCTTCTCAATGCCCATCCTAGTGGTTGTCTTATACCGATCCGCACTACAAAATCGACAACATGTTATGCTTTCCGCTGAATCATCCTTATAGTACAACATACATCCATTTGGGTAACAATCAATTTTCAAACACCCCAGACCCAAATTTTCCACAGACTTCTTAGCATGATAAAAACTAGTAGGCATCCTATTGTCTTCTGGCAACGCCTTGGACGCTAACCTGGTGAGGTGATTAAAATAGCCTTCTTGCATATTGTAGTCAGATTTTGTAACATCCTAAAATTCTAACATAATTAATTTGAAAAAAAAAGGGATTAAGTTACATAAAAATAATAATAATAATGATATAATAAAAATAAAATATGATTAAGAGGTTTAGTGGTGATAATTTATTAGTATAAAATTTATTAGAATGGGTTAGTGAATACAAAGAAATATTGAATTAAAATAAATATATAAAAAAAGAGAATTAGCGCCTGATTACTCTAGGTTATTTAAAAAAAAAGAGAGATAGGAAGGGGCGAAACCTACCTACAGCGCAGGTTGTATATATATATATATATGAAAAGGGTTAGAAACAAAAGGAAAGGAGCGCCGCGCGGGGGGAGTTTTTTAGCGTTTTCGTCAGTTCCTGTTCACCTTGCCAGTGCAACCGTAACAACATAGATCCAAGAACGCCACCAAACGGGAGAAGAATTTTTAGGGAAGTACAAATACTTATCGTACGTAATTTTTAGAGCACATTGGAGGTCTGCAAAAGGTGAGTAAAAATAATTTTTCAAACACTTTCATGGTACAGATAATTTGATGCTTCTACATGTAACTTTGTCTTTTGGAAATAGTAAAATATTGTAGGGTTCTTAGTTCTTGATTTGAGACTCTTAAATTATTTTGAGATGTTGTTAGATGAATCGAATTATTAAATATATTTTCCTGGAATCTATAAATAAATAGCTTTATATTAATTTTGTGGAATTACTGTGCATTCTTTGTTTGATTGTTTGATGGAAAAACAATTGTCAAAGTCAAATTCATTATTTGTAGTGTGATTAATTCTTTCCCTGTTACGTGAAACTCTATTCCACTGATGAAGGCCAATTTAAATTAGGAATTGTAATGTAAGTTCATGTTTTGTGAACTCGTTCCCGTAACAAGTCATTTTAAGCATGTTTTGTTCAATGGTTTCTAAATTAAATTTTTTTTAATTACATTATGAATTATTGTTGATTAACAATCTTCAATATGTATGATATGACGTTATAGTGTTGGTTTGGCATGACATTGTAACATTGTTATTGACAGATAAAGTTGGAAAACCTTGAGAGTCATCTGGGATGACATATTGCATTATGCATGAGTTGGTCATCACCTTCCGGGAAGGGATGACGGTGTACATTCTATTCCGGGAATAGGATGAGAGATATCACCATCTGGGATGGGATATCAAATTATTAAAATATTCACATCTGGGATGGAATATTAGATACCTCCATCTGGGATGGGGAAGGCAGTGGGACGCCATTGCATGGATATGAGCTCATAGACCTTAGTGGATCTGGGATTCACACCGGTTCTGGGAACCAAAGAGTCAAGTTAAGTGATTCTGGGAATCACCGAGTCATGTTCGTGGAGTTGCATTGTGTAGAGTTTGCATGGTGAATGTGATTAAATGCAATGTGATGTGACCGTTACTGAGTTTATGAGTTTGTGCTTTAAATGCTTGACATTAATTTTATATATATATATATATATTATTTTGGTGGTTTATTATATTCAATATTTTAAAAATTAGCGGGTACCATGAATGTTTTTCCGGATTACCGCGCCAGCTGAGAACAATACTATTTGCGAACCTTTTTATTAAATGATTTTTATTCACTGGGATTATGTCTCATTAAAAGTGTTGTTTTCAGAGCACGTGGACGACATCACTGGAACTGAAGAGGATTGAAGACTTAGCGAATTTTCTTAGTTATTATTCCTAGCTTGGTTAGTACTTTCTTAAATAAGGAGCCGTATGTGGCTAGACGTTTTTATTTATTTATCGTTGGGTTTATTAGTAGATGCTCGGTTTTGAGGCTTGGGGTTTTAATTTGGACGTATGGATTTATTATTTATTACTTTGATACATTATTACTAATTTATTTAATACGAGACGTTTTCCAGACTTATATAATTGATAAAATTTTTATGATTAACATATTTTAATTAAATGTATTAAAGGATTTTTATAAAATTTGATTTTGGGTTACTAATGTAACGAAGGGCGTTACAGATTTGATACTCAACCATTCCATGCACATCGACAACTCCGTGTACTCCCGACATCCTTCCCACAATGGAGATCGTGCAACACTCAGCATATCATAGAATCTTTGAGCTTCGGGATTCGGATTCTCCTCTATGTATTGGGAACCCATTCCACCATCTTCTCCCCCATCTTCTTCTAGTACAACACCAACCGATGGTCCAGCATGATCCATTATCATCTGCTCGTATGGATTCAAGTCTTCCCTCCGGTCACCACTTCCATAGTACGAACCTTCAACCACGATCGGGTTTAATTCAGGCAACGTCTCACCATGGTTACTCCACCAATAGTAATCAGGCATGAAGCCCTTCTCATAAAGATCGGCTACAACTCCATCCACGCTTTTGAAAGATTGACACTTGCATCTTTTGCAAGGACACCTCAATTGATCACCGCCCAGCTGTATAAATCTCTCCTGGCTAACAACAAACTCTATAAACTCACCCACTCCAACTCTATACTCTTCCCTAAGACGTTTATTCCGATCCAACCTACGATACATCCATTTCCGATTCTCCGGAGTATCCATTGCTGGCAATTAAACAGCTTGACCAATCCTATAATAACACTTATATATTACGGTGCATTCCAATAACTCCATCAATCTCGTTCTTATGACAAGGTATGAACCTATCCCATTCGATAAGAAACCTTTGCCACACTCGGCTACTAATAGTTATTCCCATATTCAAATACCTTATACTTGACAAAATTTTGGCAGCATTTCCCATCGGTCTCCAAGTTACACGACTCGAGCACGGTGAGAATCACCGCGATCAAGTATGCACCAGGAGAACAAAAGGAAATGCATCAGACCGAGATTTCAACAAGTATATAAGGCATTTGAACATTGAAATGACTATTGTACGAGTGTGAAAAAGGTTTTTTGCCAAACTGTCCCACTTGGACAATTCAAGATTCAATACAATGAGCATGCATACCTTGATAAGTTACGCATGCTCATTAATATTGAATCTCAAATAGGAAACTAAGGCTTTCGTAAATTAATTATTAACTCTAATAGAAAATAAAACCATTAACCTATAAATATTGCAACATTGTTGAGCTTATATAAATTGCAGCGTAAATCAATACAAACTTAGATTAAATATTGTAGCAAACATCCTATTGAGCTCCGCTCTCCACTAACAAGTAGCAGTTAATTGTCAAACACATGCATAATTTCTAAATTATCAGCACACAACCAGCATCCCGCCTTTCGGACAGGATCACATCCTGTTGAGCTCCGCTCTCCACTAACAAACAACACATATTGACAAACACATGCATAAACACTAAATTATCAGCATACAATCAGACAAGATCACATCCTATTGAGCTCAGCTCTCCACTACCAAACAACACGATAATTCACATAATACATTACACTGAGTGTTCAGAGAACTTACCTGAGAGAGAAAACACAACCGAGCAAGGATAAGGGGAGGAGCCGGAGCCAACAGAGAGTAGAAATATATGACAACAAGGACCTATCGTTCATAAATGAAATTAGTCATTTCAAATCAAATCACTATTCTATATATACAGAATCCAGTACAACTATTTATAAGACTAGAAACACATAAATTAATATAAAATAGAATCAATAATATACGGTTACAAATTTAGAACAATTTGCAACTTCCTTTCTTCCTTATACTCTCCTCCCCATCTCCTTTATTTCAGAAGAAGAGGAAACAAAGGGAGAAAAGTACTAAGGAACATTTTCTCTCCTAAAACCTAACTCTTGGAAGATGAGGTAAGGGTTTAAATCTTAAATTACAAATTCCATTTGTTTGTGGTTTGTCATATTTGCATGTCTAATAACTCAAAACAAAATTCAAAACACAAAATTTAAGCTTTAATCAGTGACAAAAACGTAACTATAATAAACTAAACTAAAAAAAAAAGAATGTTTCAAATGCTTTTTGGATGGGCAAAGCAAGTGTCACGATTCATGAAATCATCCAGACCTGGACTCTACTCTGGTGTTTATACAAACACATAAAACTCACCTAGGATAATTGTTCTCTCTCACTTTTAACTCTCAAACTCACACATCACTTATAAAGGAAGAGAAGAAAATTTATGTTCTTATATTCTTGATTCATTCCATCATCAAATTGCCAACGTACAACCATGGCCTTTTATAGGCAACACTTCATAATAAACTATTAAAATATAAACAAACTTAATTGATAAGAAAGGCTTAGGCGGTGGCACACAAAATATGACTATTCTACATGAATCATGATAATGATGCAAGTAGATAATGAGCTGTAAAAAGTTCCTTGTTTACTATGCATTGCGGCAGGTAGACTTCAATTTGGACTAATATGACTTGTGTTAATTGTTGGTGATTAAAAAAAGGCTTGATTTAATTATCAAACACTCGCCATGAAAAAGATGAAAAAAAAAAGGTCTCAGATGCAAACACAAGGTTTATCAAAGAAGAGAAGAGGAACTCTTTGAGCAGTAAGTCTCTTCAATGTGCAGCTAAGAGTGAAATTATATTATTAACAAAAACAAACTCTAGGTGGCAATCACTCATAGTTTATCAAACATCAAATTTGGGGGGCGTTACATAAATTCATGAAGCATAATACTGAGTGTTCAAATAGATTATCAGGAAACAGACAAATATTTATAATTACCAAGGAGAGACTCCAAAAGAGTGACAACAATTTCCACTTTATGTTGATACTACAAGCCAAATTTAGAGTACTCCCTCCTTTGAATATAATGACCACCAACAGCAACACAAAAAAAAGGAAATTTTCAAAGTTCCTTCCTCTCTTGCTTCTGAAATTCATAGAGAAAAAGATGAACCCTCAGAAAATTTTTGGACCCTCTTAGACATACCACCAGACTAGAATTTTTGGACACACTCACAAAGCAACCAAAACAGTAATCATCATTGTTGCAAAAAGAATTTCAGAGACTGTGAAATAACAATAAAACAGAGAATGAAGGGCGCAGGGGATACATAGAAGGAAGGAGGGGATACCTTTGCAGTGGTCCTTGCGGTTGTCCCTGTGGTGGCCGGAGCTCTACGGTGGTGGCACTGTTTCTGCGGAGGGAAAGACCAAAGATGAGAGGGAGGAAAAGGAAGAGAAGAAAGGAAGAGATGAGAGGTAAGAAGACTTACGTACTGTGATACGGTGGTGGCCGTACTGGTGCGGTGGTGGCCAGAGGGATGCGGTTGTGGAGACAGATAGGTTAGACGACGGAATGGCGCGGCGGTGGAGGTAGGGAGCAGAGCTGAGAGAGGAAAAATGAAGAAGTGAGGAAGGAAATGGGAGATTTCGTGATTTAGGGATTTCAGTTTTAGCGACCCAATTAATTCGGTCGCTAATATGGTTAGTTTGGAATTTGAATTTATAATATTAACGACCGATTTAAATTTCGGTCGCTAACACGCGCTATTTTATATTTTTACGCGTCGTTTAGCGACCGAATTAATATCGGTCGCAAATATTAATAAAGTTTGAAATATGAATTCATAAATTTAGCGACGGATTTTAAAATCGGTCGCTAATATAAATAAAGTTTGACCGTTGCATTTAAAACGGCCGTTATTTCGGTCATTAAAAATTCATAAGTTTCTGACTTTTATTTTCCTTTATTTAGCGACCGACATAGCGACCGATATCTCTGCTACGCTCTATTTCGGTCGCAGAATCAACTCTAAGCAGTGTTTCATGTAGATCCTACAATAGGCCGCTATTTCGGTCGCAAATAGCAACCAAAAAATTCGGTCACTATTTTCGGTCGCTAAATGACCTTTTTTTTGTAGTGTTTATGTGACACCCTAAATCAGGTCATCACATTACTACCCGTTTACGGAAATGAAATTTAATTTGCTGGTTTCTTTCGGAAAATATTGTTTTCTTAACGTTCATCTTTTCAAAATATGGTGATAAATTTTTTTCCTTTTAATCCTCAAAACAACAACAACGAAATCAAACCACACATAATTACATATTGTATATAAGTTATACAACTATACTGCCTCATATGTCTTCACACCTAGATCATTATCAGATTTATTCTCCTAAACACCATATATCGAAATAGGACCTAAGCTGGTCGTAACTAACAGACACTACCGTCAACTGGAGCAAAGACAAAGATGCCTTGAACTATACTAACCTTCTCCTTCTTGTAGAAATCTTATCCCTTGTGCATCTCTGATATGTGTTGTAAGGGTGAGACGCCAATATATGGATTTAAAACGATAACTAAATGCTCGCACAAAAGAATACACATACACATATACATAAACATCTTAATTATAGCATACAGTTTATCAGTGGGTTTCACACCCCAAACATCAACATTGGAAAACTATGCATGAATACAGCCCACGCCGAGAATACGGGAACTATGCATGAATACAGGCCCACGGCGAATACAGGCACGCAGCTAGAACTATGCATGAATACAGGCCCACAGCCGAGAATACGGGCACGCGCGGCGAACAAAAAACCCAGGCACGCGGCGGAGCGAACACCAGGCACGTAGCCAAAATACAGGCACGTCTGCCAATGCATGAAAAACACTTTTGTTTCATTCTTTTCTTTGTGTTCAATCTTTCTTTGCCGAAGCTCAAAATGGCTTACGACCCACATAGTTTTAAAACACCCTTAAAACTTTTATTACAACACAGGACCTCCACGATCAGGAGTGCTCAATCACAACACCTCTCGACCGATGCACCAGTTAGAGGTTCGTGGTACTAGAAAACATCTTCAATGTTCCAACACAGTATACCTCATGTATACAATATAGGCCCTCAAAGTCCAAATGACTGAGTCCATCACAACACAGAACATTAGTACCCCGACGTCTCGGTTACTAAGTCCAACTGTATCTTCAAAACTTCTTTTCCAATGGTAGAAATTCATTATAAAATCCTTAATTGACAAAACTTAGTTTTTCACAAACCAATGAGTCACTTGAGGTTTATTTTCTTCAAAATAAGCACTGCTGTTTCGAAAATACTTGCTGTCTACATTTTTCCACTTTTGCCGTCAAATATTATTTTTAAGGCTTTTTGAGCCAAAACTTAACTTTTTCCACTTAATTAATTTTCTAAAATCATGATTAACTTATTTTCACCAATTACTTTTATAAAAGAGTATTTTGAAAAATTCCGGGTTTCTTACGTAAAATTTAGCAATGCTAAAATATTTTCACGGTTTCGCGCTCATTGTAACTCATAATTCCCTTTTCCATAAATAAATTAGTAAAATAATAATATTTTCCAAAACTCCTCATTTTCCTCAAAATAAAATTCCTTTAATATTATATATCAATATTTTTCCGTTAAAACATTGAATATAATTTGTGTAGCTTCTTAAAGCTTTTATCTTATTAACTTTAATTGAGCAATCGACCCACATCAAAGCTTCTCACACATCAACCAACAATTATATCACAGATATTTCCCAGGCAGATCATGCATCATAGCAGTATAATATACAATTGCAATTAATTAAATAACTTAAACATAACTCCACACCAGTACACAGATAAACCACATCACGTAACTAACAAAACCAATAACCACAACCACATATAAATCATATAAACCACACCACAAGCAAATAGTTATTGAGAAAAATCCCTCAGGTAAGCTCCCCTTACCTCTTGAAGAACTTAGCTTCCGATTCAAAACTTTGTCGTGAATCTGGGAACCGTCAACGTACGTACACGATAATCTAGTTTATCCTTCATCAAACATAACACTCAATCAACAAACTAACAACTAAATCAAGCCTAAAATCCTACATGTTGGTTTCGGCCAAGGGCTGAGTTTTGGGGTTAGAAATCTGTAAAATTTCTAATCATGATTAAGTCATGGATTTATGATCCTTGATTAACCTAAATCATAGATTATCAACTAAACAACTAAGTTTCAAACTCAAAACTTCCTAACTCTTTTACACATGGATTCGGTCTCAATAGGTTCATAGGGCTAGGGTTCTTAGTTTAACAAATCAACTTGGATTTATAAAGCATATATACTAAGAGCTTGATTTCTAAGATCATCTATGAAAATCATGAACAAAACTCAACAAAACTCACCCATTTAGGGTTCGGCCAACACAAAGATTTTTGAGTAAAGATTTTCATTTTAAGAATCTAACATGGATTAGAGAGTGTAGTCATACATGCCATATAGAATACATGATCATACATGAAAACACATGAACAAAACTCTACCAACCCTAATGTGATAGATTCGGCCAAGGCTAGGTTTTCAAGAAAAAGATTTTTGATTACATCATGCTCTTGGATTTAGATAGTAAACATGATATCTAGAAGATAGAAAGTAGTTTCATCATCATTAGATTTTCCTAGAATTTATTATGATTTTTCAAAGTTCTAGGGTTAGAAACTTGAAAATGATGAACAACCATGATATAAGCCTTGAATCAAGAACTTACTAAAGAACATAGGCATGATTAAGAATGAAGATTAGAATTTACCTCTTGAAAATCAATGACAAAGGAAATCCAAGAACTTGCTTTACAACTTAGAACTAAGAAACTTGGAAACTTTAGAGTTTTTAGAAAGCAAATGACAAAAGAACTAAATGAAAAGTGAGAGGAGGGTATTTATAGTGAGAGTGGCATCCTATTAGGAAGACTCTAGATGATGGTGAGTTGTCATGTTAAAGGATCAAAATGCAATTAAGTTCTAAGGACCAAATTGCAAAGATTCCAATAGTTGAAGGACTAGTTTGCAAATAGACAATAAAATGTCATGATGATGATTTTTGTCACATTAAATGCTAGCTTATCTTTGACTTGGTTGGCTGATTTGAAGAGTCAAAGATAGGTTAAGATAAACTCAAGAATATTTGAGAATAATCTAGAATGTTGAAGAAAAACCAAGAATGATGTAGAAAAGTGTGGAACATTCTAGAAAAATCTTGATTCATCCATCAAATGAGAAAGTCATCTTCTCTCATGCGCTTATGTATTTGGGCTTGACACATTTGGGCTTGGTTTCATTTTCTTGTTTGTTGTGGGGCCCACTTGAAGATTTAAGCCTTTAAATTTGAGATAAGAAACTTAAATGGGCTTTATGGACTCAACTATGAACTAGAAAAGTTTGGGCTTATAAGCCACGACCATTTAAGGTTAGAAACAAGGATTCTAGCCCAATCCACTTGGAAAAACGAAAAAAACTAATTTAGGGACAAAAGGGTAATTTACAGAAAGTTCAGGGACTTAACCGTAAATTTCTAAATTTTCTATTTAACCCTGAAAAACCTTCTAGACTTAAAACTATGATTCATCCCCTTGAATCATCTCAAAATCCTAAGATAAACCCTCTCTCTACTCTTATAAACTCTAATTTCCCTTCCGTCGTCTACCCGATTACGCTTTCCACCCATAATACGTAAATTATTTTATTTTTTTCTAAAAATAATTCTAAAAATACAGAATTGTAGAAAATAAAATACTAAACTTAAGTGTTTCGTTCACGAATTAAAATTAGGTCTTTTGAGCAGTATTATTATACTGTCAATGGAATTCATGGTAGGGTTTCGCCCGACTTTCCAACCTAAATTTTAATTGTAGCTTCCTACATTCAAGTAGGATTAAGTGGTAAACTCCGTCTATTTAAAATAGTTTTCTAAGTCTCAGATAAAAATATAAACATAATTATATAAATTTCTGATATTAGAAAACAGCGAAAAGTCGGGGTGTTACAGTTTATCTATAATTTGAGTGCAAAGAATTGAATATTATTTTTTTTTTAAATTATATTACAATACTTAATGTAACACTATGTGTTAAGTGTTCCTCTTTGATTATTACTAATGATCAACTAATCGTCTTAAATCATGTGGTGCTAACACGTATCCCTTTATTAGAAAATCAGCAATTCCCTATATTAATTAGTATAGATATAGATTTATTATTTAAAATAGAAAAAAACAAAGGTAAGGATGTAGAAAAAAAATAGATTAGAAAATATGAATAGCTTTGCCTCTATTTATGTCAATTCAGAGATTGTCGTGTTTGACTCTCAAAACATTGTACATTTACCGGTTTGTAAATATTTTAAAACAAAAAAATATATAAGTTTTAGAAAATAAAAAAATAATAATAATAAATTTCATCACATTACATGTGGCTTGCACCATTATGCTACACTAAAATCAACATTTCCTCTTATTAATTAGTATAGATATAAATTTATTATTTAAAATAGAAAAAACAAAGGCAATGATGTAGCAAAAAAAAAAAACAAAATATGAATAGTTCTTCCTCTATTTATGTCAATACAAAGATTGTCGTGTTTGATTCCAAAACAATGTACCTTTACCGGTTTGTAAATATTTTAAAACAAAAAATATACAAATTTTAGAAAATAAATAAAATAATAATAAAAACATTTCATAACTTGACACGTGGCTTACACCATTGTACTACACTAAAATCAGAATTTTCCCTTATCAATTAGTATATATATAGATTTATTATTGGTTTGGTCTGATTCGGTTCGGTTCGAACCGGAAAATATTAAAATATATATATAAATAAGAAATATATAAAATAAATAATTGATAAACTAAATTTTTTAAAATATATACATTTTAAACTATTAAATTATACATAGATTAAAATATAAGTATATAAAAATTAAAACATCAACAACACAACAACTCTACTTTTACTGTTTACCAATTTATGATTGGTTGACAGTGTAAAAAAACTTTATGTTGGAACCAAAGTGGTTTTGAATTTAATAATCTCTAAGTTTTGATGCTAACAAAAATATTAAATTTTCTTGGCAAAGTGTTAGTTGAGATCTAACATGTGCTTTCAGTTATGCAGGAATAGTTTAATATAAGTAAACTAAAGTTGGGATAAGTGTTCATTGAAAAATACGCATCCACCCTTGTAGACGGGCTGCTCAAAAACTTTGGTAAAGTTACTTCTTTATTTAATTAAGTAGGCGAAGCTCTAAGTGTTTGCTAGATGAATAGTAAAATAACTTGTTAGATACAGCAAGTCCAAAGACTTGATAATGAGCGCATCCATCTTGCCACGTAAGCAGACGGAAGTAATTAGTAGAAGTAAATGAACTGAAATATAAAGTAATCTAGTAGACGAGCTCTAACCGCCACGTCACCAGACGGAAATCTTTATAACTCATTAAGGAATAGCAAGTCCGAAGACTTGATAGACAAGAGGATATGCCACGTCATCAAACGAGCTAAGTAAAATATAGAACAGACTTAGACTCTTATATAACAAAGTAGACGGAGTTTCTTTCCTTGACATGAATTAAATGCAATCCGAATCTCTTGAATTTATTTCAAATGATTGATATTTATTTCATTTGAATATTTGTTCTTCACATTTGTTTTATATGCTTTAATGTTTCACCTTGTTGTAAAAGAAACCTAGTACAATCAAGAGATGCAAAAAGAAGAGTGGTACAAATAAGATACTGCAAAATGATTTGTACGATGACAACTTTATGACTGAAAAAGCTGGATTATACACAAAAGAGGAACAACAAGTACTCAAGCTGCAATACTCAGAGGAGTGAGCCTCCAATTTCATGCTATCTCGTTAACCAAGAGTACTATTCAGCATTGATACAATCAAGCTATCAGTCACAATGGGATATCATGCATTAAATGCTATCTCTAAACGGGATTATTCAAAGTAACCATTGAAGAAATACAAGTGAAGAAAAAGGTCACTATAAATAGAAAACCTCAAGTTCTGAAGAACAAATTTTGCCAATCAATAATCATTCATTCTAATATTCTTTCAAAAGCAAGAGTCTGTATTATTTAGTTTGAATATTGTTGTAATATTCAACTGATCTTAAACTGTCATATCCTCACACATAGTGAGTTAATAAGATCAAACATTAAACCTCTTTGCTAGAGTTAGAGCCTGAAGAGGCTTGGTAAGAAAGGAATACTTGTAAGCCTGGAGAGGTGTTGAATACTTGGCTGTAATCTATTTGGAGAAATAGTGGATAAATCCTTCAAGTCGAAGGGACTGGACGTAGCTCTTGGTTGGAAGAGAGTGAACCAGGATAAAATCTCATGCGTGAATCTTCTATACCTAAACTTTTCATTTTTATATGCTTATACTAACTGTGAGGTTTTGATATTGCTTTTGTTTCTAATCTCCTTGAGTGTAAAAATCGTTTTAAAGGTTGTTTTCAAAAATTATTAACAAACACAATTCAATCCCCCTTCTTGTGTTTGCCCGTGTCAACTTCAGTTGGTATCAAAGCTCAGCCTCGAAAGGGTTGAGCATCTAACAAGTGTTGAGGGGGTACGATCCAACAACCATGGATGCAGAAGGACAAGCTATCAATAGACCTCCTCTTTTTGATGGCTCTGATTATGACTACTGGAAGAAGAGGATGATGGCCTTTTTGGATGCACAAAGTCTAGACAACTGGGAGCTCATAGAAACCGGTTATACCTAACCCAGAAATGAAAATGGAGCTGCTGTTGCTAGAGCAGATTGGACAGTTGATCAAAAGGCAAAGCATCAACTCAATCTTAAAGCTAAGCATTATTTGATGTGTGCCATCACCAGATCTGAACATGACAAAGTTCACAGTTGCAATACTTCTAAATAAATCTGGGATACTCTTGCCCTAGCTCATGATGGTTCCTCACAAGTTAAGGAATCCAAGACCAGCATGCTGGTTCATCAGTATGGGCTATTCAAGATGGGTGAACATGAAACAATAGACCAAATGTTTGGAAGATTCCAAACCATCACCAACAGTCTCAGATATCTTGGAAAAGTTTATGAAATTAGAGACCATGTCAGAAAAATCCTGAGAAGTCTATCCAAGCAATGGAGACCCAAAGTAACTGCTATTCAGGAAGCCAAAAACCTGAATACACTCTCTCTGGAAGAGCTTCTTGGATCTCTCAAGGTTAATGAACTTGAACTTAATGAAGAAGAAAATTCCAGAAAAGGAAAATCTATTGTCCTAAAGGCAAAGAAAGCAAGTTCATCAAAAGTTCTCAAAGCTGCTGAGTCATCTGATGAGTCTGAATCTTTTGATGATAATGAAGAATCAGATGAGGATGAATTATCTTTTATCTCCAGGAAGATTCAACATATGTTGAAAAATAAAGGTGGTTTCATAAGGAAGTAACTCAACAAAAAGTTTTCCAAGGAGAAGTCAGACTCCAAGGAAAAAGGTCCACCCTTGTGTTTTGAATGCAAGAAACCTGGTCATTTTGAAGCTGACTGCCCTGAGCTAAAGGATAAAAAGAAATTCTTCAAAAAGAAGAAAGGCTTAATGGCTATATGGGAGTATCTTGATCTGTCATCATCAGATGAAGAAAATGAAGCTGAGGAAGAGGCAAATATCTGTCTCATGGCAGACACTGCATCAGAAAGTGAATACATTGATGCTGAGGTAATAGACTCTGACCCGTCCACTCTTCAAAATGCTTTTGATGAATTGTTGCATGAGTCATCTATAATATCATGAGAATATGAGAGTCTCAAAAAGAAGTTTTATAAACTGTCTAAAGAATATGATAGGGTCTGCACTGAGAAACAAAACCTCAAAAATAAAAATGACATACTAAAATCAGTGAATGTTGGTCTAGCTGACAAAGTGGTGTGTGAACCTAATGTCTCTTGTGAAGTTGCAAAACTGAAACAAGATGTAACATATCTAACTGACTCTGTCAAAGCTCGTAGGTGGCTCAGATAAGTTGAGTCTCATTTTTAAGGTACTCTAGGTCATCTTATGATAAATTTGGTCTTGGCTATGACAAAGAGAAGCAAGACGCATCTCACAAAAAGTCAAAACCACTTAAACAACATAGAGCTTCAAAAGTTCCAAATAAGCATACCAAAGCTAAGTTTAGCTCGTCCAACACCTTTTGTAAAGTATGTGGAAAAAGTGGGCATATTACATCTAGATGCATACACAATAAACATGCCAAGCATACTCGTCCAGTGTCAACTAACAAGAAAGGACCCAAGTCAGTTTGGGTACCTAAAGATAAGATAATACATGTTGCAGATTTGCTTAACAACAGTAAGAAAACAGATGTCTTGGTACTTGGACAGTGGCCGCTCACGACATATGATGGGAGAAAGGTCTATGTTCCAAAACCTTAAGCCCAAAGATGGTGGTTGAGTCACATTTGGAGGAAATCAGAAAGGGAAAATTATTGGTATAGGTAAAATTGGTAAATATCATTTTCCCTCCATTGATAAGTTTTTTTTAGTAAATGGCTTAAAGCACAATCTACTGAACATAAGTCAATTATGTGACAGTGGATATGCAGCATCATTTGATAAGAACATATGTAATGTCAAGAAAGATGATGGATCACTTTTATTCACTGTAAAAAGGCAAAACAATCTCTATAAGATTGACTTGGAGGACCTCTCAAATCAAAGTGTCTCATGCCTAGTGTCCATTAAAGATGAGCGATGGATTTGGCACAAAAGGCTAGGTCATGCAAGCTTGAAATTGATTTCAAAGCTAAACAAGCATAACCTCGTGAGAGGACTACCAAACCTTAAGTTCAAATCTGATGCTCTCTGTGATGCATGTCAAAAGGGAAAACAAGTCAAAGGTTCTTTTGAATCTAAGACTGTTGTTAGTACCAATTGACCACTAAAGTTGCTACATCTTGATCTTTTTGGTCCAACAAGGACTGCCTCTGTCAGTGGTAAAACATATGGTCTTGTCATAGTAGACGATTACACTAGATGGACATGGGTTATGTTCCTAACTCACAAGGATGAGTCTTTTAAGGTATTTTCTGTATTCTGCAAATGTGTACGGAATGAAAAAGGCATGTGTATCACTTCAATCAGAAGTGACCATGGGGGAGAGTTTGAAAATGAGTTATTTCATAAGTTATGTGAAGAGAGTGGTATCCTTCATAACTTCTCAATACCTAGGACACCACAGCAAAATGGTATGGTAGAGAGAAAGAACATATCTCTTCAAGAGATGGCTACGACTATGCTCAATGATAACTCTGTCCCTAGACACTTCTGGACTGAAGCTGTTAATACTGCCTGCTACATTCAGAACAGAATATACATTAGATCTATCCTGAATAAGACTCCTTATGAACTGTGGAAAGGATGAAAACCCAACATATCTTACTTTCACCTTTTTTGTTGTAAATGCTTTATACTGAATACTAAAGATCAACTTGGTAAGTTTGATGCTAAAACAGATAATGGAATACTGTTAGGATATTTTGAAACATCTAAAGGCTTTAGAGTTTATAATTCTAGGACTCTGATAGTCGAGGAAAGTATTCATGTCAAGTTTGATGACAAATAGCCTGATAAGAAATTATCAGAGCTAGATGAAGCATTTGAAGATCTTGATCTAAGCATTCTAGGAGACTCACCTGAGATAAAAGTTGATGATCAAGAAGATGACTCCACTCAACAACCAGAAACTTCCACTTCTCAACATGATACAGTTCAAAAATCTTGGTACTTCAAGAATTATCATCCACAAGATCAGATCATTGGAAACCCCAATGACAAGCTCAGAACTAGATCAACCTTCAGAGAACAAGACAATTCTGCACTAGTCTCTGAGTTGGAACCAAAGACAGTAGACGAGGCTTTGCTAGATGATGGTTGGATTCTATCTATGCAAGAAGAACTCAATCAGTTTGAAAGATGTGGTGTTTGGACTCTGGTTGCACTTCCCGAAGACAAATTAGTGATTGAAACAAAGTGGGTTTACAGAAACAAACTTGATGAAAATGGTAAGGTAATAAGAAACAAAGCAAGACTTGTTGCTCAAGGTTTCTCTCAAGAAGAAGATATAGATTATACTGACACTTTTGCACCTGTTGCTAGATTAGAAGCTATTAGAATTCTACTTTCATTCGCTGCACATCATAGTATTATGCTTTTTCAAATGGATGTTAAGAGTGCATTTTCTAAATGGCTTTATTAATGAAGAAGTCTATGTTATGCAACCTCCGGGTTTTGAGTGTGAAACCCATCCGGAACACGTATATAAGCTTAATAAAGCTTTGTACGGTCTTAAGCAAGCTCCTAGAGCTTGGTATGATAGACTAAGTTCCATTAAGTCTAATTTCATAGTTGTACAGATAGATGTTGATGATATTATTTTTGGTGGTACTAATGAGTCTCTATGCAAAGAATTCTCTAAGTTAATGCAGAAAGAGTTTGAAATGAGTATGATGGGAGAACTCAAATTATTCATTGGACATCAAGTAAAACAAACCATGGACGAGGTGCTCATCCACCAAACCAAGTATACAAAAGATCTTCTGAAGAAGTTTAAGATGGATGATTATAAACCAATGAATACTCCTATGCACCCCACTTCCATACTGAACAAAGATGATAAAGAGAAAAAGGTAGACCAAAAGGTATATAGAGGTATAATAGGATCTCTCTTATATCTTACTACGTCTAGGCATAATATTATGTTCAGTGTATGTTTATGTGCTCAATTTCAATCTGATCCTAGAAAATCTCACTTATCAGCAGTTAAGAGAATTTTTAGATATTTAAAAGGTACTACTAATCTTGGTTTGTGCTTTAAGAAAAATTAAGATTACAGATTAGTTGGTTTCTGTGATGCTGACTATGCTAGAGATAGAATTGAAAGAAAAAGTACTAGTGGAGGATATCACTTCATTGGATCTAATCTTGTCTCATGGTCAAGCAAAAGACAAAGTAACATTGCTTTATCAACTGCTGAAGCTGAGTATATATCAGCTGCAAGTTGCTGCTCACAACTTCTCTGGATCAAACATCAATTGGAGGACTACAATGTATATTGTAAGTAGTATTCCGCTTATGTGTGATAATACTGTTGCAATAAATCTATCGAAGAATCCAATTTTGCATTCTAGAGCTAAGCACATAGAGATTAAACATCATTTTATTAGGGATTATGTGCAAAAAGGTGTGATTGATATTCAATTTGTAGACACTGACCATCAATGAGCAGATATCTTTACTAAACCTCTTGCAGATGACAGATTTATCTTTATTAGGAAGCATCTTAATATGATATGTGTAGATTGATTTAGGCGTCTAGCCTCGAGAAAAATTTGTTTTGTTAATCCTGCGTCTATTACCTATGCTTGTCTAATTTTTTTTAGTTGTGCGTCTATTGTATATTGTATTGCACGTCCATATGATGCGTCCACTGATACTGGTTATCACGTCCATTGTATAGTTCAGACGAGTTCACACCTGCCTATGCTTAAGCATATTTTTTTGTGTGTTAATAAATGCATTTATTTTGTCTCAAGACAAATTTATCCTTTATTCTCTTTGCTGAGTCAGCACTTCCATCAATCCCATCAAGAGCTTTTTATAGTTCCAAGTTACCAACGCCGTTTTATCATAATGACATGTCATGTCAAAAGTTTTTTTTAACCTTTGACATTCAAAATTCCTTTAAAAGTAATCTTTTCCCTCTGAGAAAAACTTTACGCTTCCGTAACCTCTCGAGCTATCTCTCTCTCTACCTCTCTCTGCTTTCCAACCCTAAGCTCTTTGATCACCTAAAATGGCTTCTTCTTCAACCTTTAACGTGGGAAAGCTCAACTTGGCAATAGAGCATTATTTCAATCTAGGAGTGCTGCAAGACTACAATCTAGACATTAGCAAATATGTTAATACAGCCGGGTGGGGAGGACTCTTCACAGAGAAGGTCTCTGTCTTTCCCAACCTAATTAGGGATTTATAGAAAAACATCCAAGTGACTAATACTCATTTCTTATCAACCGTGTTAAGAAAGAAAATTGTAGTCTCGGAGAAGACTATTGCTGATGCAATTTTCTGTGCTCAGGAGGGTTTAGTTTTTACAGAGTCATGGGAAGAGGACTTGGGTGGCTCTGAGACTATTGAAGTCTGTCTCATGAAGGAAGATACAGTCAGAACTCACACCTGGAAGGCTGTTGAAATGAAGGACATTGTTCGTATCCTTCATCAGCTTCTCAACAAGGTGGTTATTCACAAGGTTGGATCCAAGGACAACATCTCATCTCTGCACAAATTCTGTCTCTGCCTTCTTCTCACAGAAACAAGAATCAATCTTCCAAGAATCCTGTATGGAAGATTTAGAGACACTGTAATGAATAAGAAAAGACTCTCTGCACTTCCTTTTTGCCATCTTCTTTCCAAGATTTTCAAGGCTCAAGGAATTCATGAATTTCTTGCTGCAAAGACTTCTGAGGAGCAAGCTAGGTTATTAACTGAAAAACCAATGTCTGCTGCAGACTTTGGAAAAATGAATATATCCAACATGAACCTCAGTACCTATGATGCTGCTGCAATGACCACGACTGAGGAGTTAATGAAGGCTAAAGAAGAGATGGTGGAACAAAACAATACTGAAGTCCTAGGAGTTAAAAGGGTAACTAGGCAAAAGACCACTGCTACAAGGAAGCCTACCCCCAAGAGACCATCAAGTGGCATTATTATCAGGGAGCCTTCTAATGCCCCTGCTGCAAAGAAGCAAACAAGAGTTATCCTTTCTCACAATGAAGATGAGGAAGCTGATGAGGATAACATTCATATCAGTTCAATTCTGAAGAAGCAGAAGACATTTGTTGCTGTTGCTGAGGCCGTTGTGCCTGTTCCAACAAAACCTAGAAGGCAACCAGCAAGAAAAGCCAGATCAACTAAGACTCCTAAGGTAACCATCTCTGCTAATGATCATGTTCAAATAGCAGTAGATGCCCTAGTGTCTAGTTTAGAAACTATGATTGATGATGTGCCTGTCTCCTCTCCAAATGATGTGTACATTCCTACACCTCTTTCACCCCAACCAACACAAATAGCCACTCCACAATTTCAATCTACTATCCCTGCCGATGATCCCTGGTTTAACCTACCAGATGATTGCATTTCCCCTGGTGCTCCTTTCCCCAAACCCTTAAGAACCTTATTTCCCTTCACCCCAACTTCTGTCCTTTATAATGGCAAATCTGAGGATTGGGCCAAGGTAAAAAGGGAATGGAAATTTCTATTCCATTTTCACCAACCTGAACCCGAACACATTCCAAATAGATGGTATCCTTTGCCTGAGTATGAGGAAGAAGTTAGCCTATTTGTTGAACCCTTTTACCTACCTCATCCTGAGTGTAAATTAATCAAAAATGTGCCTTCTCACATCCACAATGACTTAGGGACATTAGTCACCCACTACCCCTAAACAAATAAAACCCCCCCCCCCCCCCCCCGGCCACCGCCCCAGAAAAATTTACCCCAATCTTGTCAAAACTCCTCCTTTCATACCACTCACTGATGGAGTTGAGAGATATATCATACCCAATAGGAAAAATCTTCCTTCCATCCTCGAGCGAAGAGCAAGATCTTCTACGCATGTCCCCATGATCATGCCAAGGGACACAAAATGGGTGTCTTTTGAGCATCCCAGAGTCTATGGGAGGGCCTCTGACTTCTTTCTGGATCAGCTCTACTATGAAATGCTGAAGTGGGAATTTAGTCAAATCAGAGTTGATAGAGCAGCGCATTTTGTCCCTCCATCCTGGCTGAGGCATAATGAAGCAACCAGAATTGGAATCATGCCTTACAGGATCTGTCCAAGACTACCAATGTTAGATCTAAATAAGGACAAGGACATGAAAAACAAAAGATTCAAGGGAGTGATACCTGAAGCTGAATCAGCTATGCTTGATCTTGATCAAGAAACCTTTGACTACTCAATGCTGGATTTCCTTATGCATACTGAATCCATTGAGTTGATCAATGAACATAGAGTTGTTGATTTCTGGAAGTCTCACATTATCCACCGCACCAGAGAAGCATCTTCCTCTGGTCTGTCTAAAGAGGAGAAGAAGGATATTCCCAAGGTCAGAGGGAAGTGTGGTCTTTCATACTTTAGATATATGATCTATAAAGACCTCTGGGGACTTCCTATAAATAGTAGAAATGTGGAATTTATCTACCCCATTAAATGGGCAAAGGAAATCTCAGTAAAACCCCGACCTACTCCAAAGCCTATCACAGATGAACCTGTTGCTGAAGAACATGGTCAAATTGTCACTGCTAATAGTTTAGAAGATACATTTGAATCCATTCACCAACAGAGCTCATCAGAAAGACAATCTTCTCAACCTTTAGCTCTAGTTGTGATGCACCCTGAAGATCATTCAAGAACACTAAGCACTTTTCAAGAGTGTGCAGAAAGCTCAAGGCAACAAACTCTGCCATCTAATATTGAAGAAGTTCTTGGAAAACTAGTTGATGAACGGGTTGGCAAGTTAGTTGATGAGAAGGTTGAAAAGTTGACTGAGAAGATTAAGGAGGATGTCCACCAGCAAGTTCAAACTTCAATGGCTCCAACCTTAGAGGTTGTAAATAAAATGCTTGAGTTCCTTATGGACTTCAAGAAAAGTCAAGCTCAGAATCCTCCTCCTCCACCACGTCCTCCAGCTTAACCTTTACCTTTATGTTTTTTTATACTGACAATGATGGTCCTCTCCTTTTAACTTTTTGGCTGATGACAAAAAGGGAGAGAAGGAAAGAAAAGATATTTGTGTATATTTATATATATAAAGTCGGTTTTTTTTTAAAAGCTCATATTAGTCTGCATTTGCATGTTCTCTTCTACTTATTAAATGCTCTGATACTTATGTTTGCTTATTTGCTTTGATATCTGCTGCTCTGATACTTATGTTTATTTATTCCCTTATATAGATTCTAAGTATGATAAGCTGTTGCACCTATCTGTTAGCTTATAGTTCTGCTTATCTATTTGAATGCTTTGTCTTAGGGGGAGCCCTGCAAGCTCTCTTAGACTTTGATTTTCAAATTTAATTAGTTTTGTCATCATCAAAAAGGGGGAGATTGTTGGAACCAAAGTGGTTTTGGATTTAATAATCTCTAAGTTTTGATGCTAACAAAAGGATTAAATTTATTTGGCAAAGTGTTAGTTGAGATTTAACATGTGCTTTCAATAATGCAGGAATAGTTTAATATAAGTAAAATAAACTTGGGATAAGTTTTCATTGAAAAATACGCGTCCACCCTTGTAGATGGGCTGCTCAAAAACTTTGGTAAAGTTACTTCTTTATTTAATTAAGTAGGCGAAGCTCTAAGTGTTTGCTAGATGAATACCAAAATAACTTGTTAGATACAGCAAGTCCAAAGACTTGATAATGAGCACGTCCATCTTGCCACGTAAGCAGACGGAAGTAATTAGTAGAAGTAAATGAACTGAAATATAAAGTAATCTAGTAGACGAGCTCTAACCGCCATGTCACCAGACGGAGATCTTTATAGCTCATTAAGGAATAGCAAGTCCGAAGACTTGATAGACAAGATGATATGCCACGTCATCAGACGAGCTAAGTAAAATATAGAACAGACTTAGACTCTCATATAACTAAGTAGACGGAGTTTCTTTTTAGACGAACTCCATCCTTGAAATGAATTAAATACAATCTGAATCTCGTGAATTTATTTCAAATGATTGATATTTATGTCATTTGAATATTTTTTTTTCACATTTGTTTTATCTGCTTTAATGTTTCACCTTGTTGTAAAAGAAACATAGTACAATCTAGAAATGTAAAAAGCAGAATGGTACAAATAAGATACTGCAAAACGATCTGTACGATGACAACTTTATGACTGAAAAAGCTGGATTATACACAAAAGAGAAACAACAAGTACTCAAGCTGCAATACTCAGAGGAGTGAACCTCCAATTTCATGCTACCTCGTTAACCAATAGTACTATTCAACATTGCTACAATCAAGCTATCAGTCACAACGGATATCATGCATTAAATGCTATCTCTAAACGGGATTATTCAAAGTAACCGTTGAAGAAATACAAGTGAAGAAGAAGGTCACTATAAATAGAAGACCTCAAGTTCTGAAGAACAAATTTTGTCAATCAATAATCACTCATTCTAAAATTCTTTCAAAAGTAAGAGTTTGTATTCTTTAGTTTGAATATTGTTGTAATATTCAACTGATCTTAAACTGACATATCCTCACACATAGTGAGTTAAGAAGATCAAACATTAAATCTCTTTGTTAGAGTTAGAGCCTGAAGAGGCTTGGTAAAAAAGGAATACTTGTAAGCCTGCAGATGTGAATACTTGGCTGTAATCTATTTGGAGAAATAGTGGATAAATCCTTCAAATCGAAGGGACTGGACGTAGCTCTTGGTTGGAAGAGAGTGAACCAGGATAAAATCTCTTGTGTGAGTCTTCTATCCCTGAGCTCTTCAGTTTTATTTGCTTATACTAACTGTGAGGTTTTGATATTGCTTTTGTTTCTAATCTCCTTGAGTGTAAAAATCATTTTAAAGGTTGTTTTCGAAAATTATTAACAAACACAATTCAACCCCTCTTGTGTTTGCCTGTGTCAACTTCACTTAAACTATAAGTGTATAAAAATAAATTCAAAAAAAAAGTATTAGGAAAAAAGTTTTAAAAATTAAGGAAAACGTAAAAAAAAATCTTTAAAAAAAAAGTTAACAAAATTTTATAAAATGTAAAAATTTTAAAAATAAAATATTAACGTAAAAAAAAGTTTAAAAAGTAAAAAAATACTACTTATTTTTTTAAATTTTGTTTTAAGATTTTTTTATAAAAAAAGTCAAAAATCTTGCCGCTGACACGTGGATGTACAATAAAATTACCTCTCCACCTTATATATATATATATTCTTATACTTTTCAGTATGCATATTTCAATGGTACTTGACTATATTTATTAACAACAATGATTTATAATAAACAATATATCTTAATTATGAATAGAATTATTGAAAGTCTGATATTTGTTTAGAAGTTATTAAACTAAATGAGTGTAAAAAAAAAAAGAGTATAAAAAATTATTTTTCACATAATAGATACACATTTAATACCCCTTATTCATTAGAGTATATACTAAAAAATCTTCTATTTAAGAAAATTAAATTATATAGTAGATTGAAAAATCAAATACTTATATGAATTATATTCTATTTTATGTGATTTTCAAATTTTATATTTTATTTGTCAAATTAAAATATTAACTTTTTTTTTATAAATAATAAAGTCTTAGATTAATCTTTAAAAATCTTTTTCTAATATATAAATATGGAATAAATAATTTTTATTTATTTTTTTTATTTTTTATTGACTTAGTAGTGTTAAGTCAATAAATAGTAAGCACTAACATTGAGTTGTAGTGTAATTCTTGATCACGGTTGAAATTTTTGTTGTTTTTTTGATAAACTTCAAGATGATGAAACATAATAATTTACTCTAAAAGCAAATTCACTTTAAAGAACTTTTTCTATAAAAAATTTAGTGTTATAAAAATCTATAAAAAAAATTATATTAACAAATTATAATATATGGATCAAAATTAAATATTTTGCTATTTCACACCACACTTTCGTATAAACCACCAAAGTCTATCCGCTAGATATATTATATGAAATTAAATGCACTGCATCAATTTTAAGGTTTCAACTCTCTTATATCCTTGGAGTCATCGTCAAACCAAGTTTTTTTTTTTTTTTTAATTTTAGATTTTGCATGTAACTTTTGTTAATTCAAACAAAATAAAATATATGAAAAATAATAAGAGCACACTTTTTATCACACTGGCTTTCAACATATTTTTTATTATTAGGTGGATTTCATGTGAGATCCATCAAATCACATGGTCCCATATGAAATTCATTCAATAATAAAGGATGTGTCAAAAGAAGTGCCATACTAGCATTGCTCAAAATATATTTCAGCTTAATAATCTCTTTGAACAATGTTATCAATTTTCTCTTAAGGCTCCCCAAACAAACCAGGCCTGCTAGCCCCCCGAGTCCCAAGTTATTGTTCTTTCTTTCGTTTGTCCGAAGTAAGATCTTCTACTTTTTGACTTGGTCCCATAATATATATAAGACTTCCTCGTAGGAAAGTAACATTGCTCAGCAAAATCAATATTTTATTATTTCCATAAAGGTATTATTATTTTGTATCATTTTTATGTTGTTGACAAAATCATATATCATTATTTGATGCGTTACAATATTAATTACATTATACACGAAAGCAAGAAATAAAATAGCCGGCTAGAGTACCAAATGGCAATAGTTCCTTTATTGACGCAAACTATTAAATTTATTTCGTCGTTTGCAACACTAGGCATCTCCCAACACAAGAAATAGAATCTAGGAAAGTAGCCTATGGTAGTGAACCATATATTATCACACTATAAGCATTAGAGAATGATGCAATCCAACATGAAAGGGCGCAAGGATGGAGAACGAGATGAGGACCTCACCCTTTTCAGGGAATTGAGGAAGCGCCAGAATGAGCGTTTCTCTAGCTTCCTGCACTGTGCTTCGGAAGACTATGAATATGACACAAATAGTGGTGGTAATGGTGGGTACTCTTATCATATTGTTGTTTTCTTTATTTATTTTGGCATTGCAGTTCTGTGTGAGTTTTGTACATATATACAACATAATTGGAATTAATTTATACTTCTTTAGATTTACAATAATGATATTTTGACATCCATTCATGACAATAATACAAACACCACATCGCTGAATGTTGATTTTCAATGAATCATGTTATCGGATACGATAGAAAAATATATATTTATACGATGTCGGACAAAATTTGATTGTCCAAATATCGACACTCCGAAGAATATGAGAAGCAGGAATCTAGCTTGGGCATGAAAGTTAGTGATATGACTAGAGACAATATTTTATCAAAATTATCAATACAGTGCAGTATTTTTGTTATTTATTTTAGAATAATTTTTTTGGTAGCCGAATACATATGACCTTTTTGGCATTCTAACACTACAAATATTTTAGTGACCATAAAATTGGTGACTAAATATGAAAATTAAGTCTTTAAATATGAAAATTTGATCTCTAGAATAATCGTTAAATGATTTAATGACCGATTGAACAACGACTACCAAACAGTTTAGTGACTAGGAAATCTGCTACCACCTCTGAACCTTTGGTGGTTGCTAAATCGGATGCTAAATGGTTTAGGAATCGGATTTTGTGGTCGCTAAACACCTTTTTTTTTAAGTGTGATTAATAGATTGTGTAGTGAGGAGGAGATTCTTAGAAATGATAAGGATTATGCTTAATGCTTAATCTCGCCCTTTTGTTCCTTATTTGATACCATTATAACATTTTGGCATGAAAAGAAAATAATTTGGAGAAGTAATAATTCTATTGGTCTCTCGTCATTTTTTTACCATCTATTTCTTGGATAGAAAGGAAGTAAAAAGAGGGGAAGAGAAATTTTTGCGAGCGCCATAATATATTTATATGTATTTTTATTTTTTATTTATTTATTTATAATTTTTTATTTATTAGAATGATATTATATAAGAGAAGTAATGACTTTTTTTTTTAACTTCTCTCAAAACTCTCTGTCCTTCTTCTTTTCCTTGTCTATGATATCCCTTTTATTATTGATTTTTGATGGAATGAAAGTCACGTGTCAAAGTCAATGTAACAGGTTTGGAAGTCATGAAGAAAAATATATATGAGAATTGAAAATGATAAAATGACAATTAATACTAACCGCAAACTTTAATTTCTCCAAATAGTGTATAAATTAGACATTTGGATATATGTAAAGGATTACTTTTGTCACCCATCTTTTTGGGGGTATTGGTACAATATTTCTCTCTTAAATATTTAGTTACTAGGAAATATAAATTTGTAATATTATCTTTTTCCTGTTTTGTTGCTAACAATTATATAAAATTCAGCTTTTCTTACTAGATTTCTACTCAGGGTCAGTGTTTAATTATATAGTACTAATAACGGAAGAAAAATATTATTGCAGGAAAGTTTTCAGTGTATAGAATTCCGTCAGGGAAGAAAGAACACGGACTTGAGTTTCTGGTGGAAACAAACAAAAACGATTATGATTGGTAAGTGTTCATATAGACATTACTTAGGTTGAACCAAACCATGGCTTCTTAACTCATGCATTTTACTAAGAAAGATTAACTGCTTGAATGAATGTTATTTGCTTAATTTCTTAAAGAAAGAAAAATAATTAACTTGAACACTACATGTGCAAAAAAGGTTGAAAACACCACCTGCGACTCCTCTGTTTCCATCCCTAGAAATGGAACCCAGTGCTCAACTTGTCGTTCAAAAAGAGATACCAATCTCTCAGCCTATCTCAACAGTAAGTCACTAAACTCCTATATATGGATTCCCAAATAATGATGTGTATAGAAATTATGTGAATCATAATATAATATGCAAATCCATCTTTTATTCATAAAGTACCAAGGCAGTTTTTGTAAGTGAACTGTATTTAACTAAATATGCATTAAATCGATACAAAATTATCTCAAAATACTTTTAAACACGCATTTTCTTTATTTCAAATATGATCAAGAAATGTAACATTTTTAGTTTAGGGATTCACTTGAAATTTGTTCATAAGATCAGGGATCCAATTAGATTTTTTTTAGTTCATGGACCAACTTAAAAAATTATATAAATGTGTGTGTCTCTCATTATTATATTACTCTGCATATTCCTATGAAATCCAAACTGATGACATAAAAGTTGGTTTTGAACACTCAGTTTTCAGGGAGTGATTTGGAGGCATCAGAACCCAAAGCAATTGATGGAAAAGCAAATCATACCAAGTCATCTAAAAAAAAAGTTCCTATGAGATCAATAACCCCAAGCCACAACAGACAGACACCAGGCATCATTAAAAATACAAATGAACAACAACAAATGACTCACCCTGCTATAACTACCATCACCAATAAGAGCAGTAATGTCAAACTAGAACATGTTGCTGCTAGCAAAACAAAATCTACTACCCAAAAGCAAAGCAACAACACTGATTTCCTTGCTTTGAATCTTAAGAAAATCATGGAAGGAAATGAATCTCTGAGGAAGCCTAAAACTAGAGGTATTTCACCATCAGTGAAGTCAAGGGTTGCAAGTTATAATATGGTAGGACTCTCAGATGAGACACCACCAAATCTAAGGACAGATCAAAGGTCAAGTTCCAATACAAGAGGAAGAAGCACTACTAGGGCATCTACTGTTGCAGGGTTTCAAAACCCTGATCCTACTCCAAGAGCATGTAGACCATCAAGGTCACCATCACCTAGTGTGTCTAATAGTGGTTGGAACCAGTTAGACAGAACCAAAAATTTGAGGTCACAAAGAGAAAGATTCACTCTAGCATCAGGGACTAATGAAAGTAGACAACATTTTTTGGGAAGTAAAATGGTGGAGAAAGTGGTGAATGCTAGAAAACCTGGTATCAATCAAATTGAGAGAGAAACAAAACCAAAGCCACTCAAATATAGGGTATGATTCTTCCTTCCCTTTTCCTTTTGTTAAGTTCACTTGCTATAAAAATGTTAGACAGTTTATTCAGTATCCAATTGCTATAAAAAATCTTAAAACAGTTTACTCAATATTTTGTGTTTGAACCAAAATTAATTCACTCATATATTGTTTCAAGTGATGGCACACAGGAAAAGATGAGACAAGAACAAGGATACTCCAGAATTGGTCGGATGGAATGTTTTTGCTGATTTGCATATAGACAATATAGAAGAATGTGAATGAAGCCATTAAAGAGTCTACAGAGTTAGAGTAAGAAATTTTGGTAATGTGCAGAAGATCATAGGCTCAAATGTCTATTGTAACAAAAAGAGGCATCAAGAAAGTCGATATTCATAGGTCTTTCCGAAAAATAGAGTATAGCGTGCAAAAATGTTTGCCTCTTATTTCTGCATGTGGGCACTGAGGATTAAATATAATATCAATCAAAATTTTCATGAAATAGCATGATTGCATAATCAACAAATTCTCAATTCAAACCAAGCTTCTTGACCCATTGGTTTTAAGGCCTGCCTTGGGATACTCTAGGGGTCGACTCGATTTGCTCCCGAGTTCGATTCCTGACGATGTTAAAATAATGTCTGACCAGTAGAAGCCACGCCATGCTAACAATGATCAGTCCTTCATTGACAGTGTTGGGATACACCGGGTTTAGAACAAAAAAAAAAATTCTCAACTCAAAGGATTAATCGAATCCAATATGACTTCATATATCAAGTCTAGACAAAAAATAATCTCAACTCAAAGTTGCACATAGTAATCTAAGTTTTTTTTTTAAATGTTAATACATATTTTGTGGTTGAGTGTGTATTTGAATGAGCGTTTGATAAAAGTGATTTTGAATATAATTGATTTTGTAAAATTGATTTGGTGAATTGTGTTTGAAGTGAAGTGATTTATGTTTGAATGCAAGTTTGATATAAAACTTAGTGTAAAATTTTCAACTCAACTCAAAAACTATTTTTTTTAGCTTCTAGTCAGAATAGCTTCTGGAGGCAAAATCAATTTTACCTGCTAAATGGCAATAACCAAGCATCTCATTTATATTAAAAATCATGTTTGACAGAGAGCATAATCAATTCAGAAGATTTCCAATGTGAAATCTGTTAAACCAGTTGTTATGGTTGATGAAAAGAGAAGTGTTAGCAACACACTCTGTGACACACTCTTTCCATCACACTCTCTCCTATTGATTGAAATTCATGTGGGTCCTACAAAATTCAAGGGGACCCACATTTAATGAGACTCATTCCCAAGATTGTGGGACCCACATAGATTTCAATCAATACAAGAGAGTGTGTTGGAGAGAGTGTGTTACTAGCATTTCTCTGATGAAAATATCCAGCAGGATGCAGCCAAACAAAATAATGCAAATGAGAAGGATGCTTCTTATGAGGAACCTATTAGTGATCATGACGCAAAAGTCACTAATAGTGTTCAGGAAAAATCAGATCCTATTATTAATTTTCAGAATGATCACGAGGATGTTCAAATTGAAGATACTGATTCTATACAATCTGTATATGATGAAACAACTGCTGGCATGAATGATAAGGAAGTTAACTTTGTTGATCGTGTTTCTCAGCCTCCTCAAGTTCAAAAAACCCAGTTTCTATTGCTATGTCTAGTCCCCTTGACATTTCAGTTTTTGTTCAAGATCTTAGCGCTTTTCCAGTAGTTGTTCAGAATGATTTTAATGTTTTATCTACTTTGTGGGAAAAGCAAAATGATGCAAATACTTCTAAGGATGAAGAGCAGAATAATGATAATGTTGTTAAAGATGGTTTCATGGTGGTCATGTCCAAATCTCAGAAGAAGTATAACCTGAGACTGAATTAAAAAACCTAATTCTAGGTTTGCTTGATTCTGTTTATTTTGCATGAGTTTTGGTTTTTGTCCCCCATGTTTTTGTTTTCTTTTTTATTTTATTAATAAATTTTTGGTGAGTTGTCATCTTACTTAAAAAATTGTGGTTTAAATGAGTATTTTATGGTTTGAAAAGTATGAAATCAAATAAAATCTATATCTATATTTATATCTTCGTACAACATGTAAGTTTCATGCAGGGTAAATGTATAAACTGAAGTTTCTAAACAGTTTTCAAGAAATACTTTCACTTATGTTTTGGTTCAGCATCGCACTAATTATTAATGTGGTTTATCTTTGGCGTCTGATGATTCGAAATCAAAAATGATATTTGAATACCCCCCTTGGACAACTATGTATACACACCGTATGGAGGAGTGTGTTTTTAGGTGTTGGTGTTAATTTTGACCTTATTAAATGGAGGGTGTGAACTTGGAATAACAACATAGTTAAGAAGGGAGGTTTCTCTTACACAGACTGGTGCATTAATCCCCTTGCTTGTATCAATCCGGGCATAATTGGTTGGTGGTTTTTTGAAAGATTTATATGCAGGTTGCTGCGGTTTTTTGATGTTTGGCACTTTCTATTGTTGGTTGTCTCAAGACGGTTGCTTTGTGGTGGTGCGGCTTCAGCTAGTGTTTTGTTCTCTTTGTGCACTGGAGATCTATTTCTGTGGAGATCAGTTGTTGGTATTTTATAATAGGGTGGCTGTTTTTGTTAGTTGAAACTTTTCTGTTTGGTTGATTTTGGGTGGTAGTTGGCTTATGTAATACAAATGCTGATTTTTCTTGGAATTAGTATTTTAGTTACATTCTTCCTATATCCTTTGGTCCTTTGTCCTTCTATATATGGATTGGGTTGCCCCTTGTATCCCCAATTCAATATACTCTTTGGCTTACCAAAAAAAAAACGATATCATTAAACTCTAACATAACAGTAAAACTTAACTAGGGCGAAGATGTCTTTCCTTGCAATATAAAGTCAGTTTTTCTTTGGTTTCCATATAAAGTCTAAAAGTTTAAGATAATACCATTGACATTTAAATATCTATTTACATTCTATTAGTCAATTATAATTATAATTATAATTATTTTAAAATATTATCATTAAAAAAAATATGAACAAACAATGAAGAGTATCAATATCACATAAAAAGTTTAAAATAACTACCTTATTTTGGCAGATTTATTTTATAAAGTTATAATTGATTAATAAACTATGACAATAGGGGGTTTATAAACAGAAATGCGCTGCTCCCATCTCCAAGGTGGTCTAAATGAGTACTCCAAATGATTATTTTTTACACCGTGCAACAAAATTTGATATTTTACATTGTTTTTATTGTTGGGGCGGGGACAAAAAAATAATATGCAAAGGATCAAATGAACTTCATAAATGGTTATTTAGCAATGCTAATGCCCTGTCAGCTTCGGATTTGTCCCTCGGCAACATGCATTCCCCCACAACTTATGCATCTGCAAGCTTTAAGCGGGGAACAATATTCATTGATTGAAGTTCCTGAAAAATTTGACAACCAAATCAAATTGATCAACAAATACCAAGTAGACAAAATCAACAAAAATAAACAAATAAACTCTTCCTGCCACAAAACACATTTTGCAAATATAAAAATGCATTATGTTCCTTTGGTGTTGTGATTTCAACAGACTGGTGACAATCAAACTTACTGAAATGGTTCTATCACATCTTCAAAATGTATTTATTTTCTGACTTGCATTAAAATGAAATTTCAATCCTTGATCTGAACTAGATCATTGATTCACATGAATGGAGACATTAATGTAATGATTATTATTGAAGTTAATCACCTAAACTGTAATTCATCAAAAAACAACAAACAATATCTTAATCTGAAACTTGAACTTGCAGAAGTTTTTGGACCGGAGCATTTTATACCTGAATCAAGAGCTTGCATGCATATGGTAATTTCATGGTAGAAATGTTATCTCCATTCTTACAAGACGAACAAACACCAGTTTTCAGCTTATGGTTGTAATATCCTAACAACCCACACGATCTACAGACCTGTGTAAAAAGGAACCTATCATCAGCCACTTTGATTGTAAAGAACAATCTTTTAAATTTATCACAAAAATAAAAACCAAAGGAACTTTCAATTCTTATACAAAGGTTGATCATAGAATATCAGATACAGAACTCACAAACCCACATCATATATTCAACTAAACTTAGAACTTGAAATTGATGTCCTTCTCACTTAACGACTAAAAGACTAAAATAGGACAAGGAAGCATAGGATAAATTCAAGCTTGTCCCTAGTATCAAATATGAGACTTGAGTCATACCATAAAAGTAATTGTGTAAACACTAAGCTAAAATAAAACAATATCAGAGTTACTGATACGTCAGCACTTTGCCATGGAAGGAGGCAAGTAGAGCTGATCTAAAAGTATTTAAAAATAATATTTAAGTCAATTATCTTTTATCCACCCCTATTGATTTGGCCAACAGCTATAAAAGCAATGTGTATACTCATACTCAAAAGCAATGTCTTGTATTTGCATGCCCTTTCCAATATCTACTACCTCAATTTCCTTCCTGATCCCTCCTCAAAGAAAACCATCTCCATCTCTACCAAAGTATAATTTATAACCAAACCAATATAGAGGAGGGTGTGGCTATGGTGCACCACCCACATTTTACACCACCCACTACATCACCCATGTGGCAAATTTTGGGCCAATCAAATTGCCACATAGATTGGTCAAAATTTCAAACTTTCTAGTTGTATTATACTGTAGTCAAACTATATGAATACAACATATTGTAGTATAGTATATATACTCTTTGTATTCGCAAATTTAACCCATATTAAAATAATTTTTTTGATTAAAAAAGCTGATTATATTGCAAAATATTATTGACAACGAACATTATTTTTATTCATATTAAAATATTATTTTTTAATATTATCATTTTTTTAATCAAAAAATATTATTTTAATATGGGTTAAATTTGCGAATACAAAGAGTACATATACTATACTACAATATATTGTATTCATATATTTGACTACAGTAAAAATACAACTAGAAAGTTTGAAATTTAGACCAAACCCATGTGACAATTTGATTAGTCCAAAATTTGCCACATGAGTGGTGTAGTGGGTGGTACAAAATATGGGTGGTGCATCTTAGCCCAACCCTATAGAGGAGGCATTTTAGATTTGGATGAGGTTTGGCAACACATTTGGATGGGTAGGTTTTTATATGATACGTTTACAGATTACAAGCAAAAAGTTGCAATCTAATCCTTGAAGAAAGCCCCAGTTTTTCAGCACTAAAACAGATCAAAAACTTCAAAATAAAGTAGCCTGTAGTGCACTTACATTAACTCTCCTTAGCAATTCAGGGAGTGTTACAGTTTGAGAAACTAGAGATTTTAGAGTGAATAGAAACCGAAATCTGAATCTGAATATTTTTTTCACAGTTTACAAATGAGCACATCAGTTTATATACTGATGGCTGGGGGAGGTTACAGTCTTAACAGAATAACAAAAACACAGCTGTAACAGCTGACTAAAACTAAGTAAGAAGTACATGGGCCTAAGCCCAATCATGACGAGAACTGATCTCTAACACAGGGTTTAGTGACCCAAAAAAAAGGCTTTGGAAGTATGTTGAGGAAGTGCTAGAATACTTTTGGAACTCATTTGTCTACAGAAGTGTCATCCTTCGCCGTTAATATAGTAAATTATTTGACCTACGATGGGATCTTAAAAAATGAAACAAATCTCAATAAAAGAATGGCCCTGTTGAAATGCAAACAAGACTGAATGTGATGTTAACATAAAAGTCCAGAGTATTACCTGAACTTCAAAAGGATCACTAGATAACATGAGTCGCTCAAAAATCAACATACTAGCACCATATGCAATTAAGCAATCACGTTCCATTTCTCCAACACGCAGACCTGAAAATAATTAGAAGAAAACGAGTCACTACCATTAACCCATTCTTATAATTTTATTGTATGTGTACTCTCACCACAGTTGCCAGGAAAATGCTAGGTTCTGCCATTCTAGATCAAGTATTGATATCAGGATGGGATATATTACAGTTAAGTATGTGGCATATGGGAGCAGAATTGGTCCACAATAATGGGTGAGAGTAGAAAAGGCTTGGTAGAATTTCGTAGTCAATATACATTCACTAATAAATACATAAAATACTGTGAAGATTGAAGCTACAAGTAAAACAGAATTTTTATCACGAAAGCCATTTAAAAAAGAATTGAACAGAGTTGCATAAAATAAAATAAAAAGTTTACCAAAATATTCTGCAAAATAAGCACCATCATTACTAAACTTATTTCATCTATAGGTTTATTAGCTTTCCAACACAATGCTTTTAACTTTATTAACTTTAATTCAATTTTTTGCTTGTTACTAGCAAGTCACCAATATTGGTGACCTGATATGCCTCATCAAAATCACACCTTTACAATCATCATGACCTAGCATGTATTAACCTATATATGTATGTATCTATGTATGATCAAAATGCACCAATCAAGCTATTGCTCTAGGGATATGGGGGAAAGGCAGGATTATTCCTTCCAATATTATTTTTTACCAATATAGTGCAGTAAATTCAAAAAAAAAAAAAAAATCAAGGAAGTATAAATTGAAAACCTCCATTCTTAGCTCTCCCTTCTGTAGGCTGCCTAGTTAGCATGGCGCGTGGGCCATTACCTCGAGCATGCATCTTATCAAGCACCTGATCACCACAGATTTTGCTTGTGAACTTATTGATATCAATACAAGGGCAAGTTACATCTAATAGAAAAAAGATTACTTTCCCAAGCAATATTGCCGGATCAAAATCAAAATCAGAAATTGTTTCAGTTTTACTCTAGACCACAGTACTAACAGCAATATTCTACCAAGCTAAAAAAAAGCCAATAATAGTTCATAAATGATCAAAAGAACAATCATGTAGTAAATAGATATGATTAGCAGTGGAAGAGACCAGAAATTATTGGGCTGCAGCACTACCCTCCCATGTTAAGAACAAGGATGAAAGCTAGATAGCCATCCAAATCATCATCTGACATGCCAATGAAGAGGAGGAAAAAGGAAATTGATAGGTTCCTTATCTATACCCTAGGCCCAACTGACCGAGCCCACTGATTATGTTAGAGACTTAGAGTAAGAGAGAGAAAGCTGATTTTTGTTATATAGGGGAGAGGAGAGAACAATGGGGTATCTTTTGGAAATCTGAGTTTGTTATGGGCAGTAGGCATCAGGCCTCTGTAGGAGCTTGGCTATGTGGCAGTGTGAATTCCTTCATTTTCAGAAATAATACACATCTTATTTCCATTACCGAGTAGTCTTTTCCCTTTTAATTGATACTGCTATCAAGGGTTCCTATCAGAAATAGTAGGAAAATCAGAATGAATTAGGGAGAACCAAGGATGAGAGGATAGCAACAACCACGACAGATGCAACTTTAAGATATCTAACACAGAATATTAGTCTCGTGTATAACAAAAAGTAGCCATTTATTTATTTACTTTTAAATGAAAGAATAAATTAAATAAGACGAAGGGGGAAAATTACAAAGAAAAGAGAGTATAAGGAATACACCCTTAACAAAAGAACAAAATAGAAACAACAAAGAAGAGAAAATCAATTGAACAAAGTTGCTCAATTCCTCAACATACTGCTAGCGACATCCCATTAAAAAGGACATGTCCTTTATGCTAGATAGAAGCCAAACACCTATTCTTATTCCAAATTACATTGTGCCACTGAAACCTCCTTAAAAATACAAAAGTTACATTCAAAACAAATGTGCCAAAGAGTAGAAGAGGTTGCACATTGGCGGACAAACTTGGCCTCTTTACTTGTACCAAAGCCATGAAAGTCATCATTGAGAATTGGTCTAAAGAAGTAGGACACCCAATGTTTACCAAAATGCCTACTAAGGAATTCCATAAAGAAACTGTACCAAAACAGTGTGAGAACAGGTGCAGAGTTGATTCTGGCGATGCACCACACATTTCACACATGAGGGGAAAGAGCCTTATTTCACCTATGAGCCTATAACATGTCATTAATGTCAACCTATTAAGCATAGCAGTCCAAATAAAAGGCTTGACCTTTTATGGAGCTTTGGATTTCCATAATGGTTCATCAAGAAGAAAAGTATCCCCATTCAAAGAATGAAAGAGGAATTGGAAAGAAATTTGCATGAAAACACCCTAAAAAAGTCGAGGGACCAAATCCTTTTATCCAAGTTAGAAGGCAAATGAACAGAGTTATGGAGATCGAAGAGGTACTCCAATTCAAAGTCTCATTTAAGTTGCAAAAAAAGTGAAAGAACGATCTGAACTTTTGTATGTTCTCAGCACTTTTGTTAATAAGGTCAAAACCCAATTTGGTAAGACAATCAAAAGATAATGCAAAGGAATAATTTTTTTCTTCTCTTTCTTCCTTTTTGTCATCACAGGGCATTCTCCATCAATCCAGTTGTCCTCATACCCCTCAACAGAATGACATAGCCGAAAGGAAGAATAGACATCTTGTTGAAACTACTCGGACCTTGTTACTTCATGCGAATGTACCTGTCTGACATTGGGGTGATGCAATATTGACAGCATGTTATTTAATTAATCGGATGTCTTCGTCCTCTCTTGATCATAAAATACCACATTCCATTTTATTCCCTAAAGAGCCACTATTTCATGTCGCTCCACGGATATTTGGATGCACTTGTTTTTTTCATGATTTGTCTCCAGGTCTTGATAAGCATGCTGTCCGAGCCATCAAATGTATCTTTTTGGGATATTCCAGGTTACAGAAGGGCTACAAGTGTTATTCCCCTGTGCCGAATCGTTATACATTTCTGCCGATGTAACATTCTTTGAGGAAAAGTTTTACTTCTCACCAAGGTTGTCAGACTTGCGAATCTACGTAGACTCGTGGAGGGTACATAAACTCGACACGTAGACTCGAGTCGAGTCGAGTCTACCTAATATAAAAAAAAACGTTTAAATGGCAAATATATATATAACATAAAACAGTAACATCATAATCCAAATTCATCTAAAATCATAATCATAAAATAGTAATTATTATTACTATTATTATTACTACTACTACTATTATTATTATTATTTAATAGGACTCCTTTTATATATATATATATATATATATATATACATATAACTACTATGTAATAGGACCTAATAGAGTTTACCAGTCAGCCCAAACTATTTGCTGATGCTATTGATTTTAATTTTGACTAGATGGGCCTTTAGGTTAAAGGCCCAACCCTCATCTTCTTTCTTCCCTGACCTAGAGACAAACAGAAAGTAGCCCTAATCTCCACATCTAATCTACAGAAACGGCGCCCTGCAGGAGAAGACCCTTCACACGGCCGCTTTTGCACAGGTGAGGGATGGCGGCTCACGACAGGCTCAGCAGGAAGCAAAGACACAATCACTCGCGACAAACTCGCAGGGATGGGGAGGAAGCAGCTTCGCGCGGTGGTGTTACGGGTGGTGCGCCAGTTTGTGGCTCTGTTCGCGGTGGAGATTCGGGTCCTATTGCAAACTCGCTGACTCGCACATAGACTCGCGATTTTGAGCGAGTTTGACAGAGTCTGTTCAGATTTCGATTCCACCTACGGTTGCGTTTGATTTGTAAAAAATATCAGGACAACACAGACGGGCAAGATCTGCCACAGACGAAGACAAAGACGGAGAGAGAGAGAGGAGGGAGGGAGAGGAGAGAGATAGAAGAGAGAGGAGAGAGATGTAAGGATAATTTTGTCTTTTGTTAGCCTGTCCATGGGATAACTTTTTGTCCCATGGTTTGGTGGGGGACAAAATTTTGGGTTTTTGTCCTGTCCTTCACCCCTTTTTTTGTCCTGTCCCTTGACCACTTTTCAGATCAAACAGGGGACAAAAATTTTTGTGCTGTCCAGTCCCCTGATTTTTTGCAAATCAAACGCACCCTACGAGTTAACCAGTTTTGGCTACCTAGAAACGTAGACTCGGACGATTCTACGAGTCATCTCGCGAGTTTGACAACCATGCTTCTCACCATCCACAGTTGAGTCTCATACTATTCAAGAAGTCTTTCCGATTCCTTATCTTGGACCATCACCTTCCCCTTTGTCGGAATCAGTTTCAACTACAGATGTTCCTGACAATTCCCCACTCGAGCAACCTCAAAGGTCACCCATCATATATCGTCGTCGTCCATGTGTTGCTAATACAGAATTGGAAGGCACTGAAAGACCAGTTGAATCATGTCCTGCTCCAACGGATGACCCTATTACGAACCTACCTGAACGAAACCTTGACTTGCCCATTGCTCTTAGGAAAGGTACTCGGTCAACCCGGAATCCTCATCCTATTTATAACTTTTTAAGTTATCAGCGCCTTTCTCCCCCTTACTATTCTTTTGTGTCATCTTTATCTTTTGTTTCTATTCCTAAACATGAGGCACTTGATCATCTAGGATGGCGACAAGCCATGATTGATGAAATGCAGGCACTTGAGCACAATGGTACTTGGGAGTTGGTTCCCCTTCCTTCTAGCAAGAAATATGTTGGCTGTCGTTAAGTGTATGCTATTAAGGTTGGCCCAGATGGACAGATTGATCGTCTCAAGGCTCGTTTGGTGGCCAAAGGTTATACATAAATTTATGGTCTTGACTATGGAGACACCTTTTCCCGGTGGCGAAAAAAACTTTCGTTTGATTGTTTCTTGCCATGGCTGCCATCCGCCATTGGCCATTATATCAGTTAGATATCAAAAATGCCTTTCCTCATGGTGAACTCGAAGAAGAAACTTACATGGAGCAACCGCCAGGCTTTGTTACTCAGGGGGAGTTTGGATTAGTCTGCAGGCTACGACGATCACTCTATGGGCTTAAACAGTCCCCACGAGCGTGGTTTGGAAAATTCAGTTTAGTTATTCAGGCATTTGGAATGAAACATAGTGAAGCATATCATTCAGTCTTCTATTGTCACACTTCTCCAAATAAATGTGTTTACTTGGTGGTATATGTAGATATAGTCATCACGGGAAATGACCAGGAGAAAATTTATCAACTGAAGGAGCATTTATGTAGCCATTTTCAGACCAAGGACTTGGGGAAGTTGAAATATTTTCTTGGAATTGAAGTTGCTCAGTCAAAGAATGGAATTATCATCTCACCGAGGAAGTATGCATTAGACATACTTAAAGAAACTAGTATGCTGGATTGTAAACCAGTTGATAGTCCCATGGATCCGAATCTAAAATTACTTCCTAGTCAGGGGGAGCCTTATTGTGATCCTGAAAGATATTAGAGATTGGTTGGAAAACTCAACTATCTCACTATTACCAGACCGGAAATCTCTTTTGCAGTTAGAGTAGTAAGCCAATTCGTGCAATCTCCTCATAATGATCATTGGGATGCGGCGATTCGAATTCTGAGGTACATTAAAAAGGCACCAGGACAAGGACTACTCTATGAAGACAAAGGAGACACTCAAATAGTTGGTTTTTGTGATGCGGATTGGACAGGCTCGCCAATTGATAGGCGCTTCACTTCAGGGTATTGTGTTTCTATTGGTGAAAATCTTGTCCCTTGGAAGAGTAAAAAGCAAAATGTTGTTGCAAGTTCCAGTGCAGAAGCTGAATATAGAGCTATGGCTACAGCCACTTGTGAGCTTATTTGGATTAAACAACTTCTTCAGGAGCTGAAGTTTGGGGATACTCAACAAATGAAACTATTTGCATATAGCTTCCAATCCAGTATTCCATGAGAGAACTAAACATATCGAGATTGATTGTCATTTTGTTCGTGAGAAAGTTCTTTCTAAAGAAGTTATCACTGAATCTGTTACTTCTAATGATCAACTGGCAGACGTCTTCACAAAATCCCTAAGGGGACTTATATGCTCCGGCTTGAGGGGGAGTGTTGGAATTGATAGCAATTAGTATTGAGAGTTGTAGCAATTATATTTATATTCATATTCATGTACCTAGTTAGTCATGTATCTAGAGAATATCATACGTGCACCTAGGAAGTAGCATTATTATTAATCTTCTTGTAAATGTAAATCATATTTTCCAAAGAGTGTAGTGCAAATCACTCAAGCATTTCACAAACCTTTAGTCTCTTCAATAGTTTTTTCATCCAAAACTAGAAAATCAATAATTCCACGAGCAAAATTAATATCACATACTTGTCAATGCTATGTAAAGAGTTGTCATTTTGACTGTCACGTGGAAGTTGACTTTGTCATTTGGAATTCTGTTTTAATAATTGACTTTATTAAAATTTATTGCACTAAAAATTTAGTCTACATGGATGTGATTTGGAATATATCAATCTATCTTATTAATGACCTATTTTTCCCCAATACTTGCTATTTATTTTTTCTACTCCCAATTATATTCTCTTTCACAATTATTCTATTCCCAATACTTTCAAGTTTTAAATTTGCACTAAATTAAAGTAAAATTCTTCAAAATAATGGTTTTAGGGTTTAGGGATTTACTAGCCACATAGCCTGAGTATTTAGGGTATTCTTACACCCTCATCAACAGAATGAAACATGATATATTGGTATTTTATGGTTGGTACTTCATATAGACAGTTACCTCTTTTAGTAATAAACAGAAATAGAAAATCTTATTTAAAAGGACTTCACTCTCACCATATGTTTTAGTTTCTGGTAGTAGATTGGACCCATAAAAATATATGCTTGCAATGGGCAACCTGTAATACCTGAAAAAGAAAAGGTGGATCAGGACACCTCTTAAATTAAAAACAAGAGAATGGCAATTCAACACTGTGGAGAGAAGCCCCCAAGAAAAGCACAAAATAATCTCATCAACGCAATTACTATGCTTTCACATATCTAACAGTTATGGATTCTTCTTAAAGAAACTATGATCAGAGCACCAAAAACTGGTCATAAATAACAGAACTAAAAGCAAAGAGATGGGGTTTAAATAAAAGGGATTTCCCTCCAACGAAAGGCAGCAAACCATAGAATAAAGTACATACTAGAACAAATTGTCCCTCCTTACTCTTGACAAAACCTCTAATACATAGTGAAATCTATGGCTCTATGCAATTAGCTGCTCATATTTTTTTTAATTTAAAAAATGACATCACAGACAATGCCAAAAGTCCAATTCATAATGATTTTATACTCGGCTATTATTTTATATACCTTCAACGCACCCAACTAGACACCTGACCAATATATACATGTCTATCCAATTGCAGTATGGGTTCTTAATCCCAAAACATTTCACAAAATACTTTCTTCCAAAATCTGAGATGGTAACAGTAAGACAAAATGAAAACCTGAATAAATAAAGTCTTTCCCACTGTAGTTGAATCCATGCTTCACAAGAGTTTCACTGCCAGAATAAGGAAACCATGAGAACACGAATATGGATAAACCATAGAAAGAATGTCATACCAGAAACAAATAAGATACCTTATGGTTTCAACCTTGTCAGCATGACCACTTCTTTCCCCAAAAGCACTGCCATAATGAAACCTACCACAAGAAACTCCCGCTTTCCCACCAAGAAGCTCTATCATCTTCCCAACTGTCATTCGACTGAGACGATAATAAAATCAGTTCAAATCTTGGAATGTGTATTGATATTAGTTATTTAAACGTAAAACTGTTTTGACGCTAACTGCTAAGCATACAAGCAAAATCACATGCATTCTTACAAAAATGACTACTCAAGAATGGGTGTTCTATCACTTAGTTGCACACATTCCATGTTGGGCAAAAACACATGCAAAGTTGCAGATCTGCATTCACCCACAGCCGATTCCAGTCACTTTTCAATTATTATAATTTCTCTGCAACCCTGGAAATGTGCTGAATAACATGTGCTTGATTTAAGATAAAAAACTCCAACCCCATAGAAATACACACATACTGCCACATGCATCTATATTCAGCACATTGATAGAAAGAACATGAATTCAAGCTCTATTCAGGCATGTGCTTGTAATAGGAAACCCAGGTATCTACTAGTTATAATTGAGCCCTATTGACAAGCTGAACTTCATTACTCGATAATATAATATAGAGCAACAGTGCTCAAACTAAAGCATGAATGGTGATCAAACACCTGTTATCATACAACTCAAGTCGCATGTATTCGATCATAAAAAATTCAATAAAATTTTAATTCCTTCAGAGTTGTTGAAACAGTGTGTTCGAGGGAAAATATGTGTACTGTGCAAACAAAGGCATCTGGTTTATACTATGAGTGCATTGAGTGCATGAGCTAATCGAAGACTAACCAGAGGTAATTACTAATTAACATTGGTTAACTACAGTCATAACTGCTGTAGACTAATAGCTTAACAACTGCTGAATATGCTAATGAATCTAGATAAGGCTTCTAACAACAGTCATACATTCCATAAAGGTTTAAAAGAACGTGGCATAAGTTGGGACGACTCGAAACATAACCCAAGCCCGACCCAAAATCACATCGGAACTACTTTCTAAAACCTGAAGCTATCACAATTAGCTTCAGGCCGGGACATTAGTGAGAGCTCGGGTTTTGAACAACCGTGTTCTACTCATATATTTTTTTTTATAAGCCAAAAGTATATTAGGAATACAAGGGGTAATCAAAACCCATATACATGAAAAGATTACAATATTACAAAAGAAACAAAGGCCCACCCATACAGACTGTCCTACCCACACTTACTGGTTTCCAATATCAGGAAGAATGTTTTTAGAGGATGTGAGAAATGCTGTCATAGCCAAATAGAAAAACTATACCTAGCAAAAATAATACCAAAGCAGAACCTGTGACAGTTTCTATCCTAGTGTTTGCAAACAATAAATTGGATTGAGGCACCAATCTGTGCAAGAAAATACTACTCTTTACCGAAGCCTTGCACCAACTCCAAACTCTCACTTTTATCATTTCTATGGTCTTAACAGCATCCAGTCCAGCCTGATTGAAAATGATATCATTTCGGTGCAACCACAATGACCATAATGTAGCGAACCAAAACATCCTCCACCCTTTTTTGTATCCTTTTGTGTGAAAATTGTAATAACAGGTCCTTTAGGTCTCCAGCTAAAACAGTATATATTCCCAACCAACTATAAATGTACATCGAAATAGAATAAGAGAAGTTGCACGACAAAAAGAGATGATGGCAAGATTCTATTTCCTTTTCACAAAAACAGCAAAGTGGAGAGCCCGAACCAACCATGATTCCTCTCTTAAAGAGGTTAGCCGCATTTGGAATTCTGTCTTGAATGGATCTCTGAGTGGCACTTTTGATTCCCACATGAATCTGTAAAGGTCTTTTCCTGTACCTCCATCTATCTTCCTGTAAAAGGTTGGTCTCCAAATTCCAACCAGCTCCATGACACTTTTGGTTTATGATATCCATCATGCTGCCCAAAAGCCCTTCCTCCCAAACAAAAAGTCTCCTTCTCCAAGTGAGGTTCCAGCACCATGTTCCGTCTCTCCATGTGCCCAATTGTTCTATCTTTGCCTCCTTCATCAAAGAGACATTGTACAATCCGTGAAAAACGACAGACAAAGCATCCAAACCTACCCAAAGATCATTCCAAAAAGAAATGCTCTTTCGACAACCTAAGACCCTCCTAATGTTGTTAGATAACCACCCCTCCTTTTGCATACCTTCTCGGGTTTGCTCCCACCAAAATGCCAAGGAACTTAAAAGGGAAGGTTACCTACTTTGCAATTAAGAATGTGTGCCGCCTACCCGATTATCCCTCCGTTTGCCTTGATACCTATAAGTCCACTCTTGTGAAAATTATCTCTCAAGCCAGCTACGAGCTCAAATATCTCAGATTACTCTTTACTGCCTTCACATTGGATATAGTCATGTCACCCACCAAAATTGTGTCATCTGCGTACTGGATATGAGATACACCAAAGTTCTGCTCCCTTCCTTCAATGACAAATTCACTAAAGAGGTTTTTCTCAACCACACTACGAACCTCTTAGTCCTTCTGCAACAATATGGAACAAGAATGGGGCGAATGGGTCCCCCTGACGAATCCCTCTTGACATTAGGAATTCCGGTGATGGGCTTCCATTTACCAATACTGAAACTGAGGCCGACTGCAGGAATACTCGTATCCAAGATCTCCACTTGTTTAGGAACCCTATCCTGGATAGCATATATTCCAGAAATTCCCAGCTTACAGAGTCATACGCTTTCTCAAAGTCCACCTTAAACAGCATACACGGCTTCCTTTTCTTCCTGGCATAGCAATTATTTGGTTGATAGCCACTACCCCATCTAAGATGTTTCTTCCTTTCAAGAACATCGTCTGGTTCCCAGTAATCACTGAATCCATAACCTTGCTCAGTCTTCCCAAAAGAATTTGGCCACAATTTTATACATGAAACCAACTAGGGATATAGGCCTATATTCATTCAATCCCACTATATTTTCCTTTTTAGGAATAAGTGCCAAGAAAGAAGCATTACACCCTCTAGCTAACCTTTCGTTTGAATGGAAATCCGTGACCATCTTGCATATATCATCACCGAGGACCACCCAATTTTTTTTTTGATGAAAGCAAAGTTATATCAATCCGACCCTGGGCATTTGTTCCAATCACACTCCCACACTGCATTTTTTATTTCCAACCTTGAAAGTTTCTCAATTAGGCTGCTGCTTTGTTGAGTTGAGATTCACTTAAACACTAACCCATCAGGTGTTGGTCTTAGGCTATTGTTTTGTTTGAAAAGAAAAGATTCTAGAAATGCCTTGAAATAATATGTTTCGACATCTTAGGTTCTCCAATCCAGCTGCCCTCATGCCAAGTGCCATGGAGCTCATTATCCTTTCTTCTTTTGTTCACACAGGCATGAAAAAAAAAAACCGAATTTGAATCACCCACTTGTAACCATTTCAACCTTGACTTCTGGAACAAAATTGAATCCTTCATTCTCGATAATTTCCAGAATTTGTCGAACAATTCCTTTCTTTGCAGCACCTCTCCATCCGCAAATGACCCAATTTCCCCTTATCATCTAACATTTTTATCTCCGCCACAACCCCCTGGATATTGTCTTCAACGTTCCCGAAAGCACCTTTGTTCCAATCCTTCATTGTCTGCTTTAGTTGTTGAAGTCTTCCTTGAGAACATAGCAACCCCAACCGGAAATGATCAACTCGTGTCATTTATCCTCTACCAGCTTCCCAAAATCATTCTGATCTAACCAGCAATAATTAAGTACTCTAAGTGGTTTCGATCCCCAATTTTTTACCATTGATTTCAACAGAATAGGGCAGTGGTCAGACACCGTCATTTCCAAGCCCATTGGAAAAGTTCTTGCCACCTGTCTAGCCATTCATCTGACAACAAAAACCTGTCAATTCTACTCATACAGGTCCCATCCGCCCTATGCCATGTGTACTTCCTACCTGCAAGTGGCATATCATTCAGACCCATATCTTCTATGAATTCATCAAAATCTTGCATCTCTCTTGTAGCAACCTGATTAGAGTTCCCTCTTCTTTCACCTGCATTCCTTATAGAATTAAAATCACCTCCCAAGCACCATGCAAAGCACAAATTGTTAGCCCGCATTCCACATAGCTCTTCCCACAAAGCTCTTTTTCCAGACAAAGTGGAGGGTGAATAGATATTGAAGATGAAGCAAGGATCATTATTGTCACCCCAACACCCTTTCACCCCAAGTAACCATTCCCAGAGAAAGTTTCTTCTAGTACAAACAGGTTTGTGTTCCACATACACAACATACCTAAATGTAGCACCAATCCACCTCTGTTCCACCCCATAAAGATTGACACAAAAACTTCTCAATTTTTATCATTTTAGCCTCCTGAACACATATAAACTCCACTATCTCTTTTTTAATTAAATTTCTAACTTCCCTCTTCTTCACTCTCCCTCCCAAGCCTCTAACATTATATGAGGCAATCCTCATTATGTCACATTGAGAACTCCCTTTCTCTTTCTGATACCTTTCCTTCCCTTGCTCTGCTCCTTGTCTCTGATTTCCATTTCTACTAGCTGGTTTAAGATGTCCTCCTCCCTGTTGGTCGTTGTTACTACCAACCTCTTGTGACCCTTAATTGTGTTTCAAAAATTGGGTCACTCACAAGTCACATGGATATGTGTTTCATTTCCTGAACCAATGGCCATTTCCCAGCAGCGATGACCCTTCTAATTGTTTCCAGATTTGTGTTGGTGTCGAAGACAAAATTGTGCTCCCCAATCTTTGGGTCTCTGAAGCTGTACTCTTTATCACGCACGAGACTCTTTATAATCACCCTTGTGTTTCTGTTCCTACGGCCGTATACAATTGTTTTCTTTTCACTTTCCTTCATCCTCGAAATTCTAGGTTTTGATTTAGTAATCACCTCCTCCAATCCTCTACATTCAACACACCCCTCCTCATTTGGTTTGACTGAAGTTGACCCATCTCCACCTTCGACTAGGCCCATTTTTTCATCCAGTTCAGCCCCCCTTGAAACACTACTCAACAACTGGATTTCCTCAAAGCCCAATGTCTGTTTTCTCTGCCCCGAATCCCGAATTTCCTTCCCTACTCTTCGATCCCTTCCTGCCACTAGCTTGCTCTCCACCTATTGATTGGGATTTCAATTTTTCCACTCCAACCACCCTTCCGAGGCCCAAAGAAGAGTTTTTGGGCAAGTTGGTTCTTTTACTTTTGTGGCCCAACTCCTCACTTATTTTTGTTGGGCTGTCATCTAACACCCAAGCCCACCGACAACGACTTGCCAATGTTGTCCTCTCCAAGGGAGCGTGTACGACTTTTGGATATAGGATTTGCAGGTCTATGGTACTCCTCAGCCGCTTTGTTCTGATTGACTGCACCCCTAGACGTTTCCTCGAGATTCGAGTTTCTCCCAAAATTTGGGTTCGAAAATTCAAAATGCAGCCGTTGCAAGTGCTCGTCCCAGACCTCCTCCTCCAACACGGTTTCTGGCACGGCCAAGACACTGTCGGTCATGGAATCTTCTTCATCTGATGAGAACCCATCTGAAGATTTGCATTTCCAATCTGAAGCGTATCTGGTATAATTTTCACAAACATCTCCATGATCCGTATCGAGTACAATATTTCATTCACCTTTATTTCCACCACTTTGTTTATAAGATCTGGACTTGCGGTAGTTACCAGAGCCCTTCCATAGTCCAATCTGACCATATCTCTCGACGTCAATAGAGATGAATCTTCCCACAAGAAGAGCAATCCTCCTGAACGTTTCCTCATACCAAATATGGAGAGGTACCCCTTTAACTTTGACCCGCACTGACCTTTCTGTTGGCACCAACCTAGGAATCCAAGTATTTCAGTGAACCATTTTGAGAACCCTCTGTTATTCAACTGCACCCGTGTTTCCAACTCATCCCCTTCTTCTGCTCTCAGCTAAAAAAGGTTTCCACCCATCGGTGTTAAGGAGACTGATAATAGCTCTTTTAACTTGTATTTACGATGCAAATTTTGAATAACTTCAGGATCTGAGAACTTTCCAACGTAACATGGCTTTAGCCAAGCCATTTCATCATCTATCACTTTGAACTCCAGCCCAATCCATCTGACTGATCTTTGTAGTGCCTTTTTGTTGTAGTAGACTGGTCTATGATATATGATAGACATCTCTACTCATATATGATATATGACTATTGTGTGAGTTTGGATACGCTCATTTTATATCCAAAACACTTAATAATCGAAATGCCAAGAGAATTTACTTATTAATATGGTGGAAAATAACACTGATTTGTAAGTCCAGAATCCAGATCTGTTGTTATTGAAGGCATTTTGAGTTCACTATCTGCTTTAAAAAAATTCTGGCCCCAGGTAATAATTGCACATTGGCAAAATTTTCTGTGGGCAAGGTAGAAAACTTTGACCATATAGTAAAGCTATTAGGCTATGAAGTAGCCATAAAGCTTGCGAGTAGCAAAACTTATTTTAAAATCATAATGATGTCGGTTGAAAAGCCGCCTTAATTGCGGCAACTTTGAGCAGCATCTTGCATCTTCATTGTCTTGATTGTGAGGAAGTGTTCAATCCCACATCGCCTAGAGATATGGTCTGAGTAGTGCTTATAAAGCTTGGACAGTCCTCACCTTACAAGCCGATTTTGTAGGGGTTGAGTTAGGCCCAAGCCCAAAATTCATGATGGTATCAAAGCCTATCCTAGATCTGTTGTTGGGCCGCCCATGTTGTCCAAGCTCCAGGTGCATAGACCTGGGCATGAGGGGTGTTTGAAAAGCCGCCTTAATTGTGGCCCTCCCCTAGCCGTCTTAATTGCGGCAACTTTGAGCCAGTGTTGTGAAAACCGAACTGGACCGGTCGGTTCAACCGGGAACCAGCTGTGTCTACGGTTCGGATCAGAATAAAAAATCACTAGTCTTGAAAAATCGGGGAAGAACCGGGAAGAACCGGGTTAAAACCGGAAGAACCGGTGAACCGGATCCAGTTATAAAGAATCGCCCGGTTACTATAAACCCAAGAAATCCTTGCCTCCACCGTCACGCCAGCTCCATCCATGCTTACGAACCTTTGTGTCGATCAGACAACTGTTTTCCCGCTCCGTTAAAGCCTCCATTGTTTCACAGACCCCCCCTTAAGTGCCTCTTGCTAGCACGTTCTTAATTGGTCCGCGGTTCCATCATTACATTGTAGTAGCTTCATGTGTGGCGGCAATGGCACATAGAATTAACTCGAAGTATGAAAGGAAGAGTGGAAGACTTGCTGCAGTTACTTGGTGCGGCGCATAGAAGTATGAATGTGAAGGATATTAGGTTTGTGGGATTTTACTATTGGATTTGGGCTGACTTGGGCTCAATAGCAAACCTAATAATCAAGAATAAGTGTAATAACTGACTTGGGCTCATTAAAAAAATTAGCCCAATAATAAATTGAAACATTTCTTTGAGCTACCTTCATTGCAGCCTCCAGCACCTTCATTGTGCTGGTTGTGAGGGAGTGTTTAGTCCCACATCGCTAGAGATATGGCCTAAGTAGTGCTTATAAAGCTTGGGCTGTCCTCACCTTACAAGCGGATTTTGTGGGGTTGAGTTAGGCCCAAGCCCAAAATTCATGATGGTATCACAGCCTATCCTAGATAAGTTGTTGGGACGCCCGCGTTGTCCACACTCCAGGTACATAGACCTGGGCATGAGGGTGTGTGTTGAAGCGACCTGCCCCTAGCCGCCTTAATTGCAGCAACTTTGAGATGCCTTCATTGCGACCTCCAGCACCTTCATCGTGTTGATTGTGAGGGAGTGTTTCGTCCCACATCGCCTAGAGATATGGCCTAAGTAGTGCTTATAAAGCTTGGACAGTCCTCACCTTACAAGCCGGTTTAGTGGGGTTGAGTTAGGCCCAAGCCCAAAATTCATGAATGTCATTGAGGGAACATAGAAGCATCCGGAATAATCACAAATAAATTATTTCAATTATTTACCAAAAAAGTAAGTGTTTAGGATCCCCCACAAACCTTGTGAGGACAAATGACATATAAATGATTGGTATTACCTTGGAAATCCATGAGGATTCATAATCAGATCAGGACAAATGCCTTTCTCAGAAAATGGAAAGTCTTCCTGCTGGACAATTGTTCCACAAACACCTTTCTGCCCATGTCTGCTACTAAATTTGTCACCGAGCTAATGCAACAAATAGAGATAGAGAAATCAATACACTAAAAATCAAGTACACTACTGCACAATAAACCCAACAAAACTTTACCTCAGGTCTACGGGTGTGACGGATTAGAAATTTGATACACATATTGTTATTCTTATCAGAGCAAAGAACCACCCTATCAACTACTTCTCCTCCATGACCCCCTTTAAATGTTTGATAATTGGATCGATATGCACTGGATAAAAGGAAAACGATTAGGAAAAAGGTTCAGGGACGTACATCTAACACAAACCTATCCACAGTTAAACCAAAATGTTAAAAGTAAAAACTAACCTATCAGCTGATCTTGTACGTTCATTCCCCGTAGGAATTGGAGATTGCTTGTTGATATAAATGTCATTTGTCTTAATAATTTCCCCAGGTGAAGCAAGTCCATCATCATCAAGTATCTAGAGGAAGCAAGAAAACATCCAATGGCATACAAAACTTTTTCAGACAACTAGAAGATTCAAATTTGAACACGACAAATAGGATAATAAAATTTTTGACAAATGAATAACTTTGGTTTTAAACCATAACCAGGAAAAGGATAAAAGAATCTCAGTAACCTTTTTTTTTGCCTTTTGATAATAACACTTCGCTAGAAAAGACTGATAATTAAGTCTGCATGCTAAATCGGTTCCCCTTTTGCCGACTTCACAACAGCATTTTTTTGTTTTAGTAGCTGATAAGTCGGTTCCCTATAGGGTTTTTATTTTTAGTTTAAATCAGAATGTATTAAATAATTTTTTTTAATTAATATGGTTTAAAATCTAATTGAATTATATTGTGTTAGCTTAAAATGTAGACTAAATTGATATTTTATTGTGCTCTGATTATTAAATTAATAAATGCAAGAATTAAATTAGTAAATGCAGAACCTTGGTGCTCCCTCATTTTCTCATTTTGCTGCTGCCACTTCTTCAAATCAACCCACTGGTTTTAATTAGAGGAAGCTATGGAGTAAAATTAGCCACCCGTGAATGTTTTTTTTATCAACAATAAAATAAAAGGGAGTTCCATGACGCCATCAGATTCCTACGCCTAACAGGTATCCTCCAGTGTGGCATTGATCATTATTTAGGAGATTAAATTTGGTCTTGCATTAATATCATATTATTATTATATAAAATTGGCCTATTAAGCAAGTTTCTAGTGAATTTGTACTTTGTAATGTATGTTACTAATGTGTGTTAAATTTCAATTAATGGAAGTTCGTATGTCACATTTTTAGTGAACGAAGTGTGTATTTTAAATTAGTAATAAATTTGTATCATTGCATTATTCAATAAATAATATTTTAATGTACTAATTATACTCTAAATGTAATAAAATGATATTAATTTAGTCTATATTTCAAACTAACAAAATACAATTTAACTAGATTTTAAACCATATTAATTAAAAAATTCATTTGAGAAATTTCGATCCCGACCCTTCTTGAAAACCGACTTCTCAACTACTAAAACATGATGATGATGATGGCGGTGCAAGGTTGGTAAAAGGGGAACCAACTTCCCCTAAAAAGCAGCGAAATTTGGTAAATAACAATGAAAGAGCCGCATTCCAGTACATCTTTTTTTTTGGCTCTGTTTGGCAAGTCCAATAAGCTGGTTTGTAGCTTATTTGACTAGCTTATAAGCTTGTTTGACTGAAGTAGAGGTGTTTGGTAAACAAGCTTATCTCATTAGCTTATAAGCTTATGGCTAGTAGCTTATAGCTTATTGTCTTTTCTCTCGTTTTTACCCACATCCATTTAATGAAATTATCACTTTACCATGTCTATCATAAATATGTCCTTTTATGTCATTTTATGTTTCTAAGCTAGTTCAACCACTAATTTTACCAAACACTTCAAATTCAATCAGCTAGCTTTTCAACTATCAGCTAGAAATTAGCTTATCAACTATCAGCTAGCTTATCAGCTATTTTTGCCAAACAGAGCCTTAGCAGTTAGCATTATTGCTCATATTTTTGCCCTAGAGAGAAATCAGGAAAATAATTCTTTCCCATAACAAATTCAGAAAGCACCCTTGAAAATGTGGGCATACCTTTCCTACAACAAAACCCCATAAACATCCCACTTCCACAAGATTTTACCTTCCTTCTTCATACCAAACCCTTGAAAACAAATGCCAAAAAGTTTATTTCAAAGGAAACACACAGCTATGCAATGGAGAAGTAAATGAGACAGTTTCTGACACAAATCTACACCCGAGACACATAAGGAGAGAGAGCTAGCTATGCGATGCCATCTAACATGCAAGCTATTAATCCTATTAAGGCTGTCCAAATGAAAGCTTTTGACCTTAAAACTAAAGGATCTTTAGAATTCCAAATTGGCTTATCTAAGGAAAATCTCTCCCTTATAGGAGAATGTTTGAGATAATGGAAATTAGATTTGAAATAAAAAAAAAAAAAACACAGGTATAAAACAAGGTTCCTTGTAACGGGAACTGATATGCAACTTTACCTCACATTACAAGTGTCAAACTTAAATATTAAGCAAATAATATAATTAAATCAAGTGCTTAATTACCAAGAAGACATAGGATGTGTTTGGAAGATCTTATAGAGAGCTTATGAGAATAGCTTATTATAATAAACCTCAAATAATTTATTAAAATAGTTTATGATCTTTGCATAAACTATTTTAATCAGATAAGCTTATGAAAATAAGTTGTTTTTAGCTTATTTGAAAGAGTTTATCCCATAAGCACTTACATAAGTTGTATACCCAAATACACCCATATTACCTGCATACGCCCTGCAGTGTCTGCTTTTCTATTGGGCCTAAGAATTCGATCGGATGTGCCATCGAGATATTTTTGATTGATGACGGTATACCTATACATCAGGGAACATCAAGCACAACATTACTACCTTAAAAACCTCAGCGATGAACCATGCAACAACCAGAAGCATAAAATCACAAAATAAACTACATACTTTTTCATAACTATACAACGACCAAAACCACGATCAAGAGATGACTTGTTCATGACAATAGCATCCTCTATATCATAACCACTATAGCTCATCACAGCTACTGTGGCATTTTGACCTGCTCCAAGCTTATCATATCCAACCTAAAAGATTATGGATTACTCACAGGCCCTGGTTCATCAAAAATTAATAATGAAAAGAATATACTACTAACCAGCTCAATTGTCCTTGTGGTCAGCAAAGGCCGTTGAGGATAAACCAGAAGATAAAGCAAGGAGTCCATCCGGCATAACTGCAAACAGGGGGCTTTAAACTTCATCAATTATGTACTAAGTATGGAAGTTTCTATACCCTGCTCCTAAGATAGTCATAAAAATGCTGAGTGCAGCAGTACAATTACTCAACACACAATATGCAAACAGAAGAACCTGTATCACACCCCCGGTTTTCATGTCAAACATCTTTCTTAGAGATGAACTCATTGCTAAGCCTGCGTCTAACAGCTAAAGATTTTAGGGTGATTAACTGTGACACAGTATCAAAGTCTCAACAATCAAATGACATATACAATATTACAATTCAATCCTCGCCACCTCCATTCCCTATAATCAAATTTAACTAAACACAAAGTATTAATGGACCTATACTTCATCAAAGCCTCAATTGCAAATAGCTTCTTGTGTGGAGGCATGCAAGATAAAAAAACATTATGGGCATTTAGTTTAATAGCTTAAGCTTTTAGACTATATAGTAGCACAATAACATACTAGTCCCCACCCCACAATTATAGGAACTCAGTCATAATTCTTGATGTATATCATTGCTACCAGAGTCCATGTAAAAAAACAATAGGGATCTTAAACAGTCTCACTCTACAACAAATGAAACCCGAGGAACGGTAGATGATTTAAAACCAGGTATCATTCATCATTTAGGGTTTTTTTTTTAAAGACTAATCTCCAACAGATTGTTCCATACTGTAGGAAACTCTTATGCCATGTTGAAATATATAAAATTTGATCATGTGCACATGGATTTATATGCTTGTATCTGCTTTTGTGTATGCATTGAGGATTTTATTTTTCAGTAAAAGATGCAATTTTATTAAGAGAAAGAGATAGAAGTGCAACAGTAAGGAATCCTCTACAGAGAAAAAACAAAAAGTGGAAAAAGGAGACGAAGAAAAGAAACTCCTAAAAACAAATCAGTTTAGGCAGCTTTCCAATCCCTCTGCAAATCTGAAATACCATTACCCTTCAAGAGACTATGTGCGAACACCGGAGAGAAACCATGAAAACGAGTTTACTCCATAACAAAGGCGGATTCTACCGTGCACAACTTAGATGGGTATACCCATGATGCACAAGTTTAAACCAACGTTAGAAACATGTAGACCACGATAATACGGTGCACCCTCGAACACTGGATTTTTTTTCTTTCTTGTTATTCTCTTCCGGTCTTCGTCCCTTACAGCTCCACTGTCACACAGGCGTGCCGGTCTTCGTCCCTCAGCTCCACCGCGACTAGGCGGTGCCGGAACTGTTTGAACCCCTATAGGCCGTATTCGTCATGAACCCAGAAGCACAAAGCCTATAGAAGCCTCAGACTCAAACACAAAGTGAATGTGGCGGAGGTAGGACGACACACGATGGTTGGGCAGAGGGTGGTTGTGGGTGGATCGCTCGCGGGTTCGGGTGGTTGCACGCCATTCTTCCTCGGAGAGAATGGATGCATGTGGTGGAGGTAGGACGACCAACGGTGGTTGGGAAGAGGGTGGTTGCGGGCGGATATTGGTAGATCTGGGCGGAGCTCGCGGTACGGATGGTTACACGCCAAACGGAGCTCGCAGGTATGTGGAGTGAGCCAGGAGCCGCCATTGTTCCTCTGATTTGTGGAGTGAGCCAGGTGCCACCATGGCCATAATCCCAACACTGAAACTGGTGGAAGGGGAGCTGTCTGGGAGAGGGATGGCCGGAGGAAGGGAAGAGGGGAGAAAAGGGAGAAAATTAAGGTGTAACAAATGTATTATCAGATCTTGTGACCCTTTGTAATCCAATGGCCTAGATGAAAAATAAAACTTGTGCACCATGGGTATACCCATCTAAGTTGTGCACGGTAGAATCCGCCCATAACAAATCCTGAGGAGAAGAAACCCCCTTGAATATCAGGCTTTCCTTTTGAACCACAAAACCCCATAAACAGCACATTGCCACAAGATTTTACTTTCCTTCTTCTTACCAAACCCTTGAAAATAAATTTGTAGAACTGATCCACTGAACTAGGACTAATCCAATGCTCCCCAAGAATACCAAAAAACAATTATTTCTCTAAAATTTAGAAAAATAATTTCATTAAGTCTAAACATCATGCAATTGTTGAAATGCCACATATCCAGTGCAAAGTTGCTTACCTGGTTATATGCTATATTTCCCATTGCTTGCTTCCCCATTGCACACTATAGTAACCAAAACAAAACCAATTTCAGTCAGGAAGGAGAACACATTTCGTTCATACAGGTGCAACATCTAATGGTAACTACCTTCTACACCGGGGTGGTGGGTGGTGGGGGGAGAGAGAGAAGAGAACCTGATAAGTGTTCCTAGGTGATTGATTATGATGAGGATATGGAATTAGCCCAGCACAAACTCCCAAGATGGTGAAAGGCTCAATCTCAATATGAGTAGTTTCTGATGTGGCATCTCCTTCATATAAAGCAATCTAGAACAAAGACAATAGGCTACTCAGGTTATCTTTGGTTAGGAATAAGATTTCGGAGCTAAAAGAGTCCAGATGTAATCAAAGCAGAACAAACCAAAGCATTGTTTTCCTCATTGACATCAAGATACTCAATCAAGCCATCTCGCAAAAAATCATCAAATGTGCGCACTCCATCCTGAAAGAGCATAAAAGTTGAATTCTAGTGAACTTTCTTTCTTTATTTCCAAGATAAAAGCACAAGAAACACTTACAATTAACTCTTTCATATGATGCTCTTTTACTCTTGATTTTCCCTTGTCAGCGATGACAAGGGGACGGCAAACTCTACCACCATCAGAGGCTAAGTATACACAATGCTGGAAACATGATATTGTCCATCAGCTTTCACATACATTTTTTTAAAATTAAAATAGTTGTAAAAGTACAATATTTAAATGGAAATCATAATATAGGTTAATAGATCAAAACATGTAGCTGCTAGCAAAGGAAAACAATAAAACTAGAAGCAAATAGCATGGTCTTGACATTTACACTGCATTAATGCAAAAGATTTAATATGAACAATTAACAACTCCAAAATGATGGGCATACATGATACTTAAAAAGATTATTATCATATTTATAAAGATGAAACAGAAATTAAAACTTAAACTTTTAAACCAAGTAAAAAAAAAATTGAACCAGGAAACAGGAAAATAGCAGAAACAGCACGAAGAACAGGAAAATTCAACAGTAACAGAACTATTCACCTGCTTTTCATTGACATATACACTCACAAACTCGCCAACTTTACCGGCTCTACGCAACTTCCTCAACATGGTAGCAAAACGCTTGAATAAAAACAATGTTAAGCTTTAGAATAAATAAGAACATAACCATGAATGTTATTTGTACGAACTATACATTTAACAAAACACACTGATAAATACCTGTGGCCTCCTATGCTTGCCAAGGATCAAACCATTAAAAAAAACAAGAAACGAATCTGGTGTATGAAGCTCTTCTCCAGAGAGATGTTCCATGTCTTCAACACCCAGAGAATAGCACTGTCACAGAAATAATGAAACACCATAAATGTAATGCACCTACGATAAACAATAAAGTATATGGAAACCTCCTATATCCAACATGTATATCACACAATACACATTGATGATTGAAATAGAAGCATAATAACTGTTCCATTTTTCTTTTAATAATTTTTTTAGAAAGAAGAGAAAACACGATGAAGGAGGGCAAGGCAGATATCTCCAAAAAGGGGGGAGGGGGGAAAGGCACACAACTGAGATCCAATGTGGCTAAAAATGCAACAGAGCTGTCCAATGTCTCCATATATCAGTAAGAGACTCCCTTGAAACATTCAAGAATAGAGCGCCAAAGAGCATAGATAAATAAAAACCATTCCAATAATTACATAAATAGTAAGATAAAAATGTAACTGATATGAGCAATTGCTATATCCCAAAGAAAGTATGCTCTTGACATTTTTGAGAGAAATTGGGATACTAAACTATAAACTAGCCAATATTCTTATGGATCCAAATGTGAACTCCCAAACCCAAGCAAATATCTAAGAGTAATGCAAAAATTAAATTATCTCATTGTAACTAGGCAGGACAGGATATATCTTTCACCGTTAGTGTTGTAAGTCAGTTACTTAACTCCCCCGTGACAATCATTAGGATGCAATAGTTCACATCTTGAGATATGCCACGGGTTCTCCTAGAAAGGGATTTTGCATATATAGATGCTGATTGGGGAGGATCTCCCAGTGATAGGAGGTCAGCATCTTGGTATTGAGTTCTTATTGGGAGAAACATTGTCTCATGAAAAGTAAAAAGGATAATATAGTTGCCTGGTCAAATGCTAAAGCAGAATATCGTGCTATGGTTCTTGTTATGTGTGAATTCGTATGGTTAAAACAACTTAAAGAATTGAAGTTTAGCAAAATAGGACATGTGAGGTTAATTTGTGATAATCAAGCAGAGAGCACATTGCTTCCAATCTAGTCTTCCATATGAGCCATTAAAAAAGAGAATAAATGTTATTTCCTCCGTGAAAAGATTGTCTTGGGAGAAATCACTACCTCTTTTGTGATCTCAAATGATTAATTAGCTAATCTCTCCACCAAGTCTCTCTGAGCTCCAATCGTAACATACTTATGTAACAAGCAAGATGCTTATGATGTATATGCACCAGCTTGAAGGAAGTGTTGTACTTGTATATAGTGATAGTGTTTAACATATCACTAGAAATCATGAGTTAATGTTTCTAATAAATAGCATTAGAGTAATAGGAAATAACTAATTCTTTTTATCATTCTTGTAAATGTAAATTAAATTTATTCTTTTGTGTACATAAATATTAGAGTGTTGATTGTTGTTCACTCAAGCAATTTAGCATACTTTCTGTCTCAAGTGCCACAATGAAAATTTTGAAGATGCCATAAATCCCAATTTCTGGATGGAAATCTATAGATAGTTGCAAAATAGTCATACTCTTAAACAACAAAGGAAGGTTCCATCATCCGTAATATCACACAAAACATACCAGTGAAATTAGTGGGGCCTGCTCTTCATCAATTGTAACATGAGTCATCAAAGCCAGGTTCTTCACCAGTCCAATAGATTCACCTTCAGGGGTATCACAGGGACAGAGCATGCCCCACTTTATCAAATGGAAAAGATCAGAAAAGGAAGGTATGAGTTCATAAGTAGATAAAAGTTTAGAAATTTAGAATGAAAAGGATACGCAACATAAGAATTATCCATCAAAGAAGTTCCCAACTGGATTCCATCTCACCTGGCTAGGCTGCAAAGCTCTAGGTCCACTTACTTTCCTGGACTTCTCAAACTGTGGTGCGACTCTAGTCATTTGGCCCAAAGCACTTATAAATGATAATCTTTGTACCACCTGTAGATAGAAAAATTTTATCAGTGCGAAATGTGTCTTGTGCTGATAGGAAAATCCAAGAAGCCCTGTGAGTGTAGTGTATTGTAAATAGGCTTGCATGTACTGAATCACTATACAGCTGTACTGAATACACTTGTAACAGTTCTGTAACTGACATCTGTTAGTCGGTTACACATTATCTCACTGATATAAATATCAGTAAGCCTCGATACACTGTACAGAATCAATATTCACTCAATACAATAATATTCATCCCTCCCTCCTTACATAACTTTGACAAGCCCATCCCCAGAGGTGGGTCCCTTAGAACCTAAGCAAGACCAATCAATTTGTGACAATAAATATCAAGACATGGGAATGAAGTATTAGAAAACGAAACAATATTCAACCTGTGTCATTCCTTTCCTGTTCATGTTCCACCTGCGGATATCAAAATTACCAGTGGAGAGAGTCCGCTCCAAACCTTCATTGATTCTTTGATTATTGCAAATGAGCTGTGAACACCCCCAAAAAAAATATAAATAGAAATGCATACATAATAATCTGGTTGAATGAACAAAGCAAAAGACAACAATTTTGAACAAACATAAAATTATGAAATCATCAAAGTGTCTCTTTTTGGTGTACAAACAAACCACAATTAAAAGACTGTACATTGACGACACTCAGAATAACATGAATAAATAAACTTAAGTGACATCTCAACTTTGGAGATTCACAACAAACCATCAGTCCATCAAGATCAAAAACATGCCAGAAATCACACCTTGTTCAAACTTTGACCGTTTGTCAACTTCATATGTCAAAGCACACACAAATCACTCTGCTCTTGTTTCCAATAATAATATATTTGCAATTAACACAGATTGTAATAGGTAAACTGATCAAAGTTATGCCAAAGATTTTTCACTGATTTCTGGTTTTTGGATTAAGAACAATTATAACAAAACACAAAAGGACAAACCAATGTATACGTAAAATAGGAGTCCACTCAGACTGAGAAGCCCATAATAAATGAGAAGATTGAAAGAGAACTGTACAAAAGCAACTCTTTAAGAGGGACTAGCTACAGAGAGGCTTCGGGTCAGCTTCATCAAGAATGAATTTGATTTAAGAATGCTTTGAATCCATTTGAATGATGCTTGATTTTAAATATTAAAGAGTGCTTACTTGACAAATGTCAAACATCTTAGCCTTGTCTGGCTTATCCAACATTTTGTCTGCAGTAATCTTAACTTCAGTTATCATTGACTTAAAAACATCCTTCAAAAGAAAGAATAATGACAATTAATGCAATGAAAAATGTGCAAGGTATCTCTACAGAAGTCAGATGTGTATTAAATTAAATGAGATGGTACCTCAAAAAGCAGAGATATTAACTGGCCTGATAACTCCAACCGCTTGTTCCCCACATAATCCTACAAGTTAAAGAAATAGATAGCAGATGATCACCCCATCTTGCGTGCGCGTGCACACCCAAATTAACACAAAGTACAACATTTATAATTTAGAATATGAATTAAGCAGAAATTTATTAATTTTTCAGAATATTTTCTACAATGAGAAAAACTATTTTATCTATAAGAACAAGGAAGATATATAGAACAGTGCTGAAACAGAGGGATGAAGCACGGACATCTTTTCGAAGTGCAGTGTCACGTGTCGGACACGTCTCGGACACCGATACTTCTCGGACACATGTCAGACACCTCTCTGCGGTGTCACAATTAAAAAATATTTTTTCCGACTCAGACACGACTTATACACTTCTCGGACACTCCTATCATAAAAAAAATATTTAAAAAAAATTAAACTTACCATTTTGAGATCATGGGTCACCAGCCCTAAATATTTTTGAGACAAATATTTTCTAAAAAGGTCATGGGTCACCAACCCCAAATTAGATCTTTTACTTTGAGACATAAAGCAAAATGATGCCTCTTGGCATTTTTTGTGAGGCTCATTATCATAGGACCTAACTAGTTGTTTTATGAAACATGATTCATCTTATCTTGGGATTATTTTAGTAAGGTTTGCATTGTAAAATGACCCTCTTAGTCTTAGTATTCTTTTTGTGAGGCTCATTATCATACGAAAATTGTAAAGCTTAACAACTTTGTTTTTAGAAGGTGAATATATATATATATATAAGCGGTATCCCGGTGTCCTATGTTTCGAACATTAGCCGTGTCACGGTGTCCGTGTCGTGTCGCGGTGTCCGTGTCAGAGTCAGTGCATTGTAGCTCATCCATAAGCCATACAATAAAAGTATAAGAGACAGTAACTAAATGGAGATTAATAGAAGAGACACACATTACAGAGAACTGATTTGGTTTCATGCCCGAGAGGTCCATGAAAGCTATATACCTTTTGTGAGGCATGATATAGTAGCATATGAGGGAACAAAGAGATCTAGACATAGTTTTCATTGATTTGGAAAAAGCCTATAATTGGGTGCCAAGAGGAAGTCTTGCGGAAGGCACTGGAGAAGAAGGGGGTTCAAGTTGCTTATATCCAGGACATTAAGGATATGTATGATGAGGTTAGTAAATTCTGCTTCTTGCCAATTGTCATAGAATTGCTCACTCAAACCAGTAAATTCTGCTTCTTGCAGAGATGGATTTTTCATTCTAATTTTTCAGATCATATTTTTGGTAATATTTGATTATTTGTCTTTCTTCTCCTCTTACTAATTGCTATTCTCTAGCCCCGGTTACAATAAGCCAGTGGATCCATAAATGTGGCTTAAGGTATTGGTCGATTTCACCCCCTCAGCTCCCTCACTCTCAATTGTGTGCTTGATGTTCCTGGTTGTCCCTTCAATCTTATGGCCATCAGTATACCAACTAGTTCTCTCAACTATTCTGTCATTTTTACAGATAATTATGTAGCAGATGCTTATCGTAATTGTAGAAATAGTTTTTATTAGCTTCTGTTCTGCTTGATAATCCTATTTACTTATTTCCGTATTTATGTACATATTCAGTGTATATTATAAATAGAAGACCAGAGAACAGTGATATTTACCAACTCATTCATCCAAATTAGGGCTTCTCAATGATCCTCTCTCTCTCTCTTCACAGTAATTTTCAAGAAGTGATGGACCAAAGTGATACTGCCACTTCTGAAACTAACAAGGAGCTAGAGAAGGATGATTTTGGCTTTTCTGAGAAGAAGAAAAAAGATTTACTTATTGAAAAATTACAACAGATGTTGACACCCAACCGATTGGGTAAGGAAGATCGAGTGGGATCTATACCACGAAATAACTTGGAAGGTTTGAAACTTTTATTGGAAAAGGAACACTGTTTTGAAAAAAAAAAGAGGGTCAGTGAAAAAGCCATCTATCTGTCAAAATATCAATCTTAATCCTTTGGGTAATGTTGAATACCAGACAAAGCATCTAACTGCAACAGGGAGTGTTTACCTAAAACAAATTCCTCCATCCTTTCTGATTATTTTGTTCCTTGTTCTGTTCTTTACTAAATTATAATCCTATTTACCTTCTAGAACATAAACAATCACACACCTCTCCTGTTACCTCTTTTGTTACACACTACAAAATTACATATAAGGGCTCCATCTATCATTGCTGCTTTAGACTCGGTTTTGTTTATAAGCCTTTTCTGAAGCACTTTCTACAAACAGTGGATGGTGATAGGCTATGACAAAAAAAACTATAGCAATTGAGTAAAACAAAACATAGATCTTTTCATTACAAAAATTAGACTATTACTACTTTTTCATTACATAACCTACTCCCCCTTCCTCGGGTTACATAAGCTCACATATTAAAAAGAAGATACTACCTTGTCATCCATTGTATCCTTATTCAGAATTGCATCCATTATGCGTCTCATCATAACAGCGACATATATACATTTCGGCCTAAAATTATTTTGAAGCACCTAATGACAACAGAAGAAGCAGCAACTCAGTACTAACCAAAAATACACCAATTACATGCATACTGAATGGAATGAAAACAAGTTGTCCCAGATTGAAAACAAGTATCAGCAAAAGAGACAAACACAAAACACTAAAAAATCAAGAGATGCTTATGATTCAAACAAAACTTACCGGCACATTTGCAAGAAATACATCTCTTAGGGTAGTAAACGCTCTTCCTTCCTATATAACAGGTAAGATGGAAGACTCACAAAAATGAAGAGGAAAAAAACAAAAACAAAAAAAAAACTATCCATAGCAAGAACAATGTATAAATAAAGTATAAACAAACTAGAGAGAGGGAAGGAGGTAGAGTTGAAACCTTTTCAAATGAATTATTGGAATACATGGGACTGTTTACCTGATGAGTACACAGGCATCAACAATAATCAAGAAAACAAAAATAAATATATGAATATGTATGTAAAATTAGAAACACTCAGAAAGTTATATAAATCAAAATCAGACACTGCCAAATGCAAATAAATTGTCATTTTCAGTAAATTACCAAATATGTGTGCACAATATTTTGTCCTCTGAAAAATATTTGGCAGTTTTTTACTAATTGTTTTATCAAAGAATAATTCATTAAGATAAAGAACACAAGGTCATAGATGAGCAAACCTCCTAAAACAAAAAACGGGGGACATAAAAACAGATAACATTAGCTCAAAAGATCTCTCCAGTTCTTTTTGTACATCTGTTGGAGCCAAAAAGCCCTGCCCGGGGATGAAACCCAGACAGACTAAGGGAAAAACAACTCTATCCCACGAGCAGTGGAGGAAAGAAATCTCTAGTGATAACCCTAGCATTTTGCTCCAATCCAACCAGAGTGTTAGGCACTCGTATGCTACACCATATGGGAAATATAACTATGGGGTAGGAGAGGGATTTGGCTATAACAAGCTCGCCAACAGGTGTCGGAAGCGGGGGGTGGGGGGGGAGTTAGAGGCTGCATGGGATATAAGGGAAGATGAGGAATGAGAAAGTAAACAAATTAATGCATGATGATTTGGGGCCTTTGTGCAGGGAGGTTTGCAGACCCTTGAAGTCAGCTCTAGCTTTTCTTCTTTTCTATTTTTGTGTTTTCAACTGCTGTACTTTTCTGTACAGAGCACTTCCTCTGATATAAGGAGATAGTCTCCAATTTCTCAACAGTTAATTTCAAGTTCATATCAATTAGTATCAAAGCTCCAGACTTGGGAGCCATGGGTACTAAATTTGAAGGTGATTCCAACATTCGATGTTGAGAAGGCTTATTGGGGGTAAAATAAGCATGGATCAGCATTTCAGTGTGGCGAGAACAAGGTAGAGCAGTTACAGCGAGCTACAAGGCTCCAAGAGGTATTGCTCTCAATCAACTAGTGGGTCTGATTGATGCCAAAGAACACATACAGAGCCAACCAGCGGCTGGGAGGAGATATATCTACAAATATGGTTCCTCGCTGAGTCAAAGTAGATAGATCTACACCCCAAACCTAACTCCTCGTATGGTTTCTCCAACCTAGTGGCCTTATGGACAATAATAAGATTTAAACCATTCCCCTCAATAAATGGTCTGTGTGAGAATAGTGCATCTATCAGTTAGTTAATGTGTAGCTGTCATTGTAAATATTTCCTTTAGTTAGTTTTCGGTTGTAACTATCTGAGTGAGTTAGGTTTTCAACTATTGATATAAGTATCAGTAGCATCAAGAACTGTATCAGTTGTACATTCATTCAGTACATGCAATACAGAATTTCTCTATCCCTTTTCTCTCAACTCAACAATAACAGTCTGTAAGAACTTATAATTGAATAAACCCAAAAAATCTCGGTAGATACCTAATTGGCAGTTTGGAGTTCACTCTACAGAAACATACAGATACAATGAGCAGTTTTAAATAAGATTACAAAAGTAGAAAACACAGCATGTTTGGATACTTTAGGCAGCTATCCGCAATATCTTTTCAGGAGTCTAATCATATATCATATATTAGAACAGAAAGCAACTGTCCTAGCAAAATGAGACAACATAAAACAAATATTTCATTCCAATGGTAAAGCAATGCCCAACAGCAAAACTAACAACTGAATAGCTGATAAAGATGAACTATGATAGAAACATGATCCCTCACACTGTTTTACACCAATAATTTCTAAGGCAGTACAAGAATATAATAAGGAGAAAGTGGGGAAGAATACCTACATATTTACTTAAAGAAGGTCAACAACCAAAAAAGGTAAAGAAAAAAAAAATATTCGGATAAAGGGGACCCTCGTCAAAAGGTAGACGGGTGCATGAAAGCTGGATATTTAAGAAGTTTATGTCTATTTTTCTATCATTTGTCGAATGAAAAAAATAATACACAAACCACATACCTAGAGATGTAGGATAAAACTAAAATTACACTTCCATCCTACTCACCTAGCTTATCTGGACACTAATTCTTTAATTGTTAGAGAACAAAATGGAAAGAGAGAAACAAGTGAGAAAAGGAGGAGAAAATGCATTTTTCCCTTGTTTGGTAGAGAAGAGAAATAGAGAAAAGAGAACAAAATTTGTGAGACCCACCTAAAATTTTTTTCTATTCCCAAGTGAGAAGGAAATGGAAGAGGGAGAGAGTGTTTCATACTTTCATCTAAAATGACTTTTGTACCCGTCTTTTTGGGTTCTCATTTAATTATTTAATAAATTTAAATAATTTGAATTAAATTAATCATTTATTTAATTAAATTAAATTAAATTGACATTAATAAAATAATTATATTAAACTAATAAATTTTATTAGTTAAAATAACTTAAATCAATTAAATTAATTAAATTATTTGTTTATTTAAATTAACCTAATTAATAAAATTAAAATATTTGTATATTGATTTTTTAGTTAAGGGTATTTTCATCTTTTTAAAAACAATTACATTTCTCTCTTCTCACTTTCTATCCAACCAAATAAAGGAGAAAGGGATAGAGAACACACTTCTTTCTCCTCTATTTCTCTCACATTTCTCTTATATCAAACAACACATCAAATCTACTCTATTTCTCACCCTTTTCTCACTTCTCATACTCTTTCTCACCTCTTTCTCTCTTCTCCTTTTCTTCTCACAACCAAACAAAGCATAAATGTTTATGATGAGGAACTACATCATAAATTGACCTCAATATAAATGAAACAAACAAAAAATATTGGTCGTGTTGGTTGCATCAATCTGAAGTATAAAAGGACTAAGTAATGAAGCGATGTTCCAAAAGTAACAATTTGATGATTTAACATCAATGGTCCACCTCAAGAGTAAAGACAAAATATACAAGAAGCAAAATATAACAACAATTAGACAAGAAAGAACAACACACCTTTGGATCAAGGTACTCCAATGCTTGCTCTCGTGTATATACACCGTTTTTTGAACATTCCTGATTATGGGGCAAAACATATTCCAGAGGTCAGTGTAGCACAAATAACAATACTCCCCCCCGGTCTCTATTATAAGCAAAAATTAAATAAAACACACATATTAAAATGGATAGTTAATCTCATTTAATAATCTTATTTAAAAGTTTAAGTTTGTTACCTAAATTATCATTCATCTTATATATTAAACTTGTGTTGTTGGGAATAAAAGGAGTTATTGGAAAACAAAATTTGTATTAAATGAAGGATATTGTGGAAATAACGTTAATAAATTGGATAGAAGTAGTTAAAATTGGCTTATATATTGGACCAAAAAGTTTGGGACTTTTTTTACTTATAATAGAGATCAGAGGGAGTATAATGTACGGTGTGTAGTTAAGAATGAGCAGAGAAGTTTGTGATGCATATTATATACATGTTTTTTGTTTCTCCCATCTCTTATTTTTTACTCAGTTATCAATCCCAGATAGCAAAGAGGAGCGGTCATCCCCGAAAACGCTATAGCGAGATAGTGCATAGCAGGACGGCGGCTATTTTAGGCAAGTGGAGAGAAGTGACAAGGGAGGAGGGGGGAGACACATTAGGATGAGAGGGGGAGAAGCAGAAGGAGAAGAGAGGAACGACCAAATCTGATAAAACAAAAAAAAAACGTGAAGGGGGGAGACTGTGGGAGGAAGATACAGAACAAAATAATGGTAGAATAGAGATTTACAGAGTATAAGTGAGGGTAAAATAGAAATTTACTACCTATAAGTGAGGGTGAAATAGAGAATTGAAGTGTTAAAGAGAGTGTAAAATAGGAAGAGAGGAGAAAAGAGTGACCTAACTCCTAAAAACACTAGATCTGACTGTTGTCGCCACAGGAGAGCATGTGTGACACCTCCAACAAGGCGCCAACGACTAGGTGCGGCCAGAAGAGGCTCGTCAGAGGCTTATGTGGACGGAACTTCGACCCATGATGCAAGAGACACCCAAAAGCGCCTGCTCCGCTGCTTTTTGGTGCTATCTCCGCCGCGACTTGAAAACTCTTCGCCACGTCGTCTGAGCAGTGGCCACCGGCCACTCCGCCCCGCCCCTCCCCTCCGCTATAGCACGCTATTAACTACCCTGATTTTACTGTGTGGACAAGCATTCTTATATTTGATATAACCATGTATGTATGTATGTATGACAATTACCTCAATAGAGGGCAAAAGTAGCAAACTATAACGTGGATCTCTTCCAAGCATTTGTATAACTTCTTGGTCACTCTCCATCCCCATAGCTTTCATTACTATCATAAGAGGAACCTATGAAATAACAAGCAGAAACAAACATTACCAAAGCCTAATTTTAATGGAATGAGAGAGAAAAAGGTAAACAAGCCTCATTGAGGATGTGTAAAACTAAAACCTTTTTAGAAAATTTATTTAATTGTAACCACATCTTCTCATTTTCCATCACGATAACAGTTTTTGTTTTAAATTGCTCCGTGCTGCACGTAACCGATGCAGTAAAACTGAAAGCCAAAGTAGGAACCAAAATAAACCTTAAAACAACATAAAACAGAATAACTGATATGTAATTTAGTGGACATAGATATACAACCACATAGGAAGTTATGAATAGTTTATTGGTAAGGTTTTTTGATAGAAAAAAATTTAATTGAGAAAAGAAGAGAAATACAACTAGGGGAGGAATAAGATATGATCCTCCAACAAGGCAACAACAACAATAACAGCAACTAAGCCTTATGACCTTATCCCGTGAAAACATCACTTCATATCAAGAAACAGGAATCTAAATTTACAACTCCAAAAAATGGAATTTAAAGTGGCTGCCAAACTGTACATGAACATCTATGTACAAGAAGCAACTTGTCAGATGCTGCTGCTTGTCAAACCTATGCTTCTATGTTATGGTGATAAAAGAAGATAAATCGTTGAGAGATAGAATATGAGCACCAAGCACATAAAAGGGGGGATAAGAAATTGTCCTAAAAACGAACCAAAAGAAAAAATAATAAATAAAAAATAAGCCCGAAAGACATCTCCATGAAGAAACTCTACTTTTACAACATATTTTTGTAAACCCAAGCTTCATACTTTAACTTGATTCATGCATAGATAAAGCATGTAAAATTGTAATTATAACTATTAACTGACATTTATAATAGAATGGTTAATTGTAATAAGAAGAGTGGCTTATAAATAAAGGATGAGTGGTTAGTTGATGGCGGGTTTAATCATTTAGAGAAAGTTAGGCATTTGGGGATGTGGGATGCTGAATCGAGCATGAGAATCAGTCAATTATTGACTGATTGCAGTGATATTATTTCCTTATTTAAAGGCCAGCTGTAAATATGTAATTCCTGTTTTTTAGGGATCATTTGTACAAATATATCTGCTAATTATAGCCCAGCAGATCTCTCTCTATTGTAGGGATAGGATTTTATTTTCTTTCCTTCTTTAGGATCCTAATTGATGTACATATCCTTCTATTTATACCTATTATGCATCAAATTGATTAAAAGGAATGAAATCACCTATTTCCCAAATATTTCACATGGTACCAGAGAGGTTTTGATCCAAGTGAGAAACGTCATTCCTCCGTGGCCGAAAAAGACAGCTCGGTCACAAACCCAAACCCTAAAACGGCGATTAGAATGTCCAACATTACCAGTCTGACCGAAAACACCATTCTACCTATCACTGGCAATAAGGCAATAAGTTAAATGGCCAAAACTACACCCAATGGGCAAGATCTGTCCGAATTTTCCTTCAAGGAAAGGGAAAAGAAGAATACATCACCGATGATGCCAAAGAACCGGAGAAAAAGGACCCCAGCCACTCAAAATGGAAACTCGAGAACGGTTTGGTCCTGTCATGGCTGCTGAACTCAATGACAACTGAAACAAGGGAAAACTTCATGTATTACAGCACTGCAGCTGAGATTGGGAGTGCTGTCAAGGAGGCTTACTCAAATATTGACAATACTTCTGCAATATTTGAGATCAAAAGTCTTCTCCATGACCTGCGACAAGGAGATGCAACGGCCACTGAATACTACCATACCCTCACCCGATATTGGCAACAATTGGATACCTATGAGGATATGGAGTGGAAATGTCCAGAAGACAGCAAGAAGTACAACAAGTTGGTGGAGAAGGACCGAGTTTATCAGTTCCTTCTTGGCCTAAACAAGAATCTGGATGAGGTAAGGGGAAGAATTCTTGGAACCAAGCCTCTGCCCAGCATTCGAGAAGTTTTTTCAAAAGTGAGAAGAAAGGAGAGCCAAAGGAAGATCATGCTTGGTAGCACAAATCAAAGTTCCATCACTGAGAACTCAGCCTTGGCTGTGAAAGGAAACCAGAAAAAATCCATATGAAGGGTGATCGCTGCAAGAAACCAGGCCACACCAAGGACACATGCTGGGTCATTCATGGGAAACCAGCAGATTGGAAACCCCCTAGGAGCAGGGACAGCAGTGCCAATGCTGCCACATCAGAAGGAGACAAAGTGTTGACTGCACAAGCACCTGAATCAAGTCCATTCAACAAAGAACAAATGGAGATGTTGCAAAAAATGCTACAACAAACCCTCCAAAACACTAGAACACCCTCTGCTGCCACCTTGGCTAACAAACATAATCCCGCAAGTGCTTTTCTTGTTAAAAAAGGGAAATCTAACTCATGGATTGTTGGAGCTTCAGACCATATGACTAGAGATATAACTCTATTTGATGAATACTCCCCATGCAATGATAACTCAATGGTACGGATAGCAGATGGCACAAACACAAAACTGATTAGTAAAGGCTCAATAATCATCTCTAAGGACATTACCCTTAACTCAGTCCTTTATGTTCCAAAGTTGAATTGCAATCTCCTATCCATAAGTAAATTGACTCATGACCAAAATTTTGTCACTAAATTCTTACCTCATCTGTGTGAATTTCTGGATCTGGATTCGAGGAGGAAGATTAGCAATGCTAAGGAATGTGCAGGCCTCTATCTCCGGGTTAGTGGTTTCAAGAAGGGGAGAAATGACTCCGTTCATGTAGCAGCACCAAGTGGTGATAATCTAGAAGATAATGTGATGTTATAGCACTATCGCTTAGGACACCCAAACTTTACGTATCTTGAAAAGTTGTTTCCTTCATTATTCAATAAAAGTTCTTAATTTTTCCAACGTGAAATCTGTCAATTATCCAAACACTCACGCAACCATTATCCTCCACAAACTTATAAACCATCCCAACCTTTCTCATTAATTCATAGTGATGTTTGGGGACCTTCCAGGGTTAAGGACATAACTGGTTCAAAATGGTTTGTGACTTTTATAGATGACCATACAGGGGTTACTTGGGTGTTCCTCATGAGAGCAAAATCTGAAGTGTCGGAAATCTTTGAGAACTTTCACAATATGATCTAAAACCCAATTCCAGAGCAAAATCCAAATCCTCAGAACAAATAATGGTCGTGAATACTATCACAACTCCCTCAATTCTTACCTACTCAAGCATGGAATAATTTACCAAACCACCTGTGTGGACACACCACAACAGAATGGTATTGCGGAGGGGAAAAACCGGGACCTCATGGAAGTCACAAGGTCCCTCATGTTAACAACTAATGTGCCAAACCATTTTTGGGGTGAAGCTGTCATCTTGGTAGCATATTTAATAAACAGAATGCCTTCTAAAGCCCTCCACATCAAAACCCCTTACCAAACCCTCTCATCTATTTACCCAAACACTAGGCTTCTATCATCTATTCCTCCCAAAATATTTGGTTGCACTGCATTTGTGCATGACCACCAACCTAACAAAGGTAAATTAGAACCAAAATCCCTAAAATGCATATTCTTAGGATACTCACCCAATAAAAAAGGTTACAAGTGCTACTCCTCTATAACAAAAAATTTCTACCACTCCATGGATGTAACCTTTTTTGAGAACCAACCTTACTACCACAAAGTTGGCATTCAGGGGGAGAGAAAAGAAAACACAGTCGAATCCCAACCTTGGGAAATGGAGGAGAATTTTATGGAAACACAACAACACTTCACACAACAGCAAATTTTAGAACCAGTAAATGATCTTGTGACTGGAGAAACAGCAAAACCAGTAGCCATATCAGAGGCAAAACCTAAAGTAGCAGCTGAACCCACTGTTCAAGGAAGGAAAGAATTGCAAGTGTTTTCAAGGAAGAAGAAAACTCGAAAGGGGGAAGAAATCTGCACATTTTCAAGGCTACACCAAAATTCGGACCAAAATTCAGATTTACAAATTTAGAAATTTCACAAGGTAACATTGTTCCTGAGCCTAATACTTGCTCAATTAATGGTGGTTGCTGTTTGAATTAGAATGACCTTAACCTACCAATTGCCTTGAGGAAAGGAGTGAGATCATGCACTCAACATCCAATTGGCAATTATGTGTCTCACGGAAAATTGTCACAAGAATATTGTCACAAGAATACAGGGCATTTATCACCACCTTGGACAATATAAAACTTCCCCGTGATATCCAAGAAGCTGTCCAACATGCTGAATGGAAGGCTGCAGTTGAAGAAGAAATTAAAGCAATGGAGAAGAATAACACATGGAAGTTTGTGGAGCTGCCAGAAGGGAAAAAACCAGTTGGATGCAAATGGATCTTCTCGATTAAACATAATGCGGATGGGAGTGTGAATAGGTACAAAGCCCGCTTGGTGGCAAAGGGTTTCACCCAATCCTATAGAGTGGACTATGAAGAAACATTTGCCCCAGTTGCAAAATTAAACTCAGTTCATGTCATTCTCTCCTTAGCAGAGAATCTTGATTGGCCCCTACACCAACTAGACATCAAGAATGCATTCCTAAATGGTGAACTCAAAGATGTGTACATGAAGATACCTGGACTTGAAACTCCCAAAACAATTGGCAAGTTATGCAAACTTCAAAAATCACTTTATGGTCTTAAACAATCTTCACAGGCATGGTTTGACAGACTAGCCCGAGTTGTTAAGAGGCATGGATTTACTCAATGTCAAACTAACCATACAATGTTTGTCAAGCACTCTAGAGAAGGAAAAATGGCAATATTTATTGTGTATGTGGATGACATCATAATCTCAGGGGGATGACCACAAAGTGATAGAAGAACTCAAGAGGTTCCTAGCCAAAGAAATCGAGGTCAAGGGACCTTGGACGCCTAAAATATTTTCTTGGGATGGAGGTTGCTCGCTCCAAACATGGAATCTACATATCCCAAAGAAAATATGTGATGGACCTATTGGAAGAAATAGGAATGTTGGGGTGCAAGCCAGCAGAAACACCCATTGGAACCTAACATAAAACTAGAAGAAAAAGAGGCCAGCCCCCTACTGATAAGGAGAGATACCAAAGATTGGTAGGAAATCTAATTTACCTAACTCACACTAGACCAGATATTGATTATTCAGTGAGTATGGTAAGTCGGTTCATGAATAATCCTAATGAAGACCACATGAGAGCTGTAACTCGAATTTTGCAGTACCACAAAAAGACACCAGGGAGAGGCCTTCATTTCAAAAAGAACCAAGATAGGAGTGTAAATGTGTTCACAGATGCAGATTGGGCTGGTTCATTAACTGATCGCAAGTCAACAGGTGGGTAGTGCACATATGTGTGGGGGAATTTGGCTAGGAGAAGTAAGAAACAAACAGTGGTGGCAGGAAGCAGTGCAGAGGCTGAGTTCAGATCAATGGCTCATGGAATCTGTGAGGGAATTTGGTTGCAAAGAATTCTTAAAGAACTAGGAGTGCTAACAGATTGCACCATGAGACTATTATGAGACAATAAGGCGGCCATTAGCATTGCTAAAAATCTAGTCCATCCTGATAGAACACAACATGTGGAGATATACAAGCATTTCATAAAGGAGAAGATAGATGATGGAATCATCAAACTGGAATACACCCCTCCCAATCACCAAACTGCAGACATACTAACCAAGGCTCTTCACAAGTCAAATTATGAGAACTTAAGGTCCAAGCTAGACATGATTGACATCCACTGTCCAGCTTGAGGGGGAGTGTTGGATGCTGAATCGAGCCTAAGAATCAGTCAATTATTGACTGATTGCAGTGATATTATTTCCTTATTTAAAGGCCAGCTGTAAATATGTAATTCCTGTTTTTTAGGGATCAATTGTACAAATATATCTGCTAATTATAGCCGAGCAGATCTCTCTCTATTATAGGGATAGGATTTTATTTTCTTTCCTTCGTTAGGATCCTAGTTGATGTACATATTCATCTATTTATACCTGTTATGTATCAAATTGATTAAAAGGAATGAAATCACCTATTTCCCAAATATTTCACAGGGGAATAGACCAGGCTCTCGAATACATGGGAATTCGGTGTTTTACAACAATAATATTAGTTTTGATCTCAATTCTTATCTAGTTCTATCATTCTTGGATCTTGAATAAGATACCAAACAATTATCCCATGTCCCATGAAACTATATTTCACTAGCTCCTAGCTGGTAGCTGGAGGTTCTCCCAGAACCTGTGCTTCAAAGTTAACCTTATTTAAATGGAAGGAAGAGAATACCATAGGAATGAACCTCGTCATTACTTTGACAACACTACGGTACCTGATGTTGTAAAAAACATAACACCAAAAAAAGCACTCGTACTAGCCCACCAAAAAGGATAAAAATGAAGAGGGAGACAAGGAGAGGTCCCAAACCATACAAGTACACATGCCTGTATGTATAAGCATTTATGAAAAGGTGAAAAATAAGGCATGGATTATAACCAAGAAAAGTTACTTACTTTCCTTTCTTGTCAGTGTCTAAAATTATTCTATTCTTTGAAAGTTGCTCTTGTATTAACATAACCTGAAATAGATTGGTAGAATCATGAATCATAAATGAAAAACCATATAGAAGAAAGATAAAAGGAACAGCCTTGAGATGAGATTAGAGAAAAGACGAAATGGAAGTTACTATCAAGAATAGAAAAAAACTGATCAACAACAGTTCAACGTGTCTATTTAAAATGCTTATTCATTTATTCTTGTAAGAGTTTTCATCAACTTATATTTTATTTCTTGCACTGTTAATTTAACCTTTTAACAATTAACTCTCTTAAATTACACTTTTGGCAATGTCAGCTAGTCTTTCACAGATTAGATGTCAGGCTGTGTCTCTGACATTGAGAAGCATTTAAGAAGAGTCAGAATATATCACCTTCTCAGTCCCTTTGATTACAAAATATCCTCCGGGATCAAGGGGGCACTCACCTAATCAAAGCCAGGTAGGAACTTATAAAAAAAATGAGGGAAAAGGATTAAGAAAAAAAATGCACAAAAAAGTATAAGTAATTTTTTTTCAATCCATTCGAACCAAGTTTTGCAAGTTCAGCTTCATCTCTCCCGTACAAGACACAACAACAACTCCGCAACATAATAGGCATTTGTCCAATAATAACATTGGTCTGTGAAAAGAAAACAAGGTTAAAAATAATAGAGTCTTATTGTCAGATTCAGATTACAGTAGTACCCAAATACCTTCGTTGCTATTCTTGGTTTATCACGACTTCCTAGAGTGTACTCGACATCAACATGTATCGGAGCTGCATACCTTTTTATTAAACATAACATGAATCATACTTGATAAAAAGTTGAGCAAAACAAGATAAATGTGTGAAATTCAGTCTTTTTTTTTTGGGAAGGGGGAGAAATTCGGTCTAACTATGACTTCAAATCATCAAAAGTACACCTTGTAGTACTTAACAAATGAATTAAGAGAGTACTTTTGCATATTGACATTGATTATAAATCTATTAATAGCTAAGCAACAACAATATATCATGTTTCCGAGGGAAATGAATCTTACGTCAGGTCAGATAAGCGGCATATCTGAGGAGTAAGGTTTTCACTACTACCATCTACTGTTATAGAAGGATGACCAATTTTGATGTCCTTAAACCTGCAGAAGATTCATTGTACATTAACTCATCAGCAGAACAATTTAAAGTGGCCCAAGCTTGTGAAGACCGAAGAAGAATAAAAGATGTGCTTCAAATTACTTTCAATGATTTATCAGAATAAAGTGATTAAGAAAATCAGAGGTGTCATCCATAAGCTAAAAACTTGACTCCATTTCTCGAACCACCCACCACCCCCAACCAACTTATAATACTTTAATGCATAAAAAGTTATAGGATACAGAACTGAGCAAATTATAAGTAAAACAGCAGTTGTACTTTAGATAAATATGTGGGTACTTAGCCACCCTAATGAGTTCATTGGCACGGACGATTTTCTTTATCTCGGTTGTCACAAAATAGTTGAAGGAATCCAAATGTTGCTTCACCAATCCTCTAATCTACAAAATTCGATTTCAGTGACAAGAAGTTATTGAAAAACCAATCAGAATAATCTCATAAATCATGTTGCAATCCATACTACACAATGAGATTAGTTTACCTTCAGGAACTCGGGAAGAAGCTGGTACTTGTCAACAGCAGATTTTATAGGAGCAGTTAAGAACTGCTTGTCAATGCCAGAATCACCAAAAGGGTAATTGTGTAACTGCCTGCCCACACTGAACCATAGTTGACAAAACCAACATCAGCATACACACACACATATATATATATAGTAAATGGGGTTAGTAAAAAACTTCAAGCCCACATAAAGTTTAGGCAAGAGAAGATCAAAGGAGTTGAAATAACAGCATAAAACAACACAACCTCGATGGTGGCTATTTTCCAACACAACGAGAAAGATTGGAAAATACAGAGAGAAAAGAAAGAAGGGAATAGATGATGACTCACTCTTGATGATTCTGCTCCGTGGGTTGTTGCAAAGGATCGTGATTGAGACCCATAGATGAATGAATTGCAAGGTTTTGCCTCAGAGTGTTATGTTTAAATGGAGCCGCAGAGGTTTCGGCGTTTGCATCAACAAAACAAAGTGTGCCAATAAACCCTTCCAGAGCCTTTTTTTTAATTTATTTTATTATGAAAAGATTTTCTTCCGGTTTTCAGCTTATGTGAGACACAACAGATTCAGCTTCAGTCTTCTTCTCTTCTCTTTTTGGTTTTTTCCCCTCGGTTTTTGAGATCCGGCCGATTCTATCGAGTTGTCCGGTTCACCGGTTTTTTCCAAAACCGGCCGAGCCACACCGGTCCGTACCTTGCTGTCATGTCCGGTTTGGTGAGCTACTCGGACCGGACATATGGGCGGTTTTCGGTCCGATCCGAGTTTTATAACACCAAGAAGAAGAGGATGGAATGGAAGAATTCTGAAAAGGAAATAATCAGATTTGCATCCCCGAGTATTTCAAATGCCGCGCTAGGTTTCACACCACTTTCACCGTTACACGAATAGGTCTGTGGTCTGGACACTATAGAAAGAAACAATAACAAGAGAAGTGGAACTAATTAGGCTGATCAACACTAATGGGCCTCCAGCTGTTAACGAAAAACATAAGGCCCTAATATATGGCAATGGGCTTAATAACAATAGAAAGTGGAGAGGGCGTAAAGTTTGCCTCCGCTCCCAGATAACAAATGTATCAATATATCTATATTTTGACTTTAGTATTAGATATTAGATAAAATAAAATATAGTTGAACAAGAAAAACTCAATATCTATATTGCATAAAAAATATAGTGGATAAAAAAAACTCAATATCTATATTGATGTACAATACTCTAATATTATTAATTATTTCATACAATATACTTTTTTTTTAAAAAAATAATATATACCGAATCAACTAGTTCAATCAGTAACTCACTGGTTCGATCAGTGACCCATTAACTCAGTATCATCGTCGAGTCAATGACCAGTTCGAGTTTTATGTCACTGGTGCCAATAAACCCTTCTAGAACCTTTATTTTCAATTTATTTTATTAAGAAAACCAAACCGACTTGTTTTATTTTTTGTTTTTGGTTTATTTTCTCTCTTTAAGTTACATTTTTTATATCTTTTTTTTTACAAGTTACATTTTTTATTTTTTATATCTTATATTTCTATATTTTTATGTTTTGGATTTGGATTTACTTTTTTTTTAAAATTCTCTCATTATAGGTTATTTCAAATACAAAACTAGTCAACTTCTAGCAAATGCTATAAAAAAAATTGTAACAATCACTAAAAGGTATATATTTTATGATTTTTTTATAATTTTTGTAGTACTAGTAATGCTAACCGTCTGTAGATAAAAATAAAACTGAGTTGAGAAAAAAAATCAATAGGTGTCAATTGGGTTAGGAATCCACCCTCTTGTGACAAAACAAGAGAGTCTTGTTCAATCAATCAACCTTTTATTTAAATTAAAAAAAAATTATATCTTGTACAACCTTGCATAAGTTAAACAATCCAAAAATAATGATTATTTATTGAAAAATTAATTATTTTCTTTTTGAAAGTATAAAATACACAATTCTCATATTAATTTGCTCTTTTAGGTTCCTTAACCTATATAAGATTGCACAGAACAAAAAAAACCCTTAAATTAAAACTTATTTTACTTCATCTTAAAATAAATAAATTTGATACAAATATAAGGTTAACATTCAATTTTATTTTCTTACAATAAGAGAGGATCCTTATCCATATCAATTTAGATGAACTTGAACTCATCATTGGGATACTTCTGGATCCTTGTCGCGGGTCCCCTCATCATTTATAATTAGATAATATATGAAAAAATACATTGATTTTTCCTTAAATTTAACCTAATTACACTTGAAATTACTTTTATTTTATAAATTGCATTGATTTTTCTTAATGACTGTTGTAAGTAATGTAAGTGTAATGATAATATAAACCTTTAGGAAATAAGTGTGATAAAGATATAAATCTCAAGAGACATCAATGTAATGTTTTAAATGATAGAGGTATCAGGTGTAATTAAGTCAAATATTAAGGGAGGTCAATGTATTTTCATTGGTCATGTTAGATATTTTTTTTCCTAAATAACCTATATGAATTCACCTTTGAATAATCAAAGGTTTATACAAATGTTGTTACTCTTATAGCATGCCACGAGTCTCATTCTGGCTTAAGTAGTGCTTGGCAAGTGGACATAACATAATGAAATGAACCTAATGAAAAGGAGTAGGATATTATTGTCATGCATGTTATGTTTGGTAACTAGATATCATGTGTTATATTTGGCAAATATAGAACATCTTGTGACTTGTGTATGACATTAGCTTAACAAAATAAGAGACTTTTTTTAGTAGATACAAAAAGTTTGGATTATAGTAAGACGTGTTCCTTTACAAGACCAAAGAATACCATTAACATCGATAAGGATCAATAATGAAATTTAATATCTCTTACTAATAAAGGAAATATAAGAATGGGACTGAAGTCGTGAATGAAAAGTTTGACTAGATGTATCATCCCGTGTTAATAAATAGGATAACCTCCAATTTTGCATAGAATATACCCTTTAACCAAAGTTATGTTTGGTTAACAAAATGTAACCATTCGCTCTCATGATAATTAAAAATTCTTTTTTCTTTAACATGTGTCAAGTCTCATGCAACATTCCACCTTATGAACATATTAGGGGTGTTCATCGGTTCGGATCGACCCGACGAATCCGAGAATCCAAACCGAACCAATTAAATTGGTTCGGATTTTTTTGAAGTTTCCGAACCAAACCAAATCCGATGGTCATTGGCTCGGTTCTCGGATTCAAGGATTCTGGATCCGAACCGAACAAATTACTATATTTTAATATTTATATATATTTTTAATATTTAATATTTATATATATTTCAATGTTTTTATAAGTTTCAAATTTTTATATTTAATATATTTTATTTTTATATACATAATTTAATATTTTAGATATTTAATATTTATATATATTTTAATATGTAATATTTGCCGGAACCAAACCGTACCACCAGTTCTTGATTGGTTTGGTTTGGATTTCCTAACAAAAAAATTGCAAATCCGACCAAACTGAACCAATTGATTTTGATTGGTTCGGATTTGTTTTTCATACAAATCTGAACCAAAGTGACTCGTGAACACCCGACCAATGCCTAACGTCAATAAGGATCTTAAATTTGATTACAAGATCCCTTGTAATTAACCGACGGTTCTTCTAGAGGAAAATAATTTAGGATAATGATAAAAAAATTAATTGAGGTGTAGTTTTCTTTTGAAAATGATTAGATAAAATTGAATCAATGCAAGCATTACATTAGATTATATTGGTAGCAAAGTGCACACGAATATTTTTTAAACAATAGCTTTTTCATCCATTAAAGTATACAATGACTCATAATTTAAAATGGGAAAAAAAAAATCTATCAACACAAAATACACTTCTCTGCTATGTCCATGCAGCAAAAGGAATCACATAGCTATAATTGCTTACGAGACGCTCACACTTGAGGGTTCTGGCTGAACTTGAGATTCAACCTGAACTTCAGAAACATCTGTAGGAGAACTTTCAGGTTGGACAGATGATGATAATTCAGTCTGGGAACTTTCAGGCTGGACAGATGATGACAATTCAGTCTGGCTAGGCGCCGAAGCTTGAATAACTTCGGGCGGCTTGAACTTGTTGATATAGTAGCTAAGTGATGGTCCTGAGTATTCAACTGTCTGCACCTGAAGTGGATTTTTACCAACTTGTAACAGTATAGATGATGCTGCAGCAACAGAAATCAGGGCAAGGCCTGCAGCAATTGCTGCTGTGTTCTCAGCTCCATCAGAAGAAGTTCCTGCATTTCCTGAACTTATTGCACTTTCTGCCACATAAACTGATGGCTGGAAAGGTCATAGGGTATTAGACAAGTATCTTACAACAACAAAAATGCTATCATGCAAATCTTGAATATGACATTTAATTATTGCCTGCTTCATCAGAGTTCTCTAACCCTTTAGCTTTGTAAAAATAGAAAGTTTGAGATGGGGATAACTTGTCAATCAAGGACAGATCCAGAAGACATCAACGAGCCAAATATAATATATTCATGTTTAATTTCGATACATTGTCAGTGTAAAGTTTGTTACACGGTCAATCAATCACAAATTATCTTATGTGTAACTTTTAAGATAGTTATGATAAGAGTTAGCATTTTTAATGACGTTGCAATTTATAATTGATTAACGGTATAAAAAATATTTACACCGACAACACGTACCAATTAAATCATATATATAGAGAGAGAGATAGCAGAGGGATCAATCTAAACTACTTGTTTTTATTGATCCAACCACTAAATTATTAAAATCCATCACCTAGATTATTTGTGTCAAATCTTGAAATTTTTGAAAATCTACAAAGAATGAAATCAAGTGGTTCCTATTTTTATATATTTAAACAATATATATTACATTCATCTTTTGGATAAATGTAAAATTTTATAAACAGAATCATGGTATAAATTTTCAATCCAGGGGTAGGTTTTGTGACAAAATTATTGAATAGAAAGTTATTTAATGGTGTAAGAGTCATTTTGACTTATAACGGTCTAAATTGATCCCTTCTACATTACATCACATGCAACCGCTAGAGTAGAGTGGCATAAATACTAACCTCAACTGAATATATGTTTGTCTGCCCTGCAGTGTCCTTCTCAACATAGCCTGTCCAACCCTGCTTACGAGGCGGATATGTACCCACCACTTTAGTCTTCTCCCCAGCCAACCATTCCATACTGACTCTCCCAACCTGAATCACCATTAATAGAAGATTAACTTATATTTTAACTTCTCATTCATGTATTCAATCATATGCAGCAAGAAATCAACTATGGAAACTACAAACAAGAACATGTAGCTTCCAAATCTGCTTATGCATGAAAGTAAAGAGACAGTCTCAAACAGGAAGTAGTCAGGTTAGGGATAAAATGACAAAATGATTATAAAAACATTGAAATATAGGTCATAATAGGTGAAATTGAAATCAAACAAGTTTTCTTAACATCCAGAAGAGTTTGATATAGAAGCCCACTCGACAGGAAGTTAACTTTATTTTACTTGAACATCTATAAAGAATGCATAATTTCAGATCAATTAACACTAAGAGCACCCTTTCCCCACCTAGAGCAACAATGCTCCGGGCAAAGGCCCTACATAACATATAAGCTCATAGATGGACCGCTAAAAAAATTATCGCTGGTATACCATGCTTATGTACAAAATCAAATTCAGTTACATGCTTCACTTCGGCCAACTTCCCAGAAAAACCAGTTTTGACTCGAAAGATGATCAAAAATAAGAATTATGGTATGTAATGTTTTCCAATCCTTGGTCATGTTATTTCTATAATTCTTGCATTATCAAGTTAAGTTTCAAGGGAATATCTGGTTTGGTTGTGGATTAAATTTACCTATGCCTTGAGAGATGATATTCAATAGAACAGTTTCATATATATATATATATGTGTGTGTGTGTGTGTGTGTATGAAATTGTCCTGAAATATTATATATCAAAAGCTAAATTTTTTTATAATGTCTAATATGGTGACTATTACATTAAGCTCATCTTTCATGCTTTTTCTAGAATGGTTTCCACAGTTAGTGAACCTTGTGAGTGATTTAGAATCATGCTAATTCTCAGGACTTAATATCATGATATGCAAGTGTGTGCATACTGTTTGATAAAATGCTGAACTCATTTTACTATTAACTAGGGTGTGGCTTTGCTCTTTCAGTGTCAAGTATTTCATTTAGACAATGAAACTGCGGTGTTTTGTGCTTACTTTTTAGGATAGGCGTATCTTATTGTTTAGCTTAATGTTTGTCTTAGGAAATGATGGTTTTACATGACTGGTATGGTGTGAATGGACAGAGGGTAATGGTTTCAGTGATGCATATCCTACTGCTGCTTATCTCATTAATTTCAGTCAGCTTGTTGGTTAACATTTACTCATTAATTTGATGCATATGAGTTGCAGGCGTAGGCTAGGGGCGTTTAGGAAGCTGGTATATATAAAATATAGCTGTTTAATATAATTAGTAATGTTCCCTTCTTTTCCTGTTCTCCCCTTATCAGCAGTCCATCTTGACAAAGCTAATAATGCTTGCTGCTCAATGGCTAGCTTTGAATGCTAATGGACTCATAAAAATTCCCTTTTATTCTGTTATGTTGCGTCACAGATTATTGGATGTTCCGAATCATTGAAGTTGATACATAAAATCACTTGACATCACATCTTTTATAGGCCAATAGTGCCAATTTTTTGGGATAAATTAGGTTTCAGTTTTCTTCTCTAACTTGTTACTGCTATATATATATATAAGCGGTGTCCCGGTGTCCTATTTTTGGGACATTAGCCGCTTCACGGTGTCGGTGTCGGTGTCGGTCTCGTGTCGTGTCACGGTGTCCATGTCGGAATCGGTGCTTCATAGGTTTTGAGAAACTACCAAATCACTTTAACTTTGAATTACAGACAATGCATAGAGTTTAAAATTTTCATTGAACCATATGGTGCTGCCTATTAAAAAACCTGTTAAAAAATTTCGCTACAAGGGAACAATTTTAGTCTACAATGATGTGCCACTCTCTTGTATACTTTTTATTTTTTGCTGAATAAAAATGGTAGTAAGGATAGGCTGCTCCAATACTGCCGGTGAAGGCACCAGTCACAAGCCTAGAATCCGGAAGGGCAGGCAGAGAGAGATCTACCCAGTGGCACTCTCTTGTTCACTAATAGTTCAAAAGTTTTACATATAAAATGTGATTCTGTTTATATCTAAGTTTTAGTAGCACACAAAAAGAAACAAGAATACTAATGCTCATGTTATCACTGTAAGAAAGGTTAGTTACAAACTACAGATGCCAGCTAATCCAAAATATGCATATGATTATCTGACGGAATCTGTTAGATTCCATCCTAAAACCCAACAGTTATGTAAACCGCACCCAACAATTGAGCAAAACTAAGGACATGCAATGTGAGTGACAGCTGCTAGCATATATCTAATGTCTTTTGAATCTATGCTCCATTTTACACTAAGCTGTATATCATGCCTGTCTTTTGACAGATAAGTCAACAAATTATGCTAGAACTTGCTCTCCTGAATATAACCCAAAACTTAAAAGATGCAAAACACGCCTAAGTAATTATAAAGCCTCCTTATGAGTTGAAAACCATTCTGAACCTTAACCAAATTAACCAATATTAACATATCCTGCTCTAATATACGATAACTTATATTCATTATTGCATTTCCATGGCCCCATATTTATCATTTTTTCCCACATTTTCTCTGCTAATAACAAACATCAAATGGACAAATTAAACAAAGCAGCACATACTATTGAGAAAAAAGGGTAAATTTCAAATGAACTCACTTCCTTTTCAGGGGCACACTCTTCATCATTGCAGTCATTGTCATCAGATGAAGCTCTCACTGTGAACAAGTAGGGACTTGACCTATTGGCTCTAAGGTTCTTCATGGAGAATCTCGTGGTGGAAAACGTGCAGGTGCATGCTGCTACAGATGCTTGCAATGCACAAGACATTGGTTATTGGTGATGAATGAATGGGTTATGCGAGGAAGATGTTACTATGGGATTGATGTTTGAAGGGATAGTGATAACAAAAATGAAAAACCCAGAAATGGGGTTCAAGAAAGTTAGGGTTTTGAAGGAGAAAATTGGGATTTGATGGTATGGTATGGAGTGAAGCAAGGTGGGAGAAGGAGAAGGCACATGTTTCAGGATGGGTTTCTGGTGGTGGAGCTTGAAGGGTCGTTTTTTCTTTTTTCTAATTTTTTATTTTTATTTTTTCAAGGGACTTTTTGACATTATTATTATTATTATTATTATTATTATTATTATTATATCGAATTTTTTAAGATCAAAACACATTTAAAAAAAAAGGAATCGCCTGAAATGGGCTATCGATTATGGTTTTATTTGGCATGTCTGGAAGTTCACATATAATTTATTTGATGGGCTTATAATTTTATTTTATTTTTACGTAAACTAACTTATAAGTTTGATTAATCAAAATACAAGTGTTTCGTAAATAAGTTTATCTCATTAATTTGGAATGATATATTTATACGAGGGATGGTAAAGTAAAAATGTCATTAAATTAATAAAGATAAAAATAAGAGATAAATTAATAAGTTATAAGCTATAAGTGAGAATGTCATTAAAGTAATAATAAGCTAATGAGATAAGTTTGTTTACCAAACATCTCTATTTTAGTCAAATAAACTTATAAGCTAGTCAAATAAGATTTAAGCTAATTTATTGGACTTGCCATGCAGAACCTATTACTTTTTTTCATAAGCTACTTATTCAGCTTATAACTTATTAATTTTTATCTTAATTATTCTAACAAAAATTCTACTTTACTTGGCTGCTAACTCATAAGCTTAAACTAATAAAAAAAATTATATAAATGTTTCATTTCATTTATACTATTAAATAAAAATATTTTCAAAAATATAAAATTAATATTTTAATTATAAAGCTTCAATTAAAATTTAAAAATATTTTATATAAAAATCATATAAACATGTCCTTTTATGTTATTTTATATTTACAAGTTAGTTCAAAAGTTAATTTTACCAAATATTTCAAATTCAATCATTTAACTTTTCAGTTATAAGGTTTAAGCTAAAAATTAGTCCATCAATTATAAATTAACTTATTGGTTATTTTTGGAGTCAAAAAATTACTTATTGGTTATTTTTTGTCAAAAAAAAACCATACCATTCTTACATTTGTGTGTATAAATGTGTGTTTGGATTAACTGCGAACAATTAATTATCTTAATAATCAATAATTTATAATCGATTATTGTTATAATTATTTATAATTGAATCAATTTTATATTTGGATGCGTTTACTGAAAAACGATTTTAAGATAATCGATGTGATTTGGGTTGTGTAAAAAAAACAATTTTATATAGCAAATTACAAAACAAATGAATGAAGTTATTTATATAATTTAATAATGAGTTTAATTTTTATATATTGTCAATGTAAAAAAAATATTGTACACAAAAATCCAATAATATATTGAAATATCAGCATCATTATTATTTATCTCTTGGTTATTAAAATAAAATCACACGTATCAAAATGTTAGTGATTACTGGTGTAAAACTTTTTACATAGCCTAATTTTTGGTTCGCGTTTATAATCTAATATGTTTTTTCAACTTTGTTCAAATCAAGGTTATATAACTTTGTTCAAATCAAGAGAGAGAGAGGATTGACATAAAAAAAAATTATACTGCATACCTGGTAAATTTCTATTTCTCTATGTTCTTATGATTTTTTTCCCTAATCTTCACTCATATAAAAGGTGAAAATAGAAGAATGAATTCCTTGCTCTAGTGTTTGGATCTGAACACACTCAGACCAAAAAATTTCTTCAACTTCTTGATGACAGCAGGGTTCTTCGCTGGTTTTCCTTTGGGGGTCGATGTCAGTGGTTGCTCTCCTGCAAGCCAATGGTCAGTCCAGCAAGCAATATGATGTGCACTGAATCAATATGAAACCTCAATATTCAAGTGAGAACCTAACCTATAAATATATATATATATATAATATATATATATATATATAAATATATATATATATATATATATATATAATCTGAGAGTAAAACTGTGAAATATTATATTTTGAGTCCAATTGCATGTATGTTTATCATGTGATGTAGTTATCCCATAGTACACAAAAATTTCTCATAAATATGGCAGGTGCTAATCCATATTGTATTTGTGCTTGGTTTAGTATCTTATTAAAGATTCTGCATCCTGCCAACGAGCTTATAGCTCAATTCACACACACAGACTACGGTGCCCAAGGTTTGATTTCAACTAACGTTTGATACATACAATGTTTTATTCCCAATAAAAATACATTTTTGGGAATATCATTCCTAAAAATATTTCTTTTTTCACCCTTACACATGAATGAAATTTTTAACTTAACTAATTTTATTTTTGGATATCTTTTAGCTTGAGAATGATTTTTTATCCCTAATTTCAAACATAAGACACTTTTATTTCCATCTCATTTTCTCACAAATATTAAAATATGTCTAATATCAAATGCCAAATGTTTGTGTCTCTTAAGTTTTTTTTAGATCATGAAGAACAATATTTAAATCCTAGAAACAGCCTCTACACTTATTAGGATAATACTGCATACATCTATCCTTATCCCACTAGATAGGAGCATCATGCACTATGCTGCCCATTCTATGAATATTGTTCTTAATCACAATCTCCTTGTCCTTGCTCTTACAAGGAAAACAGCATCAGTTTAGCTATGGGGCACCACCTTAATTTGTTGTGGGCAAGTAATGTCAAAATAAAATTCGGGCTTGAGTTTCCTATTCATCATAGACATATATATATATATACCAATGTACTCCCAGAAAGATATCAATTTGCTATGTCAGAACCTGCAGGCTCAATATATATCTTAATTGGTAGTGCAGTATTACAAAACAACTCTAATCCAGTTAAGTAGTATTACCGTGAGTCACATTATGATGGGAAGACTCATCAAATTTCAGAAGATTCGGTTTCCTTGACCAGTACTCTTGAAACCTCTGCTTCGCGTACTCCTTGTAGTCAAAGTCAATTTTGTTCACATGCTCCTGCCAAGGCATTCAGAAGACAAGGCAATAGTGATTAAAATGTTCACATCCACTTGTACAGGGTAAGTAGGACTTCCAAGTAGGAACATGCCCATTGGGATAGGCCTTTCTATAGCAAAAAGTGCTTTTTCTCATGACAACAAGTTTAGGTCCAATGATGCTTTAGGATCTAGAATGAGGGAGAGCCTTGGTATAGGAGTAAGGTTGTTGTCTTTTGGTATGGAGGTTACAAATTCAAATCAGTAAGATTTTGTATATCTAGTCTCCTCAGACTCCAACATATAGGAGCCTCATACAATTTTTATGCTTTAGGATTTAGAATTAGAATTGTATATTATTTAAATAGATACTTGTGCCTATTTAATTTAACAATCTAGTAAATAAAAACTACTTATTTCAATAACCTAACTCCCATTTGAGACATGAATGTAATCAATTCAATCCCCTAATCTTAAAATATTAATCTCCCCAAAACTCAAAGGGTAAAAGATAATAATATGATTAAAATGATACTACTAAATGATTTTCTATTTGCATATGCACAAGGAAGTCAACAATCAATAGACAAACGAGGGTATAATGATTTTAAAATGTGAGAAAACATGGGTAAATGAAAACAAGCCTCTTATTGGCTTAGGAGGGTAACCTTCCAAATAAATTATTTGGTGCACTCAGTGTATGTATTGTATACCATTTGCATAAACAGGAACATAGGATCTCCTAGTTATAATAATGATTCTTTTTATATTAGCCCATGGTTTCTACTTATGGAAATGATGCACACACATCAGGTGTATCGAATAACTTCTGCCACATCCATCCAAAAGAATATAAGAAGATTAAATAGAACAACTACTGCTAAAATGAGAAAGTGAAGGTACCGAAATTATTCCCCACACGCCCCATAATAGATGATTTGCAAGTGTATACTTCTCAACTTCATTAAGTAGTTGCTCCTCTTCACTCTCACTAGGTTGTTGACCTGTGTTCAAGTCCAATAATTTCAGGATGACAAAATCACAATTGCAGTGTTTAAGATGAGGTGGCACATCTCTATATTTATCTGTACTGTTTGTTAATTTATACCACACCATTCTGCTGTTCCATTTATGAAGTGGAATATCAATGTTTATAAATTGAAAGAAAACACCAATTCCTCAATAAAAAAATTTACAGCAAAAGATGAAGATATGTTTAATAAAACCAAGACAACCATGCAATACAATCTTTAAAACATTCAAAAACTGAAACATAACCTGAAGAACTCAAATATGTCCTCACAAATCTTTGACGCTCCTCCAAATCTGTCAAGAGAAACAAATAACCAAATGAAACCCATTTTTGGCTTGACATAATGAATTAGAAAAAATTCAACAAGCAGCATACCAGGATATTTACTGAAGTCAAGAATATGTGGTGTTTCTGTATGATAATTGGCAGCCATCTCAGAGAAGTGGTTTGCTATATCATATGCCACAGGATTATAACTTGCATATTCATAATCCTGTTACAAAAGTGCATCATGAAAATCATAATTGGAAACCAGAACCAATTTATCCCATATGACTTTGACTCTTTTAAAAGATAACACAGTAAAGAAAGACCAATCACATAGTGGGTACACCATTTTTATTAGATAACCAAATATGATACATTTTCAGCCACAACCCACATTTTCTTAAAAAAGGTAATCACTTGCATGAAACGATTCTTTTATCCACATACACATCATCATTCATAATCTCTTCTAAATTATATCAATCAAAGTCATTTGTCATCAAATAGATTCCCTTATCTCCCAAAATAAATTCCTTCTGAAATTATGATTTGACCTTAACACATAGGACATGCTATCCTACAACCAGGACAAATCAAAGGTCTTACATATCCACACACAAAGTACTATCCTGCCTGTACTAAAAGTAGGTTTGTCCATTATAGTGATTTTCTTTTTTGTTGTTTGAAACAACTCATCCCTTTCATGTCATACCTATTGGACCATTATGTTATATCTCTTGAATATTCCCCAATGTCTCAAGTACCTGGTTATATAATTTGGGTACAATTTAATTAAAGTGGATGGATACAAGGTCCACCAAACATTCAATAGTCAATGGAAGTTTCTATTCTAAGGACCAAGTGACTATGTATAAGAAACAAGCTCTAAAGTCTTACACAAATATCACTTGGCAAGCCTATTATGATGGAAGTAGAACTAATTATTTCTTCAGAACTGGTCCTATAAGAAAATTAAATAGCAGCTTATTTTCCCCACAAAGGTGTCAGCAACAAAACCATAAATTCAACTAACTGGCATAAGGAGAAACTCACTATTATGGTCACAGAATTGGTCTCTTCATCAAGCATTATGTTACCATATTGTAAATCGTTGTGGCAAAAGCCTATGTGAAGGTGAGTGCCTGATAGTTCCTTTTCCAAAATAGAGATTTCCTTGTCAATTGTGTCCAAATGAAATGTTTCAACTTCTTCAGGGGAAGACAAACGCTTAGCCTCACTAAGCCAATTTCTGAAACATCAAAATAAACTTATTTAACAAATGATCTAACTGTACCAATAACTGCATTCTTATTTGTCACATAAACAATTTATTCTTTCTCACATTTTTCAGATAGCACATACCTTAATCTATCCCAAAGACCCACGGTCTTTGGACCAGGCATGTCACGATCATGGAACTCCTTCATTTTGGCCGCTATAAGAGCGGAAATAGATGGATCGCGCAGATCAGATGCTGATAATGTCTGACAAATCCACAACAGTGCATGAGCATATCAAGTTCATAGATGGGATAGTACAAAATGAATAAAAGCAATGACTAAGGGCTCATTTGCATTGTTTTCAAATTCTTGTTACTGCTTTAATAAGGAAAAATTGCAAAACTGTCACGTTATTTTCATTATGTTTGTTGTTTTCAAATATTTGTACAGTAGATAGTAATAAAAAGGAATTACTTTCATCGTTTCCTGTAAAAAAAGATGAATTACCCGTGCACGGATGAATTCTTCGATGCGGCCACTTGCAAACCTCCCTAGTAAACGAGGTCCTTGTCCATTCTTTGACATGAATTCAAATGTTCGGAACTCAACATCCCTATCAAAGAAAATGTCAGTACCCTCGCCATAGATTCTAAGAAGAACCTTTCTTGAGCTTTCCCCTTCTTTTGTTTGCCATTTTATCTGGAATACCTCATTAGTCATTGCACCCTTGAGAGGGATCACCTGCAATGCATTAGCATCAACTACATTCTCCCATTTACCAGCCAATGATTTCAATATCTCATTTGCTTCTCTTGGAAGACAAACTGCTTTGTCTTTTACAGGATTTTCTGCAACATCAGCTTTAACATTAACAGGAATTTCTGCATCGCGAACTTTGTCATTTGCTGGATTCTGTGTAGCACATGATATGTTGTTTGCAGGATCTTTAGCTGCACCCATTGCAAAACTCTCCAATACTCCAAGTAGAGGCAAGGATTTACTGAAAGTATCAAGTTTCGAACCTGTAAAAGCAAGGACAACACCCCAAAACAAAAAAGATTAGTTGTACAAGCCATTCAACTCAAGAAAATAATATAAATCAGAGATGGTTCACAGGTTCAGCATTGAAATTGGTAAAGAATAAGCAAGTCTCTCGTTCATTTTTTGTTTGGTAAAAATGGATAGATTGCTTCACAAGGCAAGGTGCTCCACAATTAATTGATGCCAACAAATGTAGGATCACAAACAAGCATCCAACCTAAGAACTTTTCTATAGATGCAGCATGATCCTACCAAATGAGCCAACTCTTGATAAAATATATTTAAAAGATACCGGAGAGGCCTAAATTGCCCATAAACGAAAACATTAGAAAAATTGAAAATTGATATCGAAACCATTTCTCGAAAATTGATATCGAAACCATTTCTCTCCAACTAATTTCTTGGCATCCAATCAATTTCGTATTGAACATAACCCGCCCTTTCTCCTAGCCCCATTTCATCATTTTCATTACAAAGGAATAAAACCAAACAAGTCATTTTAATTTTCTCATAATCTGTAGATCCTTATACATATTGTAGATCCTTATTCATGGGACATGTTGTATTTGTCCCTTGCTCGGCCCTAAAATTGATAAAGTTGAATCTTTGAATCCGAACCCGCCCCAAACCCAAAGGAACCCGATCATATACGGGTTGGTTTAAGATCGGGTCTAAATAAGACGAGACCAGGTTGACCCGAATTTAAATAATTCTTTGTAAACAAAATTTCTGAGTGGGAAAATGTTAATTTTTGTTATAAGGCAAAATATCAATAAAAGATGCTACCTAGAAGCCACCAATTGACCTAAAATTATATGTTACAAAATATCAACAAATAAATCATTTTGTTAGATGCTTCCTTGATGCTCATTTTACCAAAGCCACATAGTTAAAAATAAAATATTCTCATAAAAAAATTTCTTTCAATGTCATAAAAGCCACAAAATGCTTCCTAAAAGCCACCATTTGGGCTAGTGTGGACATGAGATGTGAGACTCGGGTCACAAAGTGAGACTCGGGTTCGTCCCTTCTCTAATGTGGGTTAGGGTCAGACTCAACCCGAACACCACGAGTTGGGACGGGTTCTAGGGTCGAGTCGGGTTTTGCAACTATAAGAATCTAATTGAAACTCTAATGTGGGTTAGCTAAATGCAGGAGCCGAATTAAAATTCTTTTTGAAACTATAAGAATCTAATTGAATTTTTTTGGAAAACCAATTAGAAACCATTAAAATCCTATAGTTTAAGTCCCTTAATCCAGCTTATCATGAGAGCACTATAATGATGCTGTAAAGGTGGAAATCCAATTAGAAAATTCTCAAACTAAAAAGACCTAATCAAAATATTTTGAAACTACGAGGACATTGTTATTAACTTGTTTCAATGTCAAAGCATGAGAACAATTTAACCAAACACAAATATGGATTCTTTCATAATTTTGATGTATCAATCTCATTTTTTTCCCACAACAATTCAACAAAGTTCTTCCCAACCAAACAAATAAGCCTTTTTGCATCTCAAAGTGGAATTCTTGCGAGGGAGCAGAGAATCCAAACACACAAACCTCAAAAGGGAACAGTTTGTGGAGGCGGCGCTAAGGTGGTCGGTGGTCGGTAATCGGTAACCGATGACCGACGATCGGTTACCTTGCTGGTTGGAAGGAGAGAGAGGAAAAAGGTAAGCACAAAGATCCTGTGTGTGGCTGCGTTGTTTTTGACAAGTTTGAAGGAAATAAGTTTATATACAAGTTAATTATGGTTCCATCTCCCAACAGCAAGATGCCAAAAGTGGGGTGGAGATGGAGGGAACACCAACTTAATTACAAGCTTACTAATTGAATTTGGTGGTTACAATTAGTTTGTTGCTAAAAATGCTTTTTTATTTGATGATGCACGTTTTTATGAAAAACAAATTTGAGTAATGCTGCTATAAATAGATTTCTCTATGTTAATCTTTATAAATTAAGAACTAATATACCTATATCTATATGTATAAAAATTTAAGGACTAATATCATGAGATATAATAGTTTAATGATAATTTACTCTCCCCGAATCATGGGATTATGTAATTGACAACCTATGGTGGTGTGTGCATGGGATTTGGAATAGAGATAAAGATATAATAGGTTCAGGTATTCTGCATTGCTAGCTGTAAACTGCTAAACTTCGCTCATTGCCATTTGGAATAGAGATAGAGATCTAATACATGCCTCCAATAAAGTTGTATCTTAGTCACTATTTCAAATAGCAGTTCTGTTTCAATAATCCTTCCTCTTGCAGCTGTATCTTCATTCCAGTTTTCTATTATTGATCACCCGTCACAGTTACGTTAGCCTAACTAGTCCCTTGTTTCTTTGGTATTTTCTCTTCTGTACCTAAAAAAAATTAAGGAGTAAAAGCTAAGTGTGTTTTGATTAGCTGCGAAAAATTGATTATTTCAATAATCGATTACACATTAGGTTATAAGCTTAATTGTGTCAAAAAAAAGGTTATAAGCTTAATTGTACTTTTCGTTCCCATATTATTATTGGTCATATGCGATTTTGCTCACTAGTTTTTTAGCACATTTGATCCTTATTTTTTTCAATGTTGTGAATTCAATCATTTCATCTAATGTTTGACAATTTTTACAATGATTAACGACATGAAACCACTACTTCTGGTTAAGCTTCTTCATTCTCTATCTCTCCGCTTTAACATGATTTAACTGTTTCTCTTTGTCATTTATCGCTTTCATTCCTCCTTAATTTACGAGACTGTTTTTCGATTCCACCACAAAATCATTTACCACAAAAGATCAACCAAAGGTTTTATGTGCTTAAAGCAATGGTTCCTCTCATTTGATATTTGAAATTTTGATGGACGTTGAACGAAAGGACCAAATTTGCAACAATGAAAAAATATGGGGACCAAATATTTAAAAAAAAAAACTACAAGGATCAAAATCACACATAACAATATTAAGGAGATTAAAAATACAATTAAGACTAGATTCATATAATAAAACCAGTATTATGTTTAGAAGTGTTTGTTCAAAATAATTTTAAGATAATTTATTTCGCTTCACTTACATAAAAGAATCACTTTTATTTAGCCGATTACAAATCATGTCTAGATATTTTGAGACCTTGCAAAACATTATTAAAATAACTTAGTGTAATGAAATTATAAATCCTTATATTATTCTTCTATATTTGGAGTTACGAAACCATTTATCAAAATTTTATAATAAAGTAATTCATCTAAAAAAATTTATAATAAAATAATTCTAACATTTCACTTTTAAGTATTATGCATGTTTGGATCCAAGTTAACGCGGCTCCCAAAAACACTTTTGCAATGAAGCTACTGTTTATAACTTTTATATTTCAAAAGCAAGTCTATCCAACTTACATGAGTAAACATACTAAACATGACTAAAATAAAGAATAAGATAAACATGACTATCTCGTGGCAAGGTTGACATCATCCAACTTTGTGTTGGAGGACTAAAATAAAAAACACATAACCCCACCCCAACCCCACCCCCACCCCCACCCCCCAACAACCACCGTCCACAACATACAGATCCTTTCCTGTTGCTTTCCAATATCCATGTCTAGTTGGTCGGTTGACCTTGCACCATTAGGAATTTAGGATACTTCCAATCTCTGAGATAGAAAAAGAACTACCGCCTATCTCCTGTTTTTAGTGCAGAAAGCCCTCTAGATTATCAAAAGCTATCAGCAATCAAAATAGAAGAAATTAAATTATAGAAGTTGTATATTAATATCTCATGACCAAATCAAAAATAACATAGTAGTGATTAAATTTGTCAGATGGATAGCAATGTACCAGCATCATAGCCTGTATGTATAACTCATTCGCATGAGTAGCTGCTGCAACCTTTTTTTTTTTTTTTTTGCTGCTGCAACTTAAGAACATCAAAAACGGAGGTGGCGGCGGAGGGAGAGCTGTGGGAGGAGAGGGGGAAGAAGAAGCTTCTCGGGTGGGGATGAATGTCACAGTGTAATGCTATTTTTACCCTTCTAATCTGAGCCATTGAATTAAAATAATATTATATGAACGGCCAGATTAAAAGTTGTTGGGCCTCCAGCTTTTTAATGGATGATGTTAGAACATTATTGATCTTAAATAGTATTTAATAATTTTTGATTTTGGAGCTTCTTTCGGAAGTAGAAACTTTATGGGTTCGTTTGGTGATCAGGATTAGAGAGACAGAATATGATAAGCTATCATATCATGTCTGAAATTGTTGTTTGGTGAGCCAGCAGGATAGGATAAGTCAATCATGTTACTTATCATATCTTGTCAATCTAGTTAAAATTCTATCCTGAGGGGAGGGCTGGGTTAGAACTCAACAGGATAGGATAAGGTGATTTCTTTTCCGGTAACCAGTGGGATGGGGTGATTTAAAATATAATAAAATATAAAAATATATAATATATAAAATAATTAAAGTATAGTAAAATAAAAATTTAAAGTATAATAAAATTTAACATGATTACCAAAAAAATGTATAATAAAATATAAAATATTTAAAATAATAAAAATATTAATAATCAATTTTAAAATTTATTTTTATTTTATCACAATACTAAGTTTGTTATTTTATAGTATTTTTAAAACCTGTAAAATATAAAAAATTATTCTAATAATTTAACTATACGTAAAATAAAAACAAAAAATGAATATTTAAAATTATAAAAATTAATTTTAGTTAGAAAATATTTAAAAAATTTAAAACATGATATATAATTTTATCATAAGGATAATTTTGTTTTTTTATATAAATTTAAATAATGAAAATTATAAAAAAAAAAAGTAAATCTAATAAAAGATAAAAACATTTAGAATAAAAACGAAAAATTTTAAAATTCATACTTAAATTATAATGTTGTCCAGTTAATTATCCGGTGGACACCAAACGTCGGATAGGATAGCAGCTTATTTGCTCATATCATATCCTACTCATATCCTGTTCTCTTATCATATCCGTCCTTATCCTATCCTGACCATCAAACGAGCCCTATAAGTAGAGGTGGGTATTTGGACTTGGGTCCGCGGACAGTCCGTTAAACCCGCAGTCCGCGCGGATTTGGACACCCTAAAATACGAGTCCAAAAAAATGCGGGCTTTTTGAGTCCGGTCCGTTTAACCCGCGGGCTTAACGGACTCGGTCCGCGGATTCACGGACCCGTCCGCGGACTCGAGCTATTTTAAAAAATATTTATATATGTTGGGCCAACAAAAAACTAACAACCCAAAACTAACCCATCTCACTCAGACACTCACCCATCTCTAACCCTAAACTACTCAGTGCGCCATTCAACCTTCTCCAAGACCACTTCTCCTTCAACCTTCATCTCCCTCTCCCTGTCTCCCTCTGCGCAGGTCGCCACCCCCTTCAAAGACACCGTGAGGAACGCATCTCCAAACGGTAAGCCCTAGATCCGTCATTGTGTGCGAGTGATCGCGAAGGGTGTGTTGAAGTGCCCTCGAAGGAGAAGTTGGAGAAGAAGTCTTCGACTTGGAGACTGAAAGACTTGTCGAAGAGATAAAGAGAAGGTGAGACCTGAATGTTCGAATAATGCCCATAAGCTGTTTGATCAAATGTCACCTTTTTTTGTTCTGCTGTTTAAGATTTGCATTTCTCTATGAGCTATTGTGTGTGTATATTGGATAGGGATGTCAACGGGGCGAGGCGGGCACGGATACTGGTTACCCGCTACCCGCCCCGTTGGATAAAAAATCCACCCGTACCCGTACGGATGCCCGTTTGACGGGTTCTTAACGGATTCGCGGATATCCGCGGATACCCGCGGATATCCATGGGTAGTTATGAAAAAAAAACTGTTTTTAATTACAAAAAATATACAGAAAACGGAAGAAAGGATGGCAAAAGTTGAAGTCAGCGATCAACATCAACCAACTCGACATCAAATACAAGCCACAAATTTGGTGGTATACTCCCAACGCGTTTGTCTCCATATCTGCGTGAACATAAAACAAAACACTCAGTAGAAACAACATAAGAAAGCCGTTTTCAGCGGTAAAACAAAATAAAACCAGAGTCATCATACAACAGAGGGAGTGACATCCGATGAGACAACTCAGATAATAAATTTAATTTAATCCAACCATTCTTTCATTCAGATATAACAAAGAAAAGAAGAGAATGGGTAATTCCATACCCCATAGATGGTGGAACTGTAATTCTTCTTTTGACACCAATCCTCATCCTTGAGGAAAAGAAAAGAAAACTACAGTAAGAATTAAGAATAACATCAGACTGCACAAAATCTTATAATACTAGATATTACCATTGACTCCAACCTCCCACCCCTTGATGACTTGTCCTACACCTGTAAACATAAAAAGAAAATAGGTAAATGCATATTACATATATAGAAAGGAAAATCCCTATAAATTCATCACCTCAACACAATATATACCGAGGCGAAATTGGAAGGGTGCTCTTCCCACATTTGAGTCAAATATTTTCCCATCCTTTTTCAGCTTGCCAATATATTTAACACTGACTTGAAGTAAAAAGATTTTGTAAAAAGAAATTGCATTGAAGAATAGGTTAAACAACATTAGTCCTCGGTAAAAATCAATAGATAGTGTGTGACCTTCTTTCCAGGAGCAGCTTTTTTGCCATCTGGTTTACCCATAAATAGCTCCTCAATAACCAACCCATTTGGAAAGGTTCTTACTTGAGATGGCTTGGCTTCAGTTTGTTTCTTCCCTTTTCTCTCTGAGGTGGATAAATCCTTATTTTCAATAGTGGTTGCAACTTGATTCTGAAGAGCTACCCCTTCGGACTCTTCGGTCTTCTTCTTCTTCTTTCCTTCACATGTCAAAACTGAAAAACAAATTGGTTGAGGTTTAGAGTTTACCTGAGGTTGCAGAGAACCAAGGATGGGACGGATCGGGGCGGCGTAGGAGCGGTGGCGCGCGAGGCTCTGCTCGTTGCAGGCTTGAGTTTGACTAAAGAAGAAGGAGAAGGAAAGAAAATATGGGGCTCTCCGTGGGCTGAAGAAGAAGGAAAGAAAATAAGGGACTGGCTGCGGCAGTAGGGAACTAGGGATTGCAGGACTAAAGTCTGAAGGCAAATTAGGTTAAGGGCTTAAGGCAGTTTAGTATATATATAGTGAGGGTATTATAGTAATTAGTTAACGGGATGCGGTACCATGGTACGGATAGTGTGATATCCGTCCCGGCCCGTTACAAACGGATATTAAAATTATCCGTTTATTTTACCCGCGGGTACCCGTTTAGCTACCCGCCCCGTACCCGTTGCGGATTTTATCCGCGGGTATCCGCGGGTACGGGTAAAATTGCCATCCCTAATAGTAGATAGTCTCGCCTTGCCCTGCATTTTCAACACATTGATTCTATAACTTGAACCTGTAACATTTTGATTACATGGCTACAACTCCAATTGTTGCACCAAGCTCCCTGTGGTAAATAAATGTTTAAAATGAAAATTTATACACTATATAGGAGCAAGGTGAATAAGCCCCAGTTAGTTTTAGTTGTAAATAGTTTTGGTCATGTTTTCTGCTTTAACTGATTCAAAGTTGCCTTTGCATTTTAGCATAATTTTTGTTGTATCATCCAAAACTCGGGGGTTGGTTTTAAATTGAGTCGTCAACAATATTGTGCAAAAAATGGAGATTGGCAGGCTTAGCAGTGCATGAAAATTTACTATGAACCTTCTCTGATGATACTTAAATGCTACTTGAATCATTCTAGTCTGTAGATGTTTCTGAATATGGGATAAGAATAATCTTATTGAAAATTCTAATATAGGCCAAATATAGCTGACTGACAATATTTTCTATGCTGATATCAGGAACATCATTGGTTCTGGATGAAATCATCAACCATGTGCAATCTCTACAACGTCAAGTGGAGGTCAGACTCACATGGCTGGCATATTACGTAAATGTTTTTGCTATGAGCAGGCTAGTTTTGTTAGTTGTTAGCTATTTGGGTCTGAATTAATCATGGAATCATGGATTATGCTTAGTAAGAAGACTCTTTTGTTTTCAATTTTGAAAAAAGGGAACAAATTGATTCTAACAACTTAACTCCCATATTATTTTGCTTCTTCTCCTATCATCCATTCTGTTGCTGATTCTGTTGCCGTGAATTGGCGAAAACTGTTTATGGTTTCTTGGAAGAGCGAGGGATTGAGAAGAAAATATTTTCATTGACTTTGGATAATGCATCTTCTTGTGGTAGCATGCAAGGGTTGTTGAAAGATAGACTTCTTATGCAAAGCGATGGCTTGTTATGTGGTGGTGATTTTTTTCACATTCGATGTTGTGCTCATATCCTGAATTATGTTTTGCTTTTTAAACATAATCTTATGAATTATGACTTGTGAATTGTAGGAAAAAAAGAAGATGAAGATGATTTGATTGACGCAAAGGAGGAGCTTGCTAAATCAAAGGGAAAGACTAAAGTTGTTATTGATGCTTGATGTCAACATGTAGCTTTAATTTCAAACTTGTAATATTGTTGTTTTTGTTCCTTATTTTGCATTTCAATTTCGTTGGTACAATTTTCTTTCTTGTCATATACAATTTTATTTCTTGCAGGAACTTGATTTTATGACTATTGGTTACAATTATGGTTATTTTGCCTTATAAAAAAAAAGTGTAAAGTCCGCGGACAGTCCGTTTAGTCCGCGGACTATGCGGACTGGACTTGGACTCTATTTTTCAGAGTCCATTTTAAATGCGGACTATAAAGTCCGGTCCGTTTAAATGCGGACTTATGCGGACCGGACTTAAACGGACCGGACTGGTCCGTTTACCCACCTCTACCTATAAGTATTGACATTAATATTGTATAAGCAATGCATGTGTTTGGAAAAAAAAATCTTTAGACATAATTTAATGAGTTTAATTGGTATATATTATCAGTATAAAATTTTTTATACTGTCAACCAATCACAATTCATGATATGAATAACTTTTAAGGTGATAAGAATCAAAGATTTTCAATAATATGACAATTTATTATCGATTGACAGTGTAAAAAATCTTTATACTAACATTATATACCAATTAAACTCTAATTTAATACTTTGATAGGAGTTAATTTCTTCTCTTAACATTTCGGGAAATTAAAAAAAAAAAATAAACCCACAAAATTTGTTATTATATATGCTGATAATTGAGAATAGTAATGAGTTATTCAATCAGTCAAAGTAAGAACAATAAGTAGATATTTTGGAAATGTGTGATCCACATTTTTTCTTTTCTTTTTTTTTTAAGTCTATAATGCCAATGCAAAACTCAAAGGGGTCCTTATTTTTGTGACATTTTAATTTATTTTTAAACTTTTTAATTTTTAATTTTCTATGATTTTCTATTTATTTTTTAGTTAACCTATTTTATTTTATTTTTGGTACATTTTAGTTAACCAATTTAATCCATTAACTCAGGTGACTCATAAAAAAATAAGTTAGATTGGGTTGATTCACTCTTTTATCAACCTGTGATGGGCAAACGTAAATGAGTTTTTTTTTTCCTATCTATTTCGAGTAGTATTTCATCGTTAATCTGAGACAGAGGCTAATCTTTTATGAAAGTTTGTTCGGTATCTCGATGTATGACATTTCTTCCAACTGAAATTTTTTCCATACCCAAAACTCGAACCTAAGACTTTGATTAAGGGACGAAGAATCTTTAATCATTCACACCAACCTTCATTGGTTAACGTAAATGAGTTTGATTGGCTGGTTTTAACAACTCTATTTTTTATCATTAAAAAAACAACTCTTTCAATTGACTTTGACAACTCTACTTTTTTATCATGAAACTTCTTGGTAAGATTAACGCAAACACTTATTGAATAGATGGTGGTTGAACAAGGACAACGAAGTGTCCCAATCATGAGAAAGTAGACCGGCAAAATGTGCAAAGTGTTTTTTTAGTGCAATAATCAAACTCGTATGATTATGCAACGTGACATTTTTTTCATCCATACATTTCCCTCCTCGACAAAATTATTGATGTACGGTGTAACTTCCGACATAATTAATTAATGTTAGAAAATGGGGTATGGATCTACAACAAAGAAGAAGAAAATAATGATAACGGGCAATCTCCAAGATGTGTGAGGATACTAGGCTTTAGGTTCGATTCGCCCCCACCAATCTCTCCTCGTAGATTGGATGCAACAGGTGTAACTGGCGAATCCCCTTCAGGATACAATGGAGAACCTTGGTTTGGTTTGCACATCCTAAACCAAGCGTATCGACAATGGCAGTTTACAGAACAATAGTCTCCTTAATTCTCTTTGCGCATAAGGGAGAAAAGAATGTGATTTGGAGTGAATAATGGTTGAGAGATTATGAGTTTTTTGTGTCAATTACTACATGTAGATGATTCTATTTATAGACCAACTCATGTCACTTGGTGAAAGAAAACAACTCTTCAAAAGTTTCACAAACGGTCAAATTTGATACATAAGTAGTATTAACGTTCATTAAATAACATAAGATATCAGTTGGCCTAGGGGTCAATGGATGCGTCCTATCAACCTTCAAGTATTGTGTTCAAGTCCTGTCAATGTCTCTTTTTATTAAAAATTTGGTCAGTTACGTAACTAACATAAAAATTCAAAATATGCATGCCCTAGGACTTGAACCTGGACTGCATAGTTTATAATGAAATGACTCAACCACTCTACTAATCAACATTTGCATATCAACTATACACAATTATATTAATTTAACCGTTACCAAGCAACCTTTTAATAAGGATTTTGAAAATCTCTCACAATCCCCCACCATTTTCAAAATGAATCCAAATCCCATTATTCCGGAAATCGCATGCTTTCATACAAAGAAAGATTAAACACAAAGAAAAGAATGAAACAAAAGTGTTTTGCATGCATTGGTGACGTGCTCGTGTTGCGCTGCGTGCCTGGTATTCTGCTCCATTGCGTGCACGGTGTTCCCGCTTTCGCGCTGCGTGCCTGGTATTCCCGTTGCATTGCGTGCCTGGTATTCTCCATTCGGCTGCGTGCTTGGTGTTCTGGCTGCGTGCCTGGGAGTCTGATCAACTCATTACTTGTTGGGATATCTCATGAGATTAGGTGTGAATGTTTAGATGATGTATAGAAGTTTTCATGCATAGTTTTCCAATGTTGATGTTTGGGGTGTGAAACCCACTGATAAACTGTTTGCTATAATTAAGATGTTTATGTATATGTGCATGTGTCTTCTTTTGTGCTAGCATTTAGTTATTTTGTTAAATCCATATATTGGCGTCTCACCCTTACAAACATATCAGAGTCGCACAAGGGATGAGATCTCTACAAAAAGGAGAAGATTGTATAGTTCGAGGCATGTTGTGCTGCTCCAGTTGGCGGTAGTGTCTGTTAGTTACGACCAGCTTAGGTCCTATTTTGATATATTGTGTTTAGGAGAATAAAACTGATAATGATCTAGGTGTGAAGACATATGAGGCAGTATAGTTGTATGACTTATATACATTAGGTATTTAAGTGTGATTTGATTACGTTGTTGTTATTATAAGGTTAAAAAGAAAAAAATTTATCACCATATTTTGAAAGGATGAACATTGAGAAAACATTATTTTCCGAAAGCAACCAGCAAATTAAGTTTTATTTCCAAGAAACGGGTAACCATGTGATGACCCTAGTTAGGGTGTCACATTAGTGGTATCAGAGCTGGTCGAGTCTTTCGGGATCTTTGGGGAATAGGTCTATTGTGTTGACGTTGTGTTTTCTCTGAGTTAAGTTTTGTTTGAATTGCTTCTTAGAAGTGATGTGTGTTAATACACCAATGCACGTTTCATTTTCTGGTTACGGTCTAACTGATTTTGTTTTACAAGTCAGTAATGGAACTCGCACCAGAAGGTGGACGTGGACGCGGTCGTGGAAGAGGCCGTAGAGGTGGACGTGTTGGCGATCGTGGTAACATGAATGAAGAGTATGAAGAAAGAGTGGATTATGCGGCTCAAGCAATGGAAAATGTGGCAGCGGCGATTGCAAATCAAACTGCAGCTATGAATGTTCAGAATCTGCAAGCTGCGGAAGGTAAGGCTTTGATTGCGTTTCGAAGTCAAAATCCTTCACAGTTTGGTGGGGATGCTGATCATGAGAAAGCCGATTTATGGATTCAGGAGTTGGAGAAGATTTTCGAGTTGGTGGTCACGCCTGCAGAAGTTAAGGTCACTTATGCTGCTTTCCTACTGGTAGGAGATGCGGATTAATGGTGGAAAGGTGCCAGGCTACTGTTGGAGACTGATCATCAAGACATTACTTGGAACGTTTTTGAACTGCATTCATGGATAAGTATTTTTTAGGAGAGCATTAGGATCGAGAAAGAGATGGAATTTTTGGGATTACAACAACAAGACATGTCTGTGGGAGAGTATGTGGCTAAGTTTGAATCGCTTGCCAAATACTTTCGTTTCTTTCAAGCACAACCCAACGAGAGCTGGAAGTGTGAGAGGTTTGAAGCGGGATTAAGATTTGAGATTAAGGAATCTGTTTTACCTCTGCAACTTCGAACTTTTCAAGCGTTAATCGAAATGAGTCGGAAGATTGAGCAGATGAGGAAAGGAAGAAATGATAAGGGAAATGTTGGAGGATCCACTAGATCCAAGGCTCAATCTGAGAATCAGGGAGAAAAGCAAGTGCAGAGAAAACCTTATTTCCAACCGCCAGGGAATGACCAGAATATACAACAACATCATTCGAATTTTGTTGCAACGGGGAGTAGTGGCCAAAATAATCAAAACCGAAGTCAAGTTAGAAGGTGTTTCAGCTGTGGAGATACAAGACATATGTTGGATACTTGCCCTGTGAGGGGAACTAAGTGTTTCAACTGTGGTCAAGTGGGACATTTGGCAAAGAATTGCAATGCACCAAAGGGAGCTAAGTGTTTCAACTGTGGTCAAATGAGACATTGGGCGAAGGAATGCAATGTGCCAAGGCATGGATCGACTATCAATAACACCAATGCTGTCAAGCCAAAGACTACGGGTAGAGTATATAGTGTGTGGGGAGCTGAAACTTCAAACCATAACGGTAACCTCTTAACTATACTATTTTAATTCGGGTACAATTCATACTTGTTTCGATGGATTGTGTGTGGATATGTTGAAATTACTTATTTCGTGATTATCATGATATGATCGATTAAAATTTCAAATATTCAATTGGTCATTGTGAAATTTAGTATGTTTGGACTGTCTTATTTTGTTCGGGATAGACACTTCTTAACAAGTCTAGTTACTTCTACCATTGGGGAAAGTGACCCGATCCGCATTTTTATCGGATTGCTATCCTTTTAAAATTGTTATGTTCTTGTGAAAGGAGAAACTTTCTTAGATTCATGTTTGTAAAAGTGTACCGATCATACATTTTTACTTCCCTGAATTTGTTAAAGAATCTTTATGCACATAACATTCTTGTATTCTTAGCAGATTGATGAAATTCTTTTATATACTTTCTTGAGAAAGTAAGGCTTTGGGATCTTTCATTCCTGTCTAGCTTCGTGTCACGAAATTTCGAGGACGAAATTTTTTTAAGAGGGGTAGTCTGTAACACCCCGATTTTTCCGCTTTCTAAGATCGGTATAAATATAAATAAATGTTTATATTTTTATCTGAAACTTAGAAAATGATTTTTGGAAAACCAAAGTCATATTCATATCATACTTATTTTTATAAGTATACGGTGAAATTTTGGGTCAAAAATTCAGACGAAACCCGGTCTGCGATTTATGTGATGAAGATTTTACTGCTCAAATGACCTAATTTTGACTCTTGAACGAAACAATTAAGATTTTTATGAAGTTTCCAACTTCTTTGGCTATTTTAAAAATTTTTCACTTAAAAAGTGAATTAAAATATATGATGCGGGCGTTATACGAAATCGGGTAAACGACGGAGCTGAAAACGGGATTTTCGGGACCCGCTAACGGATAAATAGGATGTCAAATCATGATGAGTCACAAGGGGTGAGTCATGGGATGACTCCTCATGGTCATGATTACTTTTTAGGGGAAATAACCATTATGCCCTTATGGTTGATTTTAATTACAAATTAACCTAAAGCAAGATTACACCTTTGTCCTTGGATTTTTGGCATATTGACCCTTTTGCCCTTGAAACCCACGTCCTCAAGGCTGCCAAGAGGCCCAACTTCACACCTATTTAAAGGAGCACTTCATCTTCTTCATCAACTTTGCCATTTTCCATTAAAACTCCTTAAGTTACATAGCTTGATTTTGTGAAGCAAGTCCTTGGATCTTCACTTGTTTTTGATCTTCAAGAGGTGAATCCTATTCTCCTTCCCTAATCATGTCTATGTTCTTCAATAATTTTCATGATTCAAAGTCTATTTCATCTATGTTCATCACTTTTAAGTTTCTAGATTTAGAACTTTGAAAAATCATAGTAAATCATAGAAAAATCCTAAAAATGTGAAACCAATTTCTATGATCCTATTATCCTCTATATATTCAAGATCCAAGAGTGTGCATAAAAATAAATTTTTGTGCCTAGTTAACCTAAAGAGGCCGAACCTATGTCTTGGTGGGGGAAGGATTTTGTTCATTTTCTTTACATGATCCAATCTTATAAGTTATGTAGGTATTGGATCTAGGTTGTTTGAAATGAATCAAGGTCTCTAAGCTAATTTAGTTTTCATGACTGAAATTTAATTGTTTGAGGATTGGAAGATTTAATTTCAATCTTTGTACAATGATCATTGATTTAGGGTTTTAAGTAACTAGGAATCATTAATCCAAGAGTTTAGAAATTTTAGAGATTTCTAACCCCAAAGTCAGCCCTTGGCCGAAACCAACATGTAGGATTTTAGGCTTGATTTATTTGTTTGTTTGTTGATTGAGTGTTATGTTTAATGAAGGATAAACTAGATTATCGTGTACGTGCGTTGACGGTTCCCAGATTCATGGCAAAGTTTTAAATCGGAAGCTAAGTTCTTCGAGAGGTAAGGGGAGCTTACCTGAGGGATTTTTCTCAATAACTATTTGCTTGTGGTGTGGTTTATATGATTTATATGTGATTGTGGTTATTGGTTTTGTTGTTTACGTGGTGTGGTTTATCTGTGTATCGGTGATTGATCTGCTTTTAATTTATTTAATTATCTGCAGTTGTATATTATAGTGCTATGATGCATGATCTGCCTGGTGATATAATTATGATAATTGTTATTGACTGTTGTTTGTGAGTGTTGTTTGAGAAGCCTGACAGTGGTCAGTGCACAACCGATTAATCAGATAAAAACTTTAATAAGCTGTGAAAATTATATTCAACGTTTTATGGGAAATGTTGGAATATAATAATAGTGGAAAATATTATTTTGGAAAAATAATGAGTTTTGAGAAATATTATTATTTTAATGATTTGTTAGTGTAAAAGTAATTTATGAGTCACAATGAGAGCGAAATTGTGAAAATATTTTTGCACTGCTAATTTTTACGTAAGAAATTCCGGAATATTACAAAATATTCTTTTATGAAATTAATTGGTGAAAATAAGTTAATCATGATTTTAGAAAATTAATTAAGTGGAAAAAGTTAAATTTTGGCTTCAAAAGCCTTAAAAATAATATTTGACGGCAAATTTGGAAAAGTGTAGACAGCAAGTATTTTTGAAACGGCAGTGCATATTTTGAGGAGAATAAACCTCAAGTGACTCATTGGTTTGTGAAAAACTAAGTTTTTTATAATTTAAGGATTTTATAATGAATTTCTACCTTGGAAAAAGAATTTCTGAAAGTCAAAAGTTGATTCAACCGTGTTGAAAGTAGAGTTGGACTTAGTAACCGAGACGTCGGGTACTAAGGTTCTGTGTTGTGATGGACTCGAGGTCATTTGGACTTGAGGGCCTGTACCGTATACGTGAGGTATACCGTATTGAAACATTGAAGATGTTTTGTAGTACCACGAACCTAAGACTGGTGCTTCGGTCGAGAGGTGTCGTGATTGAGCACTCGGACTGTGAGGTCCTGGCTTGAAATAAAAGTTTTAAGGGTGTTTTAAAACTATGTGGGTCGTAAGCCATTTTGAGCTTTGGGCAAAGAAAGATTAAACACAAAGAAAAGAATGAAACAAAAGTGTTTTGCATGCATTGGCAGACGTGCCTGTGTTTTGGCTGCGTGCCTGGTATTCTGTTCTGGCTGCGTGCCTGGTATTCTGTTCTGGCTGCGTGCCTGGTGTTCTGGCTGCGTGCCTGGGAGTCTGATCAACTCATTACTTGTTGGGATATCTCATGAGATTAGGTGTGAATGTTTAGATGATGTATAGAAGTTTTCATGCATAGTTTTCCAATGTTGATGTTTGGGGTGTGAAACCCACTGATAAACTGTTTGCTATAATTAAGATGTTTATGTATATGTGCATGTGTCTTCTTTTGTGCTAGCATTTAGTTATTTTGTTAAATCCATATATTGGCGTCTCACCCTTACAAACATATCAGAGTCGCACAAGGGATGAGATCTCTACAAAAAGGAGAAGGCTGTATAGTTCGAGGCATGCTGTGCTGCTCCAGTTGGCGGTAGTGTCTGTTAGTTACGACCAGCTTAGGTCCTATTTTGATATATTGTGTTTAGGAGACTAAAACTGATAATGATCTAGGTGTGAAGACATATGAGGCAGTATAGTTGTATGACTTATATACATTAGGTATTTAAGTGTGATTTGATTACGTTGTTGTTATTATAAGGTTAAAAAGAAAAAAATTTATCACCATATTTTGAAAGGATGAACATTGAGAAAACATTATTTTCCGAAAGCAACCAGCAAATTAAGTTTTATTTCCGCAAACGGGTAACCATGTGATGACCCTAGTTAGGGTGTCACATTAGTGGTATCAGAGCTGGTCGAGTCTTTCGGGATCTTTGGGGAATAGGTCTATTGTGTTGACGTTGTGTTTTCTCTGAGTTAAGTTTTGTTTGAATTGCTTCTTAGAAGTGATGTGTGTTAATACACCAATGCACGTTTCATTTTCTGGTTACGGTCTAACTGATTTTGTTTTACAAGTCAGTAATGGAACTCGCACCAGAAGGTGGACGTGGACGCGGTCGTGGAAGAGGCCGTAGAGGTGGACGTGTTGGCGATCGTGGTAACATGAATGAAGAGTATGAAGAAAGAGTGGATTATGCGGCTCAAGCGATGGAAAATGTGGCAGCGGCGATTGCAAATCAAACTGCAGCTATGAATGTTCAGAATCTGCAAGCTGCGGAAGGTAAGGCTTTGATTGCGTTTCGAAGTCAAAATCCTTCACAGTTTGGTGGGGATGCTGATCATGAGAAAGCCGATTTATGGATTCAGGAGTTGGAGAAGATTTTCGAGTTGGTGGTCACGCCTGCAGAAGTTAAGGTCACTTATGCTGCTTTCCTACTGGTAGGAGATGCGGATTAATGGTGGAAAGGTGCCAGGCTACTGTTGGAGACTGATCATCAAGACATTACTTGGAACGTTTTTCGAACTGCATTCATGGATAAGTATTTTCCGGAGAGCATTAGGATCGAGAAAGAGATGGAATTTTTGGGATTACAACAACAAGACATGTCTGTGGGAGAGTATGTGGCTAAGTTTGAATCGCTTGCCAAATACTTTCGTTTCTTTCAAGCACAACCCAACGAGAGCTGGAAGTGTGAGAGGTTTGAAGCGGGATTAAGATTTGAGATTAAGGAATCTGTTTTACCTCTGCAACTTCGAACTTTTCAAGCGTTAATCGAAATGAGTCGGAAGATTGAGCAGATGAGGAAAGGAAGAAATGATAAGGGAAATGTTGGAGGATCCACTAGATCCAAGGCTCAATCTGAGAATCAGGGAGAAAAGCAAGTGCAGAGAAAACCTTATTTCCAACCGCCAGGGAATGACCAGAATATACAACAACATCATTCGAATTTTGTTGCAACGGGGAGTAGTGGCCAAAATAATCAAAACCGAAGTCAAGTTAGAAGGTGTTTCAGCTGTGGAGATACAAGACATATGTTGGATACTTGCCTGTGAGGGGAACTAAGTGTTTCAATTGTGGTCAAGTGGGACATTTGGCAAAGAATTGCAATGCACCAAAGGGAGCTAAGTGTTTCAAACTGTGGTCAAATGAGACATTGGGCGAAGGAATGCAATGTGCCAAGGCATGGATCGACTATCAATAACACCAATGCTGTCAAGCCAAAGACTACGGGTAGAGTATATAGTGTGTGGGGAGCTGAAACTTCAAACCATAACGGTAACCTCTTAACTATACTATTTTAATTCGGGTACAATTCATACTTGTTTCGATGGATTGTGTGTGGATATGTTGAAATTACTTATTTATGTGATTATCATGATATGATCGTTTCAAATTTCAACTATTCAATTGGTCATTGTGAAATTTAGTATGTTTGGACTGTCTTATTTTGTTCGGGATAGACACTTCTTAACAAGTCTAGTTACTTCTACCATTGGGGAAAGTGACCCAGTCCGCATTTTATCGGATTGCTATCCTTTTAAAATTGTTATGTTCTTGTGAAAGGAGAAACTTTCTTAGATTCATGTTTGTAAAAGTGTACCGATCATACATTTTTACTTCCCGAATTTGTTAAAGAATCTTTATGCACATAACATTCTTGTATTCTTAGCAGATTGATGAAATTCTTTTATATACTTTCTTGAGAAAGTAAGGCTTTGGGATCTTTCATTTCTGTCTAGCTTCGTGTCACGAAATTTCGAGGACGAAATTTTTTTAAGAGGGGTAGTCTGTAACACCCCCGATTTTTCCGCTTTCTAAGATCGGTATAAATATAAATAAATGTTTATATTTTTATCTGAAACTTAGAAAATGATTTTTGGAAAACCAAAGTCATATTCATATCATACTTATTTTTATAAGTATACGGTGAAATTTTGGGTCAAAAATTCAAACGAAACCCGGTCTGCGATTTATTGACAGTAAGATTTTACTGCTCAAATGACCTAATTTTGACTCTTGAACGAAACAATTAAGATTTTTATGAAGTTTCCAACTTCTTTGGCTATTTTAAAAATTTTTCACTTAAAAAGTGAATTAAAATATATGATGCGGGCGTTATACGAAATCGGGTAAACGATGCGGGAAAACGGATTTTCGGGACCGCTAACGGATAAATAGGATGTCAAATCATGATGAGTCACAAGGGGTGAGTCATGGGATGACTCCTCATGGTCATGATTACTTTTTAGGGGAAATAACCATTATGCCCTTATGGTTGATTTTAATTACAAATTAACCTAAAGCAAGATTACACCTTTGTCCTTGGATTTTTGGCATATTGACCCTTTTTCCCTTGAAACCCACGTCCTCAAGGCTGCCAAGAGGCCCAACTTCACACCTATTTAAAGGAGCACTTCATCTTCTTCATCAACTTTGCCATTTTCCATTAAAACTCCTTAAGTTACATAGCTTGATTTTGTGAAGCAAGTCCTTGGATCTTCACTTGTTTTTGATCTTCAAGAGGTGAATCCTATTCTCCTTCTCTAATCATGTCTATGTTCTTCAATAATTTTCATGATTCAAAGTCTATTTCATCTATGTTCATCACTTTTAAGTTTCTAGATTTAGAACTTTGAAAAATCATAGTAAATCATAGAAAAATCCTAAAAATGTGAAACCAATTTCTATGATCCTATTATCCTCTATATATTCAAGATCCAAGAGTGTGCATAAAAATAAATTTTTGTGCCTAGTTAACCTAAAGAGGCCGAACCTATGTCTTGGTGGGGGAAGGATTTTGTTCATTTTCTTTACATGATCCAATCTTATAAGTTATGTAGGTATTGGATCTAGGTTGTTTGAAATGAATCAAGGTCTCTAAGCTAATTTAGTTTTCATGACTGAAATTTAATTGTTTGAGGATTGGAAGATTTAATTTCAATCTTTGTACAATGATCATTGATTTAGGGTTTTAAGTAACTAGGAATCATTAATCCAAGAGTTTAGAAATTTTAGAGATTTCTAACCCCAAAGTCAGCCCTTGGCCGAAACCAACATGTAGGATTTTAGGCTTGATTTATTTGTTTGTTTGTTGATTGAGTGTTATGTTTAATGAAGGATAAACTAGATTATCGTGTACGTGCGTTGAGCGGTTCCCAGATTCATGGCAAAGTTTTAAATCGGAAGCTAAGTTCTTCGAGAGGTAAGGGAGCTTACGAGGGATTTTTCTCAATAACTATTTGCTTGTGGTGTGGTTTATATGATTTATATGTGATTGTGGTTATTGGTTTTGTTGTTTACGTGGTGTGGTTTATGTGTGTATCGGTGATTGATCCGCTTTTAATTTATTTAATTATCTGCAGTTGTATATTATAGTGCTATGATGCATGATCTGCCTGGTGATATAATTATGATAATTGTTATTGATTGTTGTTTGTGAGTGTTGTTTGAGAAGCTTGACGAGTGGTCGATGCACAACCGATTAATCGGATAAAAACTTTAATAAAGTTTGTGAAAATTATATACAACGTTTTATGGGAAATGTTGGAATATAATAATAGTGGAAAATATTATTTTGGAAAAATAATGAGTTTTGAGAAATATTATTATTTTAATGATTTGTTAGTGTAAAAGTAATTTATGAGTCACAATGAGAGCGAAATTGTGAAAATATTTTTGCACTGCTAATTTTTACGTAAGAAATTCCGGAATATTACAAAATATTCTTTTATGAAATTAATTGGTGAAAATAAGTTAATCATGATTTTAGAAAATTAATTAAGTGGAAAAAGTTAAATTTTGGCTTCAAAAGCCTTAAAAATAATATTTGACGGCAAATTTGGAAAAGTGTAGACAGCAAGTATTTTTGAAACGGCAGTGCATATTTTGAGGAGAATAAACCTCAAGTGACTCATTGGTTTGTGAAAAACTAAGTTTTTTATAATTTAAGGATTTTATAATGAATTTCTACCTTGGAAAAAGAATTTCTGAAAGTCAAAAGTTGATTCAACCGTGTTGAAAGTAGAGTTGGACTTAGTATGCTTAGACGCGTCGGGTACTAAGGTTCCGTGTTGTGATGGACTCGAGGTCATTTGGACTTGAGGGCCTGTACCGTATACGTGAGGTATACCGTATTGAAACATTGAAGATGTTTTGTAGTACCACGAACCTAAGACGGGTGCTTCGGTCGAGAGGTGTCGTGATTGAGCACTCGGACTGTGAGGTCCTGGCTTGAAATAAAAGTTTTAAGGGTGTTTTAAAACTATGTGGGTCGTAAGCCATTTTGAGCTTTGGGCAAAGAAAGATTAAACACAAAGAAAAGAATGAAACAAAAGTGTTTTGCATGCATTGGCAGACGTGCCTGTGTTTTGGCTGCGTGCCTGGTATTCTGTTCTGGCTGCGTGCCTGGTATTCTGTTCTGGCTGCGTGCCTGGTGTTCTGGCTGCGTGCCTGGGAGTCTGATCAACTCATTACTTGTTGGGATATCTCATGAGATTAGGTGTGAATGTTTAGATGATGTATAGAAGTTTTCATGCATAGTTTTCCAATGTTGATGTTTGGGGTGTGAAACCCACTGATAAACTGTTTGCTATAATTAAGATGTTTATGTATATGTGCATGTGTCTTCTTTTGTGCTAGCATTTAGTTATTTTGTTAAATCCATATATTGGCGTCTCACCCTTACAAACATATCAGAGTCGCACAAGGGATGAGATCTCTACAAAAAGGAGAAAGGCTGTATAGTTCGAGGCATGTTGTCTTTGCTCCGGTTGGCGGTAGTGTCATTTAGTTCTGACCAGATTAGTTCCTATTTTGATATTTTTTTTTTAGTAGACTAAAACTGATAATGATCTAGGTGTGAAGACATATGAGGCAGTATAGTTGTATGACTTATATACATTAGGTATTTAAGTGTGATTTGATTACGTTGTTGTTATTATAAGGTTAAAAAGAAAAAAATTTATCACCATATTTTGAAAGGATGAACATTGAGAAAACATTATTTTCCGAAAGCAACCAGCAAATTAAGTTTTATTTCCGCAAACGGGTAACCATGTGATGACCCTAGTTAGGGTGTCACATTAGTGGTATCAGAGCTGGTCGAGTCTTTCGGGATCTTTGGGGAATAGGTCTATTGTGTTGACGTTGTGTTTTCTCTGAGTTAAGTTTTGTTTGAATTGCTTCTTAGAAGTGATGTGTGTTAATACACCAATGCACGTTTCATTTTCTGGTTACGGTCTAACTGATTTTGTTTTACAAGTCAGTAATGGAACTCGCACCAGAAGGTGGACGTGGACGCGGTCGTGGAAGAGGCCGTAGAGGTGGACGTGTTGGCGATCGTGGTAACATGAATGAAGAGTATGAAGAAAGAGTGGATTATGCGGCTCAAGCGATGGAAAATGTGGCAGCGGCGATTGCAAATCAAACTGCAGCTATGAATGTTCAGAATCTGCAAGCTGCGGAAGGTAAGGCTTTGATTGCGTTTCGAAGTCAAAATCCTTCACAGTTTGGTGGGGATGCTGATCATGAGAAAGCCGATTTATGGATTCAGGAGTTGGAGAAGATTTTCGAGTTGGTGGTCACGCTGCGAGAAGTTAAGGTCACTTATCTTGCTTTCCTCTTTGGTAGGAGATGCGGATTAATGGTGGAAAGGTGCCAGGCTACTGTTGGAGACTGATCATCAAGACATTACTTGGAACGTTTTTCGAACTGCATTCATGGATAAGTATTTTCCGGAGAGCATTAGGATCGAGAAAGAGATGGAATTTTTGGGATTACAACAACAAGACATGTCCGTGGGGAGAGTATGTGGCTAAGTTTGAATCGCTTGCCAAATACTTTCGTTTCTTTCAAGCACAACCCAACGAGAGTGGAAGTGTGAGAGGTTTGAAGCGGGATTAAGATTTGAGATTAAGGAATCTGTTTTACCTCTGCAACTTCGAACTTTTCAAGCGTTAATCGAAATGAGTCGGAAGATTGAGCAGATGATGAGAAAGGAAGAAATGATAAGGGAAATGTTGGAGGATCCACTAGATCCAAGGCTCAATCCGAGAATCGGGGAGAAAAGCAAGTGCAGAGAAAACCTTATTTCCAACCGCGAGGGAATGACCGAGAATATACAACAACATCATTCGAATTTTGTTGCAACGGGAGTAGTGGCCAAAATAATCAAAACCGAAGTCAAGTTAGAAGGTGTTTCAATTGTGGAGATACAAGACATATGTTGGATACTTGCCCCTGTGAGGGGAACTAAGTGTTTCAACTGTGGTCAAGTGGGACATTTGGCAAAGAATTGCAATGCACCAAAGGGAGCTAAGTGTTTCAACTGTGGTCAAATGAGACATTGGGCGAAGGAATGCAATGTGCCAAGGCATGGATCGACTATCAATAACACCAATGCTGTCAAGCCAAAGACTACGGGTAGAGTATATAGTGTGTGGGGAGCTGAAACTTCAAACCATAACGGTAACCTCTTAACTATACTATTTTAATTCGGGTACAATTCATACTTGTTTCGATGGATTGTGTGTGGATATGTTGAAATTACTTATTTCTGTGATTATCATGATATGATCGTTTCAAATTTCAACTATTCAATTGGTCATTGTGAAATTTAGTATGTTTGGACTGTCTTATTTTGTTCGGGATAGACACTTCTTAACAAGTCTAGTTACTTCTACCATTGGGGAAAGTGACCCGAGTCCGCATTTTATCGGATTGCTATCCTTTTAAAATTGTTATGTTCTTGTGAAAGGAGAAACTTTCTTAGATTCATGTTTGTAAAAGTGTACCGATCATACATTTTTACTTCCCTGAATTTGTTAAAGAATCTTTATGCACATAACATTCTTGTATTCTTAGCAGATTGATGAAATTCTTTTATATACTTTCTTGAGAAAGTAAGGCTTTGGGATCTTTCATTCCTGTCTAGCTTCGTGTCACGAAATTTCGAGGACGAAATTTTTTTAAGAGGGGTAGTCTGTAACACCCCGATTTTTCCCTTTCTAAGATCGGTATAAATATAAATAAATGTTTATATTTTTATCTGAAACTTAGAAAATGATTTTTGGAAAACCAAAGTCATATTCATATCATACTTATTTTTATAAGTATACGGTGAAATTTTGGGTCAAAAATTCAAACGAAACCCGGTCTGCGATTTATTGACAGTAAGATTTTACTGCTCAAATGACCTAATTTTGACTCTTGAACGAAACAATTAAGATTTTTATGAAGTTTCCAACTTCTTTGGCTATTTTAAAATTTTTCACTTAAAAAGTGAATTAAAATATATGATGCGGGCGTTATACGAAATCGGGTAACGACGGAGTGAAAAAGGATTTTCGGGACCCGCTAACGGATAAATAGGATGTCAAATCATGATGAGTCACAAGGGGTGAGTCATGGGATGACTCCTCATGGTCATGATTACTTTTTAGGGGAAATAACCATTATGCCCTTATGGTTGATTTTAATTACAAATTAACCTAAAGCAAGATTACACCTTTGTCCTTGGATTTTTGGCATATTGACCCTTTTTCCCTTGAAACCCACGTCCTCAAGGCTGCCAAGAGGCCCAACTTCACACCTATTTAAAGGAGCACTTCATCTTCTTCATCAACTTTGCCATTTTCCATTAAAACTCCTTAAGTTACATAGCTTGATTTTGTGAAGCAAGTCCTTGGATCTTCACTTGTTTTTGATCTTCAAGAGGTGAATCCTATTCTCCTTCTCTAATCATGTCTATGTTCTTCAATAATTTTCATGATTCAAAGTCTATTTCATCTATGTTCATCACTTTTAAGTTTCTAGATTTAGAACTTTGAAAAATCATAGTAAATCATAGAAAAATCCTAAAAATGTGAAACCAATTTCTATGATCCTATTATCCTCTATATATTCAAGATCCAAGAGTGTGCATAAAAATAAATTTTTGTGCCTAGTTAACCTAAAGAGGCCGAACCTATGTCTTGGTGGGGGAAGGATTTTGTTCATTTTCTTTACATGATCCAATCTTATAAGTTATGTAGGTATTGGATCTAGGTTGTTTGAAATGAATCAAGGTCTCTAAGCTAATTTAGTTTTCATGACTGAAATTTAATTGTTTGAGGATTGGAAGATTTAATTTCAATCTTTGTACAATGATCATTGATTTAGGGTTTTAAGTAACTAGGAATCATTAATCCAAGAGTTTAGAAATTTTAGAGATTTCTAACCCCAAAGTCAGCCCTTGGCCGAAACCAACATGTAGGATTTTAGGCTTGATTTATTTGTTTGTTTGTTGATTGAGTGTTATGTTTAATGAAGGATAAACTAGATTATCGTATGCGTGCGTTGGCGGTTCCCAGATTCATGGCAAAGTTTTAAATCGGAAGCTAAGTTCTTCGAGAGGTAAGGGGAGCTTACCTGAGGGATTTTTCTCAATAACTATTTGCTTGTGGTGTGGTTTATATGATTTATATGTGATTGTGGTTATTGGTTTTGTTGTTTACGTGGTGTGGTTTATGTGTGTATCGGTGATTGATCCGCTTTTAATTTATTTAATTATCTGCATTGTATATTATAGTGCTATGATGCATGATCTGCCTGGTGATATAATTATGATAATTGTTATTGACTGTTGTTTGTGAGTGTTGTTTGAGAAGCTTGTGACAGTGGTCGATTGCACAACCGATTAATCAGATAAAAACTTTAATAAGTTGTGAAAATTATATTCAACGTTTTATGGGAAATGTTGGAATATAATAATAGTGGAAAATATTATTTTGGAAAAATAATGAGTTTTGAGAAATATTATTATTTTAATGATTTGTTAGTGTAAAAGTAATTTATGAGTCACAATGAGAGCGAAATTGTGAAAATATTTTTGCACTTTGCTAATTTTTACGTAAGAAATTCGGAATATTACAAAATATTCTTTTATGAAATTAATTGGTGAAAATAAGTTAATCATGATTTTAGAAAATTAATTAAGTGGAAAAAGTTAAATTTTGGCTTCAAAAGCCTTAAAAATAATATTTGACGGCAAATTTGGAAAAGTGTAGACAGCAAGTATTTTTGAAACGGCAGTGCATATTTTGAGGAGAATAAACCTCAAGTGACTCATTGGTTTGTGAAAACTAAGTTTTTTATAATTTAAGGATTTTATAATGAATTTCTACCTTGGAAAAAGAATTTCTGAAAGTCAAAAGTTGATTCAACCGTGTTGAAAGTAGAGTTGGACTTAGTAACCGAGACGTCGGGTACTAAGGTTCTGTGTTGTGATGGACTCGAGGTCATTTGGACTTGAGGGCCTGTACCGTATACGTGAGGTATACCGTATTGAAACATTGAAGATGTTTTGTAGTACCACGAACCTAAGAGCCCGGTGCTTCGGTCGAGAGGTGTCGTGATTGAGCACTCCGTGTGTGAGGTCCTGGCTTGAAATAAAAGTTTTAAGGGTGTTTTAAAACTATGTGGGTCGTAAGCCATTTTGAGCTTTGGGCAAAGAAAGATTAAACACAAAGAAAAGAATGAAACAAAAGTGTTTTGCATGCATTGGCAGACGTGCCTGTGTTTTGGCTGCGTGCCTGGTATTCTGTTCTGGCTGCGTGCCTGGTATTCTGATCAACTCATTACTTGTTGGGATATCTCATGAGATTAGGTGTGAATGTTTAGATGATGTATAGAAGTTTTCATGCATAGTTTTCCAATGTTGATGTTTGGGGTGTGAAACCCACTGATAAACTGTTTGCTATAATTAAGATGTTTATGTATATGTATATGTGCATGTGTCTTCTTTTGTGCTAGCATTTAGTTATTTTGTTAAATCCATATATTGGCGTCTCACCCTTACAAACATATCAGAGTCGCACAAGGGATGAGATCTCTACAAAAAGGAGAAGGCTGTATAGTTCGAGGCATGTTGTGCTGCTCCAGTTGGCGGTAGTGTCTGTTAGTTACGACCAGCTTAGGTCCTATTTTGATATATTGTGTTTAGGAGAATAAAACTGATAATGATCTAGGTGTGAAGACATATGAGGCAGTATAGTTGTATGACTTATATACATTAGGTATTTAAGTGTGATTTGATTACGTTGTTGTTATTATAAGGTTAAAAAGAAAAAAATTTATCACCATATTTTGAAAGGATGAACATTGAGAAAACATTATTTTCCGAAAGCAACCAGCAAATTAAGTTTTATTTCCGCAAACGGGTAACCATGTGATGACCCTAGTTAGGGTGTCACAGCAGCCATGGTGGAGTCAGCAATGCAAGTTTGTTTCTTTGATACCCAAGAAATAGCACCCCCACCAAGTGTGAAGACCCAACCGCTTGTTGAAGCATGATCTTCTGTATAAGTCACCCAACTGGCATCCGTATAACCTTCTAATACTGAAGGATATTCATTATAGTTCAAACTATAATTCATTGTCCCCTTCAAGTATTTCAATACTCTTCGGACAGCATGCCGATGGTCTTTACTTGGATTACTTGTATACCTACTTAGTCTCCCTACAGCATATGCAATGTCTGGTCTAGTACATGTCATGGCATACATTAAGCATCCAATTACTTTTGAGTATTCAAGTTGTGCTACTGGACAACCTTTATTTGATACTAAATTAGTGTTGTGATCAAAGGGAGTAACAACAGATTGACAATCAAATTCATTAAATTTCTTTAACACCTTTTCTATATAGTGATATTGGGACAAACCTATGTTCTCACCATCTCTTATTATTCTAATCCCAAGTATCACATCGGCTTCCCCTAAGTCTTTCATATCAAAATTACTAGAGAGGAAACTCTTAGTTTTTTCCACCTCATCTATATCAGTACCAAATATTAACATATCATCAACATATAAACAAATCATAACACCTTTTCCATTATGGAATTTACTATAAATACACTTTCCAGATTCATTTATTTTATATCCATTAGCTAGCATAACTTGATCAAACTTTTGATGCCATTGTTTAGGAGCTTGTTATAGTCCATACAATGCCTTATTCAATTTACACACCTTCTTTTCTAGACCATTAACCACAAACCCTTAATTTGTGACATATACACCTCTTCATCTAACTCCCCATTAAGAAATGTTGTTTTCACATCCATTTGATGAATGACAAACTTATATATGGATGCAAGTTCCAATAACACTCTAATTGAGGCAATTCTTGCCACAGGTGCATATGTATCAAAATAGTCAATGCCCTCTTTTTGTGTAAATTCCTTAGCAACTAGTCTTACCTTAAACTTATCTATGGTTCCATCTACCTTCATTTTCCTTTTGAAAATCCATTTACAACCTATAGGTTTGGAACCAGGTGGGAGGTCTACTAATTTCCACGTTTTATTCCCCATTATTGAGTATATTTCCTCTTGTATAGCTTCCTTTCAGAAAGCGGCATCTTGAGACTTTATTGCCTCTTCGAATGTTTCTGGATCACTTTCTGTATTATAACATATTGGTCCATAACTGTCTATGGACTCTCTTGTTCCTTCAACAAGGAACATGAAAAAGTCTGGTCCATACGTTTTCTCTTTCCTAGCTCTCTGACTTCTTCTATGTTCTGAACTTTTTAAAGTATCAATATTAAATACATTGGTTTCTAGGTTATGTGCATTACTATGAACATCATTTTTGCGACTTGGAATTGAGTTAAACCTATCTTCTTGAAAGATAGCATCCCTGGACTCAATTATTGTATTTACAGGATATGAGTCATTAGATTCTATAACCATGAATGTATATGCTTTACTATTTTTAGCATAGCCCAGGAACACACATTCAATTCCCCTTTAACCTAATTTCTTTCTTTTTGGTTCAGGAACTTTTACTATTGTCCTACAACCCCAAACTTTGAAATAGTCAAGGTTGGGCTTTCTATTTTTCCAAAGTTCATATGGGGTTATTTAATTCCTTTTGTTTGGAACTCTATTCAAGATATAACAAGCTGTCAACAACGCTTCTCCCCAATAACCCTTTGCTAGACCAGAATATGATAACATTGCATTTACCATTTCTTCTAATACCCTATTTTTCCTTTCAGCTATGCCGTTTTGTTGTGGGGAATGAGGTGCGGTTGTTTGGTGAATTATTCCAGTAGACTCAAAGTAACTAGGGTTATAGAACTCTCCTCCTCTATCACACCTAAAACATTTAATAAATGTTTCATATTGAAGTTCTACTTCTGTTTTAAATATCTTAAATTTATCTAACACTTCATCCTTTGAATGCATTAAATATACATAGCAATATCTAGTACAATCATCTATGAATGTCACAAAATATTTTTTACCACCTATAGTGGGCCAACCATGTAAATCACATACATCAGAATGAATTAAATCTAACACTTTAGAACTTCTTTCAACTCTAGGAAAAGGAAATCTAATTATCTTAGTTAGCATACAAGTTGTACATGCATCCGAAATCCTACTTGTTTTAGGAATTAAACATGAATTCATCATTTCATCCGTTTTCCTAAAATTAACATGTCCTAAACAACAATGGCATAAATTACAAGACTCAACAATATAAGCATAAATAAATCCATTATCATTAATAATATTGAGTTTGAACGTATTCTCACAAAGGCATCCCTTTCGTACAAACATTCCTCCCTTAGAGAGGATAAACTTGTCTCCCTCAAATACACATTTGAACCCGTACTTATTAAGTAACGGTGCAGAAATTAAATTCTTCCTAACATCTGGTACATAATAAACATCTGTAAGAGTGACTACTTTTCCCGAAGTGAATTCTAGTTCTAGTGTCCCTTTGCCTTTAACTTGGACAGTTGATGCATTTCCAATATATAGAACGGTTCCATCTTTTTCATTAATTGTCTTAAAGAGATCCTTGTTCTTACACACATGACGAGTTGCACCGGAGTCAATCCACCATGATCCAACATCTTCTATCATGTTGATTTCGGAAATGACCGCAACAAGATTGTCCTTTGTTGCATTAGATTCCTTCTCTTTTTCCTTTTTCAGGAGACGACAATTCCTCTTGAAATGTCCCGGTTTTCCACATTAGAAACAACCATTTTTCTTTTTCTTTTTCTTGTAGTCATTCTCATTGTTGTTTTCACGAGATTTTCCAAAATCTCGATTCCTCTTTATAGAGGACTTACCAAATTTCCCTTCCTCTATTACATGCACATTCTCATGAACAGAATGTTCTTTAGTATCATCTTGTTTACGATACTCTTCTTCTAAACGAAGGTGATTACCCAATTGTTCAAGAGAAATGTCATCTTTCTGATGTTTAAGACTTCTTTTAAAGTCTTTCCATGAAGGAGGAAGTTTGTCAATGATTGAGGAGACAATGATGGTTTCATCCATGTGCATTATGTTGTTTGTAGTCATTAAGAATACGTTCAATTTCATGCATTTGTTCCATGATAGGCATACCATCAACCATTTTATAATTATTTAAACGACTAACAAGAAATTTCTTACTTGTTGTGTCCTCCATCATGTATCTTGCCTTAAGTTTCTCCCATAGTTCTTTGGAAGATCCCGCATTTTGATACACATCGAACAATGAGTCGGTCATGCCATTCATAATATGCCCCATGCAAATGTAGTCATCATTAACCCACTTGTTCCTCTCACGAGTCTCATTGATGTTCTCATCTTCTCTTTCCTCTGGTCTTGGTGTGTTCAACACATAGGCCACCTTCAATTTTGTAAGAAGGAAGTGCATCTTCTTTTGCCAACGATGAAAGTTTCCGCCTTGAACCTCTCAAGGTTCATAAACCCAAAAGTCATCTCCTTCAACATTGCAAGTCATTATTACGTAAATCGAACCTAAAGATTGTTAGAAAATGGGGTATGGATCTGCAACAAAAAGAAAAAAATAATGGTAACGCCGTAATCTCCAAGGCGTGTGAGGACACTAGGCTTTAGGTTCGATTCGCCCCCACCAATCTCTCCTCGTAGATTGGATGTAATAGTGTAATCTGTTGAATCCCCTTCAGGATACAATGGAGAACCTTGGCTTGGTTTGCACATCCTAAACCAAGCGTATCGACAATCATAGGTTCTGAGAACAATAGTCTCCTTAATTCTCTTTGTGCATAAGGGAGAAAAGAATGTGATTTGGAGTGAAGAATGGTTGAGAGATTCCCGAGTTTTTCGTGTCAATTACTACATGCAGATGGTTCTATTTATAGACCAACTCATGTCACTTGGTGAAAGAAAACAACTCTTCAAAAGTTCCACAAATGGTCAAGTTCGATACATAAGTAGTATTAACGCTCATTAACTGACATAAGACATTAGTTGGCCTAGGGGTCAACAGATGTGTCCCATCAACCTTTAGGTACCGTGTTCAAGTCCTGCCAATGTCTCTTTTTATTAAAAATTTGGTGAGTTACATAACTAACATAAAAATTCAAAATCCGCATGCACTAAAACTTGAACTTGGACCGCATAGTTTATAATGAAGGGACTCAACCACGTTACCAATCAACATTTATATATCAACTATACATCATTATATTAATTTAATCGTTACCAAGCAACCTTTTAATAAGAATTTTAAAAATCTCTCACAGTATAATTTGGTGACAGAAATGATAATTTGACACACAAAATACACTTCATATGGTTGACACCATATATTTGGGCATGTTTTTGAATTGGTCAATTAAGAGGAGAAAGAGATTAAAATATAAACAAATGCTATGGTGTATATATGTATGGCGTTAGACACTAAATATGTGTCCAAATATCATATCCCAGGAGATGAAACTGGGTATAGTAAAGATGGTGATGATGATGGGTGATGGGTGTGTGAAGTGGTGCTATGGGTCTTGATGTGGCGACGGCAGTAGTGTTGGCGGCGTATTGGGATCCACAACCATTCTCTAGGAATAACCAGGACGCCCGTGACGCGGCAACGTGCCTTCTGCTTTGAGCCGCGGTGCCGTGACGGTGGTGATTCTGGCGGAGCTTGTATGATGCGATGGTCTGTAAACAACGGAAGGGGCAATAGGCTACAGTACAGTGATTCTGAACACAAACTCTACTGGTTACAGATGGTGTTTTTGGAAGGGGTGAAAACTGAAAGTGGCAAGAGAAGATGATAGACAATAGGCTTACGTGACTTTTTAATATATTATGCAATCTGGTCCGTTAAATTTTTATAATTGTGATCTGGTGATTGTTATTAGTAGTTATCATTTCTTATAATTAGAAGGGGTTCTCACTTAATACAATATATATATATATATATATATATATATATATATATATATATATATATATTTATATATTTATTTGGCTCATAATAAAAGATGCTAATTTTTCAGTTCGTACATGATATCCAAAATTTTAGGGATGACCTTGATTACGTAAGAATCAAATTTTTAAATGAAGTAATAATACATAATTAAGTAATATAAAAAAAACTTGCATCAAAATTAAATCTATTAGTGCTACATTCGGTTTCTATAAAGTAGTAAAATCAATTTTTATAATATTAGTAACATTGGTTGGTTGAAGTGGTTGGAGTTTGATTTTCTTAAGCAGGTGAGTATTCTGAATGAAACAAATATGTGCTAGGAGAGTTTTGTCCCTTTATATGTTTTCCTCGATCAAACGTGAATTTGTATACGTTGATTGGTTAATTACTACGAGAAAATTGATTTTGTCTTCAAACTTGGATTGACTAGAAGCTACATAAAGTAGTGTTTGGTTAAAAATTTTACATTAAATTTGACATCAAACTTGCTTTAAAAATAAAAAACATCTAAACATAAATATCTTTATTTTAAACTCAATTGTAAACAAATTAATTTTATAAAAATAATTTATTCAAAATTACGTTTATCAAAAGCCAGTCCAAACACTATTAAAGTAGTTTGAAAGACCAAGGGATGGCAAATGGATGGATCGGATGAATTTTGGTTCGGATTATAATAAACGGGTCAAAAATAATTCATCAACCCATTTCGATCCATTAAAAATATATTAAAAAAATCTAATTCATTCATGATCCATTCAATAAAAAACCATCCAACCCATCCATTGACCATTTTTACTTGGATGCAATGGAACCCATCCATTTAAAAATATATTATATATTAAAATTTTATTTAACACTTTTTACACACTAATATTTTCTCTCTCTAAAATTTTGAAGACCTTTATTAAATACATGCTTTTTTTTTGTTGCATAAATTACGGGTCAAACTAGATAAATGCTAACCATTGTATATATAATAATTATAAATATGTAAAATAATTTTAAGGTCTGTTCTAAATTTATTTTGTTACAAATACTTGATTCAAATTGATCTTCAGAAAACAAAATTGAAAATTCTATGAAAATTGAAATTATAACCATGCCTTGTAAATTAGGTAATAGGTACAGGGATTGTTGGTGATTTCAAGTCATAGAGTAAGATTATTATTAAACGCGGTAGTTACATTTGTTCGTTTGAAAAGGAAAAAAAAAAACTGAAAGAAATGAGAGTGGACTGCAACTAACAAATCAGGAAGATACTATAACCTCTCCACAAACAAATCCTCAATTCACAGTGTCATGCTATAATAACCTCTCACATTGTTTTAGTTTCGATTTCAGGTGGGCATTTGCACAGATGAAGTTACGTCGCAACTTTTATATATGTATATATATATATAATTTTGTTTTGTGATTTTTACTCTTTTTTTAGCTTAATTTGATCTGAGTTTTGTTTACCTTGAAAATGTGAATTTTTTTGGAATGGATAAAAATAATCCACTACCTATTTTTGTTTTTTATCCAATCGATTAAAAAAATTATTAGATGAATTATTAATCATCCATTAATAAAAACAATCTAACCCATCCAATCCATTTAACATAAATTTGTATTATTGGAAGGTTTGAATGAATTTTATTATAAATAGACTGAATGAATATATGGTCTGCGGATCATTTTCCTTGTCTACCATCCACACACCTTGAAAGTGAAACAATCATGCTACACGGTCTCCTTTATTTCATAATCAAGACAAAAGGCCCTTGAGTCTCTCTGTCTTTATTCCACATAAATATTGTAGTTGATCTGTCAATATTCCGTTCACTATGATGCACTTTACGTTCGGGGACAAACTCATTCCATTGACGAGTTCAGTAATCATATAACCAAATTTGACACGACACACTTTGTGCTATTGAAAATGAAAAAAGTTTTAGTTTTATATATAGCATTCCATAATATTAGTTTTCATTTTGATGGAACATATCATATCACAGTTTATAATATATTATCATGTATATAAATTAAAATTTTATTTAATATTAAAAAAAATAGAATATATATCAAGATATTATTAACTGAGACATGATGTAATACACCAAAATTGGATAAGATGCCCATCCAATATTTAGTTGCACTCTCTCTGAAAAAACATTATTAAAAATAATAATAATAGTACATTAATTTAGTGCTGCTCAATGAACTGTTTGACCCTAGCGATGAGAAACTCTGTTTGAGCAGCAGTATTTGGGTCCATATCCACTGCAATTTTGTTGAGATAAAAACTGTGAGTCATGCCTTCGCTAACAAACAACTCCACATCTTTGTTTGCCTTCTTCATGGCTTCATAGTACTCCATCTCCGTGTCTATGACCAAGTCATTCTCCGCCAAGCACAGAAGAAATGGTGGCAGATTCAGCCCGCTCAGCAGTGGAGCGTTGTCACCCATTGGGCACGTTATGGGGTGGTCCTTATTGGAACCAAGAGGCAATGCCAAGGCCAAGAACTTGTCCAACATGTCCAAAGTTAAAAAAGGTGACTGTGGTTTCTCTAGCTCGGACCTGCTCCGACTCGATCGGAGGAATCCCGGATGAATTGGAATTCCTCCGGCCAGTCGAAGCGGGTCCAGTTGTACAGTGCCCGCTCGAGCAGCCACCTCATGCACCATGTTTCCACCAGAACTATCTCCTATGAGAAAAACACGACTGAAGTCACCATGTTTTTTGAGCCATGGCTCCTCCGCGTGCCCTTTGGCCACAGACTGTAGCCAGAGGAGTACGGAGAAGCCATCATCGATGGTAGTGGGGAGGCGGTTTTCCGGGGCACGACGGAGGAAGGGAGAGACACAGATGATTCGAGCTGACCGAGCAAATCGGGTGTAAATTTGATAGTACATGAACCAATCCGGTTCGCTTATGCAGAAGCCGCCACCGTGGAAGTGGAGGAGTATGGGCAATTTTTCTTTGTCGTCTGCATTTTTCTCTGGCAGGTAAAGCCGGACCCGGTGAAAGCCGTTGTCTTCGCCGTTGGTGATGACGTCACGGATAGCAACTCCATCAATGAAATCCTCATGAGGTGGAACCGATTCGGCCATGAACTTGACTTCAGGTGGACCGGTCCAAGTCCGGTCTACTGAACCGTCGTCGTAGAGTTTGAGCCAACCGGACACTTCATCCACAAGCTTCTTGTGTTGGACCATGGTTTTGGTAATGACTATAGCTATGTACGAAGGATATGTTATATGTGACTAAGAAAAGTGTTAGTTATTAGAAATTTAGAAGGGAATGCTGGATATGTTTTTGTAATGGAATGAGGGTTGCTTTATATAAGGGTCTAGAGACGTGTTGAAGTAGTGAAGTTTGTATGTAGAAGTTTCGATGAAATTGCCATGAAAAAATGATGAAGTGCTCCCACAAAGTCTTCTTGGGTTTTAAACAAGTATTATAAAATCGGACCAATCATTGAACCGGTAAAAATATTGGTTCAAGATTTAATGATTAAACCGTGGTCGAACAGATAATAATTAAATAATAATTTTAATTTTTTTTGATATAATATCTTGAGTAATATTAACATAAAATTTAAATTATCATTTCAAATATATATATATATATAAATACTTTTTACATTTTATGTTAATAAAATCACAAGAATAATTCTTATATTTGTTCTCAAAAGTGTAAAAAAAACATTCAAGGACTCAATCCAAAACTCTTATATTATGTCTCTTTGATCCTTTTTTGTCTAACTATTAAAACAATATCCTTCAAGAAAACAAAACTATTAAAACAATAAAAATAAAAAATATTTAGACCCATTCCCCTAGACCCCACCCATGCTGTGTGAAAAGTCAAATTGCATGTCAAAAGGAATTCATTCGGCTTTTGCGGAACATAAACCGATCATTGGCTTTTATATTATTTACATCGGGTTGGGCTTGTACCCAAACCCGTTCATGCAACAACATAAAATAAACTAGGGGTGAGCAAAATTGCATGACCCGCTCGAACCCGTTACTAATTTTTGCGCAACGGTCGGGTTGAAACGGGTTGGCGGATTGGGCGGGTGGAAAATTCGGTTTTAGATGAATAAGAGCGGGCGGGTTCGGGTCTGGTTTATGTCACCCATCGGAACCCGACCCGACCCGCTCATAACAAAAAAAATAAAAAATAAAAAATCAATGGAGAATGGGCTGCTAAGATTGGATCTTAGATTTTTTTCCCCTCTTCTGTTATAATTTTTTTTGGTACTTAATTGGGTTGAAAGCCTTAAATTTTAATTAATCTCGTTGGGTTTTTCTTTAATTTTTTGGAATAAAATTAAATAATAAAAATGCCTAAACCCGTTTCAACCCGCCCGAAACCCGCCCAACCCGAACCCGCCCAACCCGATGGTATAGATGGGCGGGTTCGGTTTCCATTTTTTTTTACCTCGAACCCGCCCGAACCCGATGGTCCCCGCCCGAACCTGATGGTCCCCCCCCCAACCCGAAACCCCGCCTAATGCTCACCCCTAAAATAAACAACCCTACCTTTCATATCCACTGCAGCCGCCCCTTCCTTTCTCATCCTCCTTTCTGATATTTCTGTACTTTGTCATCAAACTTTGGTGGTGTTTGGAAGAGCTTATTTAAACTCCTTTTGACTTATCCGATGGCATAAGCTCTTATGCAGTATATTTGGCAGAGCTTATAAAAATAACTTATGCCATACTTTTTGACTTATTTTCATAAGTCACTAGGAGAAGCTTATGGAATTATCATGAGAGCTTATGCACTAAACACACTCTCCGTATTTTTCACTATTCGAATCATCTCATGCCCCTTTCTTTCTATTTTTTTTTCTTTAAGCGCTTATGGCATAAGCTCTCATGCGATAAGGTCTTATGTGATAAGCTCTTAATTAAGTTGTTTACCTAAACGCACCATTCGTCCCTCTCCCACGCGACTTTAATGGTTTCATTCATGCCTTCTATTTGTTTATATGATGGTGTTGTTGAGTATGTAGATGTGGGACACTTCTCTCCACTCATTCGTTGTTCTTTCTCTCTATTCTTCTGTCAGCTTTCTCTCGCCCCCTTCTACAGGTGTCGGAGGTTGCTAGACTCAAGGAGAACGAAGCTCATTTTTCGTGAACCGTTAAAACCCGGCGACCCACCGGTTTTGGCCAGTTCCCCCGGTTCGGTGGGTTTTTACCCGGTTTTTATACAGGGTGGTTTTTGGAGTCATCCGAACCATAAGGCAGGCCGAGTCCCGATCCAACCGAACGATGCGGTCCGATTTTGTAAAACTTAGTTTTAAAGCCATCATTCACTTTTTTGTTTTGGTTGTTTCCTTTCCGAAATCTATTAGCAGATTACGTGGGGCTCAATTTAGTGACTTGCCTTTCTATATTTTTTTTTAATGTGTTACGTCCCGATGATTCATCACAATCAGCACATCTCTCACGAATCAAAGACTTTTCCATCCTTTGTTTGTTTGAGGAGTAATGTTGCGAAAGACATTTATCATGTTTCCAAAGTGTTTTACACTTTCGGCAAATTTTTTTTTTATAAAACTTGAATTCACACATCATACAAAAGTAGGAGTGAGAATCTTATTTAAATATTAATTGGATTTTTTTAATATTAAAAAAATAAAAAAATAAAAAAATTGTATTAAAAAGAATAATTTTTACACTTCAAAAATAAATAAATATGGGTTTTTGATATAATATTTTGATTTTTGATTTTTTAACATATACGAATTAGAAAAGTCGATATTAATATTAGATGTTTAGATAATAATAAGTATAATTATAAAAAGAAAAGAGCCGCCTTACTTACCCGCCATCTTTGCAATTTCCATCGATATAGACTTCTTGTCAACTCACGTGGAAAAATTAGACGTATGATCCACCGGTGTCCACTGTCCACACACCACACTTCACGTCCACCAGTCCACAAAGGCACAAACATGATTCCTAATCTACCCTATTTTATTTGGACTTTGAGCTCTTAAAATTCTTAATTAAATTATTCTAAAGCACTGTAGAGTACTCTGAGTTTTCCTTAATTATAATATTTTTTATTTTAAAAAATATATTAATTTTTATTGAGATTTATGTGTCTCTTGATGTTTATATAGTTACTACGTGTTAATGTATACCTATTGCAACATAAATATCAAAAGAGGCAAGTACAATTGTGAAATGAGAAAATGTCGATTATAATTAAATCATTTTTAAAGAAAAGTAAATATAATTCCTTCTTGAAAATAATATTAATATGATAGATATTTTATATAACTAAAGTAATATATATTGTTTGTAAAAAAAAAAGTAATATATGTTAAATGATATAGAGTAAAAATCTTGTCATAGGAATATATAAGAATTTGTGCTTTGAGTTATTGCTTTCTGAATTCTTTTTCTCCATATATATATATATATATACTTGTCCATTGGGGTAGAATAGCAATAAACGCTTCTAACCAAGCAACTTTTCAATGGTTTTGTTTGCAAACAATTTTTTGGATATTTGATCGGATATCCTATAAGCAAAAAGCCGTGAGGCCAATCCTCAAGTTGGGGTGATAGTTAGGTAAATTTTGACACTCCTTCTTGGGTCATCATATGGTAACATGTTGTGGAAAATAAACATTAATTATACTGGTTACTTTTAGAAAATCATAATTTATAACACTCTTCTTAATACAAAAAATGGTGATAATTTCTTTTTCTTTTTAACTTGACATTCAACATCATACAATGACATAAACAACACATCATGTAATGCCCCGATTTTTGTGTCTTTCTATAACAGTAAATACATGTTTATATATATTTATTTTTCGTAAAATCCAGAGAGTGTTTTTAAATAAATTAAAATCATTTTCTTCTGTTCTCTTACCGTAGGAAGTCTTAAATTTTCGATTGAAAATTCAGACGAAAGTCGATCTACATTTTCACTGCCAGTACAAGTTTACTGAGCAGAAAACCTAATTTTGAACCGTGAAAGAAAATGTTAGTGTTTTCGAGATGTTTTGTATGATATTGGAAATTTTCGAAAATTCTTATTCTGGGTCATAATATAATACTTTACCCGGGCGAAATACGATCGGAAACTTGAACCGGATACACAATGGAGCAGAGTAGGGAGCACAAAAGTGATGAGGTGACATGTGGGAGTGAGGTGACTTACTAGAGGATAGCCTAAGTCACATCCTAAAAAGTTGTCATGATGATACTTTTTGAATTATAACATATTATATTCTAAAAACATATTTTTCTCTTTCTTCTCCAACCAAACATGGCCTAAGCCAAAACTAGGCAATCAAGATTACTCTCCCTCTCTCCTTGCGCCATTCTCTCTCTCTTTCCCCTATATATACATACTTCATCACTTCACTTTCATTTTCTTCCTCTTCTCCATTTTCCTACTCAAAGATCTATCACTTAAAACATCCATTTTTACTTATTTTCAAGCTTCAAGTTCTTCATACATTTTCTTCCTAGCTTTAAGGGTAACACTCTCATACTCTTCTCTTTCAAGTTTTACATTTATTTCATGAGTTTAATCTATGTTTTCCATTGTTGTTCATAAAGCTCTTTTAACTTCAAAAATCTCTAAAAAATGGTAGAAAATTCCTTTTGAGTTGAAACTAATTTCTATGAACTCCTAATGTTCTCTATTTTGATATTCTATGAGCTTGTATCAAACAAAAATTTTTACCTCATTATTCCAATGATGGCCGAACCTATGTGGTTTTAGACCTAGGAAGTTTTGTTTCAACTTTTGTTAAATGATCATTGATTTGGACTCTTTGCTGCCTTTAGTTGTTAAATCCAAGAGCTTGAAAAGTTTGAAAATTTCTAGCCTATTTTGAAGGTCAAGGTCGAAACCCTAAGCTTGTAGCTTAGATGAGTTTTTGTTCAATCCTTGTTAGATGATCATTGTTTATAATACTCTAATACTTAAGGATCATTAATCCATGAGTTAGTGAAAGTTTGATATCTCAAACCCTATTTTGTCATCATGGCCGAATCTATGCCTAGGGGATATTAGATGTTTTTGGTTGTTTTTAACTTGTGTTATATGTTGGAATCTTTAGACTTCCGTCGCGAAGCAAGTCGAGGAAGATCGTAGCACTCAACAAAGAACGAAAGACCTTGTTTGCTTTGGAATCAGGTAAGGGGAGCTTACCTAAGGGATTTTTCCCGATAGCTATATGCTATTATTTGTGGTCTGTTAAGTTGTTTAAAATTGTATTGTGATTTCTCGAGTTATCTGATGTGGTTAAAATTGTCTGTTTTACATATCTGAGCTTGATGATTTATTTGTAGAAATGTGTTAAAGCTTGGAGATATGGCATGAACTGTATTATTTGAAATGATGTTGATGTGAAATTTATATTGTTGCGGATTGTTGTTTGAGAAGCCTGACATTCGTCAGTGCTCAATCAATTATTGAGATAAAAGCCTTAAAAAGCCTTATGAGGAATTTTGACAATGATAATATTTAGTTTATGATTTCTTTTGATAACAGAGAAAGTAATGGATAATTACAAGGATGAAATCATAAAAATATTTCAGTACGTTATCTTTTTCAAAATGTAGATGAAAATTTATTTTAAGAAATTTATGTGTTAATTTCTTTTGATGAAAGAAGAAGAATAAGAACGGAATTGAGAAATAAATACATTTTAGTATGTTATCATTTTAAAGAATGAAGTGCAAAATCATTTTAAGAACTAAGTGTTGAAATATTTTAAAGTTAGAAGGAAAAACATTTAACTTATAAGTTTCTTTTCATATAAACGGAAACGATTTCGAAAGGTGTTTATAAAATAGAATTCATGATAAAAATGATTTAAAAATATTTTCCGGTTAGCAATGATTTTTTTTAAAAAAAGGCTTTTTACAAAGTTAGGATGTTGTTTCGAAAAAGGGAAGAATTTCAAAAAAAAAGGTGGGTTTAAGGAAAAAGTGGATTTATCTATAACTTAGTGTTTCTAAATGAATTTCAATGAAAAGGATTTCTGGAAAAAATTACTTTTGAAAATATTCCGGCAAGCTTGGACAAGTCGCCGAGGTTTCATTTTGTATTTGTATTTCATTGAACGAAAAGGAATAAATATGTTGAAAGATAAATCTGGTATGTGAGACGTTGAATACTAGAGTTCTATAACTTACACGTAGATCTTGGATTCGTGTCACGTTGTTGTTGACTGTGCATCCTATTCACATTGTGATAAAACGTGGAAAAGTTGAAAGTTGTTTTCTATGACCACAAGTCTTGCTGGTGCATCGGTCTAAGGTGTTGTGATTGAGCACTCGGATTGCGTGTCCCCTGTTGATGTTGATAATTTCAAAACGTTAAAATCTATGAAAAGTCGTTAGCTCTTAAGCTCTGACAACGAAAGAGAATGAACACAAAGAAAATGTTGAGAACAACTTTTTTACATGCATTTTAGGTAGACGTGCCTCTCGTTGATAGGAGTGATGCCTTGATGATCAGGTATTCACAATACGATGTATCACTACATCCTGGGATGGGACAGTGTGTTATTAAATCCAAGAGCATGGAATACTGCATCCTGGGATGGGACAGTATGCTATGGATGTTTAGTCACTTAACGTGATGCCAAAGTGGTGGTGATTTAAGTTTGATCAACTCTTAGAATGACGAAGGGATCTCATGAGATTAAGTTAGAGCCTCAAAAGGGCAGTAAATGTGGTATTATATATTAGTCTTTGGTTTCATTTTCTCTTTTTGAAAATCGAAACTTTTTTAGAGAAGTTGTATGTCGTGGCGACTTTGTTGTGAATGTGATTTTACTGTTTAGATGTATGTATCTCATTTTTTTTCAGGGTTATCCGTAGAAAAAAATTTATACCCCAGTTTTCTGACTTGAAAGAAAACAACCAACAAATTACTTTTTCATTTATTTTCGCATGTGTTTACAAAGTAATGCCCAGGGGGGGTGTTACCAGTGGTATCAGAGCTGGCTGAGTCTTCCGAGAACCTTGGGAAATAGGTCTATTATGTTTTTGTTGTGTGGTCTCTAGTTGGTTATCACTTGAATTGTTTCGTTATCGAAACAATGTGCGTTGGTCTATAGGTGTGTGTTTATCTTGATGGGTTATATGAGTTTTGACTTATAGGAGCCCATGGCTAGTGATTTGTGTTTCGATCCATGTGTGACACATTTGGTTATCCTTTCTGAATTGTGTCAGACATTTGGATAGTATGCCTGTTAAGGTCGATTTTCTAGGAATATTCACTGGGAATGTTCTAGGTGTATCATGTGCGAAAGGACTTTCCGGGAGTATTCCCTGGAAAGGTTTTGGGTGTGCTGCTAGAGAAGGATATTGAGTTATCAATCGATCTCGTTCCTAGATACGGATTGATCTCTATCACTTTGTGTAGGATGCCACCTACAAAGTTAATCGAGTTAGACGACTCGATCCAAACTAGAAGACCTGCGACCTAAACAGTTAATGAGACTGAGTCTTTTCCGTAGGCCCCAATATTATTGAAGGTTTGAGAATCTGCATGGATTTCTAATGACTCGACAAAGTGACGATTACAAACGAGAATTCTCTGTCGTGCATAGTTGATATTAACAAGGAGTTGTTGTCTACTCAAAGATCAACTTGAGGATGAGTTATCATCATGTCGAAGAAAGGACCTATTAAAGATTTTGCGCTGTGGATTCAGCTCATGCAGAAAAGTCAACTCTTCGTATGTTCGATAAATTGATTAAGCTGTCCATGATCGTGCACGATTCAGGGTAACCATCCTAAGCATGTATGGAAAAATGTGTGTTGATTGGAACCAAGGTAAATCAAGTTGAAAAATTTCGACCTTAAACGAATGTCTCGTGATTAAGAAACTCTTCACTGTACTATCGATTCTTACGAATTTGTAAGTCAACATTTGTTTCTCGAGTCCCATGGTTGTATTAGACAATCACAACGGTGAAGTTTGTGCGTGTTAGATAAATTTCTCTGATTTTGATTGGAAATCTATCAGGACTCATAAATTGGTTATGCTAGTCTATAAATTTCAATTTATTCTAATTGAATTCCTTATTTGTGAGCAGTTGTACTCACACTTCAAAATAACCCTTAGTGTATTAGACATTTGAGTAGATGGAATTGATATCATCCATTGGTCTGGATATTTTCACGTTTCGTTGAAAGAGTTTGTTATGACCATTTCTCGAGTTATAACACAAACAACTTCTTGGTGACGCAAGTTCCTTGATGAAACTTAGTCTAATCACTTTTACTTTGGTAAAGGTGACCCGGTCTGATTTTTAGTCAGACTGTTTTTCTTGTTAATTCGTCATTTTGTAAATTCTTTGTTCTAAGAATGAATCCTCTCTGGATTAGAAACTATTCACCCTTTGATTTTCTAAATCCGTTGGAAGTTCTTGTGGAAGACTAAACTTTATTATATTCATGTTTGTAAATATGTATTGATCATGCATTTTTACACCCACAAACCTAATTGAAGAATCTTTTTCTATTCTGGATGTTCCTGTATCTTTCAAATTAATAAATTTGTCTCTATGTCTTTGTGAAAGTGAGATCAATAAATTTCTTTTCTTGAAGATTTCTTTCAGTGATATTTAAGACCGTGTCTTGTGGTAGTTCGATAGAACTTATCACTTGTTGATCAATTTTTACCCTATATCTTTTCAAAAACGTCATTGACATGTGACCTATCTCATGAGTCAGGAGAATGGGTATCTAATTCATACAGGATGTCATAGTTAATTGAGTACAGTGAATGAGAGACAACTGGATGTAGAGATCTTTCTTGTTAAATATGATAGCGTCACAATGAATCTCGTTCTGAGTTTACCCAGGACCTCTAAGAGTTTGTAATTTGTTTGGATGATCGATGTCATGCTAACAAAGAAGGCACCTTGCTTACCTGTCAAGATCCACTATGCAGTGGAGAAGTAAACCGAAGAATGTATCAGGATTGTTCAGACTTCATGGAGTATCTTCTAATATCATTCTAAATGAAGACCCGAAGTTTGCCAACGTTTATTGGTAAAGTTTGTTGTGAGTGTTGAGGCTATGTCCACTGATCACCCTCAACCCAATGGACAAATAAGGAACGATCTGTCCTTAGAAGGTTAATGGAGGAGTAGGTTTAATACTTAAGTACGATCATTCCTATAGTAGGAATTTTACTGAGATGTAGAGTTGTTTGGCAAGTGAGAACCCCTAAGCTTGATGTCACGAAGTTAGGACGATTTCAATAGATCTTATCATGATTTGAGCCAGAATGTTACTAAAGAAATCTAGAGTAATGATCAGATGCATGTAGTTAAGATTATATGTATGAGTGGAATGTTTGAAAGGAAAGTATCTATAGTAATTTCAATTAAGTTGATTCGAATCAAATGAGGTAAACTCGTGTGTCATATAAGTTGTTAGGAAAATTCAAAGTTGATGAGTTGGATAATCCAACCCGGCGGGTTGTATTTTGATTTCAGTTTATCTTAAGTGTTATGATGTTTTGATTGGAGACTTGAAGTATGTGATGTTGATAGAATTTGGAAAAGCGGATTATGTTCAGAGGGGATAAGACTACAATTGGATACCTTGGGTAGGAAGTTGATACATGTTGCAGTAAAGTTAGTTTTGATCTTGGTGACAACGATGAGAGTAAGATGTGTGGAAGCGGTTTTCTAGCGTACGGGAATTGAGAATATGAATGATTAAGTTTTGATTTTATGTTTCATGTGAGAGGAATGTAAATCTTAGATGGAATCTTGGTGTTAACCGTGAGAATTAAGGATGTAGAGAATTTTTTTTTATGGATTAGTATTTACGGAAGTAGAGTATGAATTAAGGATAATCGATTTGATGTTGAGGATGAAGAGAACGAAGAATAAGAATGAATACCGCTATTAAGTTAAATCATCTAAGGGAAAGTGAATACAGGAAGTACGATGTAGGATCTTGGGATTAGGATTTAATTACAAGACCCTATCTGGTTTCGAGTTACATAATTTCGAGGACGAAATTCTTTTTAGTGGGGTGGTAATGTAACAACCCGATTTATTTATCTTTACATAATGATAAATACATGTTTATATATATTTATTTTTGGAAAAATCCAGAGAGTGATTTTAAATAAACTAAAATCATTTTCTTGTGTTCTCTTACCATAGGAAGTCACGGTTAAATTTTTGGTTGAAAATTCAGACGAAAGTCGGTCTGCATTTTCACTGTCGGTACAAGTTTAATGAGCATAAACCTAATTTTGAACCGTGAACGAAAAGGTTAGTGTTTTTGTGATGTTTTGTATGATATTGGAAATTTTCAAAAATTCTTATTCTGGGTCAAAATATAATACTTTACCTGGATGAAATACGTTCTGAAACTTGAACCGGATACACAATGGAGCATAGTAGGGAGCACAAAAATGATGATGTGACATGTGGGAGTGAGGTGAGTTAATAGGGGATGGCCTAAGTCACATCCTAAAAAGTTGTCATGATGACACTTTTTGAATTATAACATATTATATTCTAAAAACATATTTTTCTCTTTCTTCTCCAACCAAACATGGCCTAAGCCAAAACATGGCCATCAAGATTACTCTCCCTCTCTCCTTGCGCCATTCTCTCTCTCTTTATCCTATATATACATACTTCATCACTTCACTTTCATTTTCTTCCTCTTCTTCATTTTCCTACTCAAAGTTCTTTCACTTAAAACATCCATTTTTACTTATTTTCAAGTTTCAAGTTCTTCATACCTTTTCTTACTAGCTTTAAGGGTAACACTCTCATACTCTTCTCTTTCAAATTTTACATTTATTTCATGAGTTTAATCTATGTTTTCCATTGTTGCTCGTAAGGCTCTTTTAACTTCTAAAATCTCTAGAAAATGGTAGAAAAATCCTTTTGAGTTGAAACCAATTTCTATGAACTCCTAATATTCTCTATTTTGATATTCCATGAGCTTGTATCAAACAAAAAATTTTACCCCATTATTCCAATGATGGCCGAACCTATGTGGTTTTGGACCTAGGAAGTTTTGTTTCAACTTTTATTAAATGATCATTGATTTGGACTCTTTGGTACCTTTAGTTGTTAAATCCAAGAGCTTGAAATGTTTGAAGATTTCTAGGCGTTTTGAAGGTGAAGGCCGAAACCTAAGGTTGTAGCTTAGAGGAGTTTTTGTTCAATCCTTGTTAGATGATCATTGTTTATAATACTCTAATACTAAGGATCATTAATCCATGAGTTAGTGAAAGTTTGATATCTCAAACCCTATTTTGTCATCATGGCCGAATCTATGCCTAGGGGATATTAGATGTTTTTGGTTGTTTTTAACTTGTGTTATATGTTGGAATCTTTAGACTTCGTCGCGAAGCAAGTCGAGGAAGATCGTAGCACTCAACAAAGAACGAAAGACCTTGTTTGCTTTGGAATCAGGTAAGGGGAGCTTACCTGAGGGATTTTTCCCGATAGCAATATGCTATTATTTGTGGTCTGTTAAGTTGTTTAAAAATTTTATTGTGATTTTCTGAGTTATCTGATGTGGTTAAAATTGTCTGTTTTACATATCTAAGATTGATGATTTATTTGTAGAAATGTGTTAAAGCTTGGAGATTTGGCATGAACTGTATTATCTGAAATGATGTTGATGTGGAAAATTATCTTTTTGCAGATTATTGTTTGTGAAGCCGACATTATCGAGTGCTCAATCAATTATTGAGATAAAAGCCTTCAAAAGCCTTATGAGGAATTTTGACAACGATAATATTTAGTTGATGATTTCTTTTGATAATAGAGAAAGTAATGGATAATTACAAGGATGAAATCGTAAAAATATTTCAGTACGTTAACTTTTTCAAAATGTAGATGAAAATTTATTTTAAGAAATTTATGTGTCAATTTCTTTTGATGAGAGAAGAAGAATAAGAGTGGAATTGAGAAAGAAATACATTTTAGTATGTTATCATTTTCAAGAATGAAGTGGAAAATCATTTTAGGAACCAAGTGTTGAAATATTTTAAAGTTAGAAGGAAAAACATTTAACTTATAAGTTTCTTTTCATATAAACGGAAGCGATTTGAAAGGTGTTTATAAAATAGAATTCATTAGAAAAATTATTTAAAAAAATTTTCGGGTTCGCATGATTTTTTTTTAAAAAAGGTTTTTTACAAAGTTAGGATGTTGTTTCGAAAAAGGGAAGAATTTCAAAAGAATGTGGGTTTAAGGAAAAAGTGGATTTATCTATAACTTAGTGTTTCTAAATGAATTTCAATGAAAAGGATTTCTGGAAAAAATTACTTTTGAAAATATTCCGGCAAGCTTGGACAAGTCGCCGAGGTTTCATTTTGTATTTGTATTTCACTGAACGAAAAGGAATAAATATGTTGAAAGTTGAATCTGGTATGTGAGACGTCGAATACTAGAGTTCTATAAGTTACACGTAGATCTTGGATCTGTGTCACGTTGTTGTCGACTGTGCGTCCTAATCACACTGTGATAAAACGTGGAAAAGTTGAAAGTTGTTTTCTGTGACCACAAGTTTTGACTGGTGCGTCGGTCTAAGGTGTTGTGATTGAGCACTCGGACTGCGTGTCCCGTGTTGATGTTGATAATTTCAAAACGTTAAAATCTATGAAAAGTCGTTAGCGTTTGAGCTTCGACAACGAAATAGAATGAACACAAAGAAAACTTTGAGAACAATTGTTTTACATGCATTTTAGGCAGACGTGCCTCTCGTTGATAGGAGTGATGCCTTGATGATCATGTATTCACAATGCGATGTATCACTGCATCCTGGGATGGGACAGTATGTTATTAAATCCATGAGCATGGAATACTGCATCCTGGGATGGGACAATATGCTATGGATATATAGTCACTTAACGTGATGCCAAAGTGGTGGCGATTTAAGTTTGATGAACTCTTAGAATGACGAAAGGATCTCATGAGATTAAGTTAGAGCATGAATATTGAAGTGTCATGTATTTTTTTTAAATAACGATGACTATTCGGGTATGGAACCCATTGATATAATACTTGTTTACTTCTGAGAATTTTATGATATATGACTTTATATGTCTATATGATGTTTTGTGTGTCATACATGTGGTTATCATGTTTAAATCCATATATTGGTGTTTCACCCTTTCAAATATATTAGTTTTCTTCTGGTTTTCTTGTTGTACCTTGGTACTCTAAAGCAGATGGTGCAGAGGAGTTTTCCTAAGTCACTCGGAGACTTAGATCTAGATGTTTGAAGAAGCTTTTGATCGTGGGATGACCACGGGGGTCTTTCCAATAAATTTCTTGTAGAGCGACCAACTTAGGAGTCTTGGTTGGGTTGGATATTTGAAAAGGGCAGTAAATATGGTATTATACATTAGTCTTTGGTTTGATTTTATCTTTTTGAAAATCGAAACTTTTTTAGAGAAGTTGTATGTCGTGGCGAATTTGTTATGAATGTGATTTTACTGTTTAGATTTATGTATCTTGTTTTTTTTAGGGTTATTCGCATAAGAAAATTTTTATACCCCAATTTTATGACTTAAAAGAAAACAACTTTCCGAAAACAACCAGCAAATTGCTATTTAATTTATTTTCGCATGTGTTTACAAAGTAATGCCTAGGGGGGTGTTACACACCATTTATGTGTGTGTGTATATATATATATATATATATATATATATATATATATATATATCAGATGCATCAGCAGTTTTGCACAAACTATATAATTATACATGGCCTTTATCAGAACAGGTCATTCTCAAAATAACTAAGTAAAGAAATAAAAATATATAACAGACACGTAGCTTAACCGTCTATGACCATATCACAAAAACATGGCTCTTAGTAGTCATAAAAGACCGACGAAGTCACTACCCCAAAAATGGAAACTACCTAATTGTGGTCAACATCTAGTGATACCCATTGGGAAGACCATGGTGGTCAATCTCACTACCCTAGACGTATCGGATTAAGATGCGACCGCACCCTCATCGGGTGAGTCGTCGTCATCATCAAGAGGAATGTACTCAGACACATCCTCAACAAACTCCTCCGGACCCTCCTCCAGGTCTATAACCACCTCCTCCGGCGCTGGTGCTGCCTCAGTGCGCCTCAAGCTCCCCATAATCCACCAGATGCTGAGGTAGAAACAACATCGGAGGTAAAGATACCTCAATGGTCTCCACCGTATGTATATACCTGGTATAAGTAACGATGTGAGCTCCCGGGTTTATAACCCACGTGTTGATGTTCGCGTCATCCTCAAAATGAAGGAGCGAACCCCGTGTGCGCCAATGGGATCGCTGAGATCCATCCATACTCAATTAGTAATATACCCATACGAGAAGAGAGACCAACAATAAAACATGTAAGAGTGAGAACCAATATATGGATTTTAAAAGCGATGATTCTTGCATGACTATCAAATAACATTTAACATGTATATTCAACGATTACTTAATTTATTTATCAAATGGTTTTATACCCGACGGATCGTCGTTTGAAAAACAATGACACTTCAATATTTATCAATTAACATTGATACCTAATCTCGAAGCTTCAACCATCAAATAAATGAGTGATCGGGCTCTCGTGGCCAAATAAGGCGAGAATCGTTTGCCATTTAAGGCACAAATTAACGATATCACTATCCAAAAGCGAGGCACGTTGAATACTATTTATAGTATATGGTTTCGTGGCCATATGTCCATCAAGGCCCGAGTGATGCAAGCGTCGTGAATACTTGCCATCAACCATTCAAGTCCTATGCAAAGGCACGTCTACCCAAAAATGCATGTAAAACGTTTTGTTCACGTCATTTTCTTTATGTTCATTCTTTCCTTCTCGGAGCTAAAAGTCTCACGACCAATTCACCGTTTTGAACATTTATGCTTAACCCATCATTCCAAAAATAACTGACTCCAAGTCAAAAATATGCAAATCACGTAATCTAGACCGATGCACTAGTCCTAGATACGTAGATTCTAGTGCACAAAATTCAATACCCGTTTTATAGGACATCTAGTCCATAACTTCACCTTTTGGACCCCTAGTCCATACCATATAACACTAGATCCCGACGTCTCGGTAGCTAGGTCCGTTTTTTCATCTTTAAAACCATTTTAGTTCTTGAAACACAAAACAAAACAAAATTTCCCCAACTTATCTAAGTTGTGGAAATAATACCGTTGTTTACAGGAAATCTTTTTACGTTGGAAATTCGTTTTATAAAATCGTTAAAATTCCTTAAAACTCATTTTCTTTCAAAAATCAATATTTTGAACTTGGAAACATCGTTTTGAGACCAGTTCTCGGTTTTACTTAATATTACTATTTTTAAGAATACTTACGTAAATTTTGTCCGAATTGTCCGACGCCAGCGTTTTAAAAACGTTTTAAAGTCAAAATATGATTAGTTCTAGTAAAATAATTTTTTCAACACCATAATAAAATTATTTCTAAACTTATTTTCTTAAAATAACGTTTTCTAATATTTAGAAATTTCTTATTATAAATTAGCGATTGCAAAAATATTTTCACGGTTACGTCACTCACCATGACTCTTAAAACACTATTTCGACGTTAAATTATTAAAATAATATTATTTTTCACTATTATATATTTTTCACCAATTAAATAATTAAGTAATAATATGTTACTATTTTCTACTAAATTAAACTCATGATTTTATAAAAAGTTTTTTTAATGCTTTTAACCTCGTATTTAATTGAAAGCACGACTCATCAGGGATTTTTAATCCACATCCAATCATCAATAACAATCATGCCAATAATATAGCAAATAGTAATTAAAGACATGCCACAAAATATAACAATAATTAAATGTAGATAATTAAACAATTAAAACCAGACAATTACTAAGCAAATAATACTAACTACATAAAAATTACATATACCCAATAACTAATACGGACCACAAACAATTACACATGGCTAGGAAAAAACCCTCGGGTAATCCCCCTTATCTCTAGACGATATTCCTCCGATATAAGATTTCTTTGTAAATTCATACGTCGGTAACACTGCATCTTCAGATAAACTAGCTTATCCTTCAACAACACACAACAAATCATCAAACAAACAATTTAAAAACACCTAATTACCTACATATTGGTTTCGGCCTTGGTGTAATCTTAGAGCTAAAAATTTCTAAAATTCGTAAGCTTTTGGATCAGTGATTCTCAATCACTCAAAGCCCTAAAACAATGATTATTATACAAAGATTGAAATAAAATACTTCAATCCTCCAACAAACCAAATTCGGCCATGAGACACAAAATGGCTTAGAGGTTTCTTTTTGAGTCAACAAGCATGGATTCAATACATATATAAGCTATAAGTTTGAATCGAACAAGATTGGCCAAAAAAATGAACAAAGGTCCTCCCCCATCAACATCTAGGGTTCAGCCTTGTAGGGTTCAAATGGCAAGAAATTTTAGTTTGCTACATACTCTTAGATCTAGAATACAGGGATGATAATATGATCACAGAAATTGGTTTCATGCTCATTGGATTTTCTATGATTTTCTATGAATTTTTGAAGTTAGAAACCCTAAGATGCATCATATTGATCAAGGCTTCAAAACAACAAAATACTTGAAGAACATGATGATAATCATAGGAGAAGAGCATGATATACCTCTTAGAAATGAGAAATGGGCAAAAGATCAAGCACTTCCTTCACAAATTTAAGCTACGAAACTTAAGTTTTTAATGGAAAATGGTGAAACTTGATGAGGATGATGATCCTTGTCTTTTATAAAAGTGAAATGGGCTCTCATGAAGGGGTTTGGGCCGTGGGAGTCTAGGATTAGAAGGTTCCAAAGCTTAAAATTCTAGGGACAAAATGGTAATCTTGTATAATGACAAATTTGTGAATAAAATCAACATAAAGGACATAATAGTAAAATCCTCCTAAAAGCCATCATTCCAAGGAAGTCATCTATATGACTCACCCTTGTAGTAATCATGAATGACTAGTCTTTTATCCAGTTAGCGAATTAGAAAATCCAGTATTCATTTTCGTGGTTTGTCCTATTTAGTATAACTGTAGCGTAATTAAGTGAAAAATTTTAAAATAGCCTAGAAGTTGGAAACTTCATAAAAACCCTAATTATTTCGTTCACGAGTCAAAATTAGGTCGTTTGAATTGTAAAATTCTTAGTGTCATTAAATCATTGGTGGGATTTACACCAATTTTTACCCAAAATTTAATCGTAACCTCTACGACAAAGTAAAATATGGACATGATCTTGATTTATTCAAAATCATTTTCTAAGTTTTAAAATAAAAATATAAACATTTCTATTTATTTTACTGATATAAAAATAATAAACAATAAAAAATCGGATGTTACATAAATCTTTCTATAAAGTGAAGATCATAAAATTTGAATCCTGATAAAGTTCGTATGTACCCACGATCCCCTTCCTTTAGCTAAGACTGACAACTTTGAGATGCAATGTGCAAACAAATTTAGATAGGCCCTACAAGGGAGTATGAAAGTTGACGTTAGTGGTACATGAAAAATAAATTATCCAAGAAAGAAAGTCACCTCATCACCAACCATTAGTTGTACATACAAACGAGTTGGACATTATTTGGAGAAGAAATATAAATGATTTTTTTTAGATATTAAAATTATAATTTTAAGTCTCAATTTTAATTCTAAACCTTGATTTCATGTCTAAATTGTAAATTCAAACCCCTAATGGGAACGAATTAATCTTCAATTCTCTCCATATGACCGGCCATATTTTTTTAATATTTAGTTTGCAGAATTGTTTTGTGACTGAGTTTTTATGCAATGTTCTGTTAGGGGGTTCGTTCTTTTATTTATTTTTTATTGTGGTTTTGAACAGAGAGGCTTCTAACTCATTTAACTTACATCTTAATTTTTATATTTTAATTAATGGAGGGCGTACAGGCTCTGTATCTAATCCGTTCGTAGTTTTCCATTTTTAAGTATGTTTTGTATAGTTAGTCAAAAAGAAAAAAGTGTGTTTTGTATTGACATTTATATACTTTTTATATAATTTAATTATGATATATTGTTAGTGTGAGTTTTTACATGGTCAATCAATTATAAATCATATATAAATATATAATTCTTGAGATATTTAATTTAATAAATATATAAATAAAATAAAATGATCATCACATTACCTGTCCATTTTAAAAATGAAAATAAAAGAATCTTTTTCCAAATATATTGTTTGCGGAGGACATGAGGTTTTTGTTAACAATTATGTCTTTTTAATATATTTTGGGATGTTATATAGTGTCTTCTTTACTTTCTTATGATATCACTACAACAGATTAGACTTTAGATAGCGTTTCCGTATGCCTTTTAATAGTGTTTGTAGAACCATTATCATCCATCTCGCTTATTAAAACTCGTTAGCAAAGATAGCGTTTAGGAGCGCTATTAAAATGAGACTTTAGATAGCGTTTGTCGACGGAAGCGCTTATCTAAAGTCTGGCTTTAGATAAGCGTTTGTATTAACAAACGCTATCTAAAGTCACTTTAGATATAACAAACGCTATCTATTCCCTATTTTTTTTAATTTTTACATATTTCTTAACTAAATCCATTCCTGCATATTGAACTACATCAAAATTCATTTTATGCAAGAGGATGGAAATACGTGAGAAATAAGAACAAACATATATCAATGAACAAATCTACCAATATTCTTGAATTAACCATCAATGTCGAAATGTGAATTGTTCAACAAATAACAAGAAACTAATACAAGTCATTGTACACGCCCTAATGAACAATGTTCTTGAACCATCAATGTCGAAATGTTCAACAAATAACAAGAAACTAATAAAAGTCCTCCTTCACGGTTGGGTAAGCATCCTTAAAGGTCAATAAAAGCAATGTCCTCCTGGAAAACATCTTTGTTAACCTTCATGTCAACATAGCATGCTTCATTTATTTGTTTTGGTGTAAAAGCACTGTCGAGTGCCGTAAGCAAACACAACACCAAATCAATATGGTTTGAACTAAGTGTACCAGGACCAAGAGAAGATAGTACACATCCACGGAGCTAAAAGAGAAGGCATGTATATCTTTGAAAAGGTGTATATCAACCACCATTTCCAGATTCATTAGGCATAAAATAAATTAAAGATTGCCAATAGAAAAGTATAACCATACGTCCTGTTGGTTGTTATAGAAAACTCCCATAATGAACATTTTATGAACAAGATTTTGAAATTTAGCATCAATAACCCAATCACCAAAGAAAGCAAGTGCTATATACAATTTCATGTAATATTTATAAATTGCCATTCACTTTCTACGCATCCTCTGAAGCCAAAACATACACTTGTAACATGCATTACTTTGTGATCAAAAGCATTATTCGCATACCAATAAGTATTGCTGCAACTACTCTGTGATCAATTTGACATAATCAAGCGAACTTCTCAATAATATAGCGACACCAATCTTCCTTGACTTGAGATAGTTGAAGCGGTGGAGTATGTGGAGCATTTGAAGTCGAGGAAATCCTGCGACATAAAAATTTAATAAATTAAGTTACAATTGCTAAAACATTTGAACGATTCACAGTTAAAAGCTAAGTAAACAACATACCGCCATTGGTATTTTAATTTGGTTCGCAAGATAGTTTCCTTCATGAAACGCATCACATAGTACCCACAATATGTCTTGTTGGGTTGTCTTGGGCACTATAAAAAATAAAATAGTAAATCAATATAGGTTTTTTTATCTAATTGCGCATTAAGTTTTTGCAAATGTACCTCTATCTCGAATCCATTTAATGTTGGTTGCCTTTAAACGCGGCACCTTAGCTCCGATATTTGCACGATAAACTTGCAAAGCACTAATCACAAAATCAAGCAGAGTTCATTAAGCAACATATTTTCAATCATCATAAACACACGCATGCTTTTTTTTTATTTTGAACCCACAATGACCCACAATCCGGTATATGTCAATTCAACACATGTTCTAATGTCAAAAATCAAAAAGCACATTAGGACCATGACAACTTGCAACATGTATCTACCATGGAAGCCATTCGACAAAATCATAGAAAATCGAAATATAAAAGCATGCTTACTTATCGAACAGATTCTTTAAGTGCAGGCGACCCCTAGGATCAACATTCAAGGGATCCGGATAGTAAATAATCTCTTCAACAATATTTACCGCCTATGACCCAATGATTCCTACAAAAATGTTGAGATAACAAATCCTAAGCACCTCAACTTTTATGTAATTCATTATTGTGAATTAAGTCCTATAGGATAAGCGACTCACCCAACATTGCAGCGCTAGAAACAAGGGGCTGATATTCTCTTTCTTTAGTTGCAAACCGGTCAGCTAGATACGTTGTCTGTGAATCCCTCCCGAAGTAGCCGTATGTATTTGTTTGGTGTGGGGACAAGAACAGAAACCTCCTCGTTATTTCCTTTGGAAGCAACAATTCTTCATACAAATACCTTCAATTAAAATATAAAAATGGATTACACCAATGACATCAATATTTAAATGGAAAGACTAAAAAAATATTGTGCACTTTAAGCCTGATTTAGTACCTGATATATACGGAAATAACGGAGGCAGATACCCATTCATGATTTACAACTTCTCTGATATTTTTAGTATTGATCATCTCAATGAAATGCTGACCAAAAATATTTTGTTCCATCTCTATGTACAATTGGTCATCATTTTTCATATTATTTCGTTCATGTATTTTAAGAAAATTCAAATATTCCAGAGAAATTGTAGTTGAACCAGCTGTAGGAGGGTTGGCCTCAGAGTTGCCTCCTTTATTTTCTGGGGTTGTAATTGACTCCTTTGTATATCCAGACACTCTGCCCTTGCCTTTAGCTTTTCCAGGTGCCTGTAAATTTTGCATTTCAATATGCCAGTTAGTGATCAACTAATGTAATGCATATATGGCGTATATGAAAAGGTGGAAAAATGCAATTACATACCATATTAATTACAACCACGAGATCAATTGGCCATGCCACATAAGTACCTATTGCATCTCTTACTGTCATTACATCTGCACGATCGATAGGTACCGGCAATGGCGCATCCCCCTCAGTTGCAACATCAACTCCAACTTTCACATGGTTAAGGGGTACTGGTCCAGTGTGCAGTGTAACACCCGGCTCATTGTATACTTTACCCATAGCAACCATACGATAGTTTGGGGTCGATAAATATAGCTGACATGAGTTGACGCCCTAATCCAATGATAGATGAATAAGCTGTGGATTAAGGCATCCAATTGAATGTATTTAACTGCGAATGCAATACTAGTAAAAAAAAGGCATGCATTACCTCTGGAAGCCTCTTTGCGAGATGGTAGAGTGCAACTATCTTTGACGCTTGCTTGAGCTGTGAAATTAGCTTTGCCTCTCCTCATCCTCCTTTTGTTTCAGCTTTTCTTCCAAAATGTTCAATCTTTCGAGAGAGTTGAGACACCAATGTCTCCCACCTTTTCGTTTCCGAGTTATTTTTGCACGACCTTCAGGTGGGAAGTAGTATTTTTGAGAGACGCCAAAACCCACACCCCTAACACGACCGGGGTTCTCTGGCACACCTAGGGCTTTTGCAAGAATATCTGGCGACCAAAATCTTGTATCTCTCCTCTCTCTCGCAGATTGTGATGAGTTCCTCTCGACACATAGTTATTGGTGAAATGCAAATGTTAAAATTATTATATATTATCATAAGAAAATAACAAATGAAAATGTAAACGTTAGTCTACTAACACATTTATTCCACACGGTCTGCGTATTTTTGTTGTCAATTAAACCCGCCTTGTTCTCGCGGGCTTTCCTCCACACAATATGGCGTTTAATTTTCTTAACTTCTGGCCCCGCCTCCTGCATCTGTATATTGAGATAATATATATTAACCAAACAGTTTAAAAGTCATATTTACCACACATGCAGTTATATATATATATATATATATATATATATATATATATATATATATATACATACATACCAATTCATCCTCAATGTCAACATACCCCTTACGCGATGCTTTGTAAGGGCATGCAGGATCTAACGCCCTGTTGCGATTTTCATTGCTTAATTTCTATTCAGACACATATAAGTAATGTTAATACATGGTTAATGTCATATGTACGTATTGCTATAAAATTATAAGGACTAACGTGCTATTAAACATATCAGGAATTGAGCATCTCCTGTGCGTATTGCTATAAAATCTGTCCACTCATCCCTTGATATGTGTGGATATTGTGATGGAGGTTCCTCATTGATACTCCCGTTGGCATCTCTTAGAAATTTTTTGGTCAATCTAGTTCTGAATGCCCTATGTAGGTTACCAGCTTCCTGAAGTACAATTTTTTTTCGAGATTCATCAACATTAAAAGACATCTGCAAAACAATATAAACAACGTGTCAAAGTAAGTATATTTACATAGTTTACAATATAATTCATAAATTTTAACAATTACCTGTACATCAGCCCATATGCTCTCTTTGAAACCATCCAAAGCTTCATCCTTCCAATTAGAACAAATAATTGGGACCGTTTGCCGAACAACGGCCCCAATATAACTCTTTAATATTTTACCATTAGCACGAATTGGTTGGTCCAAAGAATTCCATTCAACCTAATAAAAATAATAAAGTAATTAAATCTAGATATCAAACAACATTATGAAATCCTTAGATCAGTAAGTAAATTACATCAAATTTTTGTCCTTTACTCCTAGCGCGGATGACCGCCTTCATAACTGTTGGCCCACGTCTCGCCGCTTTGGCATCACTAGAATTACTTGAAGATGCCATTTACCTACAAAAATATTAGATACAAGTAAAACATCAATGGACGTTAATATAACATTAATTGATGCAAAATATAAAACAACTATGAATAACAAAATCAACACTAGCATTACCGGAAGATGCTAACTATAATATAAAAGGATCAGAAAGTTCATTTAAACACAAACACTACATACATGTTTAAGTCAACCTTTTTCTTTTCTTCATTGGATTGAGATTTCTTTGTCCTTTATTAGTACGAAATGGTGGATTGACCAAAAGCCCCTCATCATGATCATCTCTCATATACATACCATCATCCCTAGTTGGATCAATCTCAAGTGATTGTAATGTCCCGACGAAAGGATCATCTTCAATATCAACATCTCCATGGTCATGATCATCAACATTAGTAATTATTTTGTTAGTCAAAAGAACAATGGACCTTTTCATATCAGCTGGATCAGTGACATAGAACACTTGTTGAGCTTGAGATGCTAATATAAAAGGCTCATCTTTATACCCCACCCTATTAGGATCCACCTGCATGAACCCTGACTCATCAATCTGAACACCGTTATTATTGTCAACCCACTTGCAACCAAACACACGAACCTTAAACTTTGTGTAATCCAACTCCCATATGCGTTCAATGACGCCGAAGTATGACATATTTGCATATATCGGGTTTCTGTCTTTGGCACTTGAGATATGCATCGACTGAGCTACAAGAGTCACACCACTGTTTTGCATTGTACTCCGACCATCTTGTTCTTTTGTATAGAATGTGTACCCATTAATTTGATAACCGTGGTAAGAGAAGACATGCAAACTTGGACCTTTGGCTAACCATCTCAATCTATTTGAAACTGAAGTAGCATTTTCAGTCAACTCTGCATAAATGTGATCTCTTAGCCACGTTATAAAACAACGATTGTGTTCTCTAGTTAGCCAATTTTGATTCTTATTTGGATACAAACTCTTAAGCATGTCCTTGTGTTTTTCAACATATGGCTCAACCTCATCGGCATTGTGCATAACATATAAGTGTGCTTGCTCCCATTCTGTCCTTGATATAGTCACTATTTCATTTCCAGTAATTCCTTGCCCCATCATTCTCCATGTGTGACGAGACTTTGGCAGCCCTATAGAATCAGCATTAGATAGGTATTGATGTACAGAATTCAACAACTTCTTCGACAATATACCGTTCAACAATACAACCTTCTGGTCGTGATCGGTTTTTCACATACCCTTTTAATATCTTCATATAACGCTCAATCGGGTACATCCATCTCATATAAGCTGGCCCACACAGTTGTGTCTCTAACAAGGTGAATGGTTAGATGAACCATTATGTCAAAGAATGAAGGTGGAAAGTAAATCTCAACCTCGCATAAAGTCACAACAATTTCTCTTTGCAATGATGGCAACTTCCCGGGGTCAATCACTTTGCTGCAAATTGCCTTGAAGAAGAAACGAGTTTAGTTAAGGCCCCCGCACTTTGTTAGGTAAAATAGACCAGTATACCAATGGGTATCAACTGCTCCATGAGAACATGACAATCGTCGGACTTTAGACCTTTTAACTTGAGATCTTTCATCGATACGAGGTTCCTAATGTTTGAAGAGTACCCCCAGGAACCTTAACTCCTTCAAGAAACTTACAAAAAACAGTTTTTTCTTTTCTAGATAGAGTGTAAGCACTAGGAGGAAGATATGTACTTTTACCCTTCTTCGTCGGTCCCAATTCTCTTCTTATTCCCATACTAACCAAGTCCAACCTTGCATTGATGCCATCTTTAGTCTTCCCTGGCACATTGAGTAACGTACCAATGACACTATCACAGATATTTTTTTCAACGTGCATCACATCGAGGAAATGTCTTACATATAATGATTTCCAATATGGCAACTCAAAGAAAATCGACCTTTTCTTCCACCCTCTTGTGACAATATCTCTCGCAAAAGGTTTACCGAATTGGATATTCAAATCCTTTACCTTTTCAAAAAGTTGATCACCCGTCAAAGGTGAAATAGCTCTACCTTCTTCCGAGTTCCCATTGAACGCCTTTCTCCACCACCGGTAATGATGACTTGGATGCAAAAATCTACGATGCCCAAGAAAGACATTCTTCTTACAATGTTCTAACCGCATCCAATCCGTACCCTCTTCACATATAGGGCATGCACATCGACCCTTGATGCTATATCTGTGATTCTGGTAAGGCTGGAAAATCATTAATTGTCCCAAACAACATAGCTCTCAAATTGAAACTTTCTTCCTTATACCCATCATACACCTCCACACCTGTCTCCCACAGTTGTTTCAAATCTTCAATCAAAGGAGTCAAATAGACGTCTATATCATTTCCTGGTTGTTTGGGCCCAGAAATTAACATAGATAACATCATAAATTTGCGCTTCATGCATAGCCATGGGGATAGGTTATAAATCACCAAAATCACAGGCCATGTCTTGTGAGAGCTACTTTGAACACCATGCGGGTTAAATCCGTCAGTAGCCAATGCAAGTCGTAGGTTTCTTGATTCTTGCCCAAAATCAAGATAATCATGATCAAATTTCTTCCATTTCTGAGAATCTGCAGGTCTGCATGACTTGCCATCTTTGATCCTTTCATCCTCATGCCATGTCAAGTGCTTTGAATCTTGGAACTACGATACATGCGCCTAAATCTGGGTATTATGGGAAAATACCACACAACCTTCTCTCGGATCGATTCTTTCTTCTTATATCGTGAGGCATTACATTTAGGACACATCTTTAACAATGCATATTCATTCCGAAATAAAATGCAATCGTTAGGACAAGCATGTATCCTCTCGTAGCTCACGCCAATAGAGCGTAACATTTGTTTAGCCTCGTATGTCCGACTAGGAAGCACGTTATCCTCTGGCAACATGTCTTTCAATAGTGTGAGTAAGTCCGTAAAGCTCTTATCAGTCCATCCGTTGCCCGATTTCAAGTTATACAACTTTAACATCGCCGACAATCTTGTGAATTTAGTACATCCATCATACAATGGTTGCTCTGCATCACTTACCAACCTCCCAAACATTTGAGGACAATCCCGAAGATCCTCTTCAACAGCATTTTCAATGTCTTCAAAACGATCGCCCTCATAAGTATTTGTGTCGGTATCGTATGATGAATATCTCACACGATTCCTCATTTCACTAGGCTCAGCTCTTGTCTCACCATGTTTTGTCCAACATGTATAACTTTGATCGATTCCATTACACACTAAATGACCTTCCAAATCGACTGCACTAACTCGCCTTGCATAACAACAATCTAAACAAGGACATATGATTGTACTAGGGTTTTCCGCATGCCGAACTGCAAAACTAATGAACTCTTTCATCCCATCCTCATACTCCTTTGTTAAACGATTGGCAGACATCCATTTCCGATCCATGCTTTCCCGATCTACAAAAATATTTATTAAACATATTTACTTTGAGTTTAGAGTGGTTGAGGTCTACATGCAATGTATACAGATTAAAGGAATGAAAGGAATGAAAACTTTTACCGTTGTTCCGCATGGCAAAGTGAGTGTGGACCGGGGCGGGGTATTAGTGGGGAAGCATCATAAGGAAAGATGGGAGAGAGGGGGTATTCAGTTGGGTAAAGGAAAGGATCGGTGTAGCGAGTTTCAAGTCCCTTGAAGAACTGTTGTATCTTTTATGTTCAAGGAGAGGATGATCGAGGAGCATTGAAAGAAAGTTAATAAAACTGTACTTATCTTGATTTTCTATCATATCATTCAGAGTACAGCATTCCATTAACTATTGCATAAGATAGAATACTAAGTGTGTTTAAAAGATTAATCGGATTTGTTAGATTCCCATGACACCGTCCTAGTGCCAAGGACACCTTACAAAGCAACATCATAATATTTCCGTATCAACTTCAACTCAGCATAAGGAGCATAAAAGAAACTTCCATAAACTCACCTCACCTAGATGAAAGAACTACTTGTGGAACAAAAGGAGTGTAAGTTGTTTCCCTCTATTGCAAGACGCCGTGCCTTCTTGAATTCCTTCAATCTTGCTGAAAATCTTTTGCAAGCTTAGCATATGCTATCTTCTTGTTTGCCTGCAAACACAAGAAAGGCCTTCAATATATCCTTTTTTCAAGGTAAAAGTCCCCCATCACTTTTAATAGCATTTATGCCATATGATGCCTCTTAGTGTCCAAACCAAACCTCAACATTCAATCAATTCAACTTCTAACTCAATGTTTTATCATTGGTGCATCATTTAATTTAACAATCAAATAGAAGTTGTGTTAACGTGCTACTAGGACAACTCACTTGTAACTACATGTTCCTCTTCAAGTATCACAATGTTATGAATCTGTCAACATACTTCAGGTCACATAAACATACACATTTAGGTTCATTAGAATGAGTTAAATGCACCCAATTTGATTTGCTTAATTATATATAGTACAAGATAAACCTACCTACAGATGAAATAATAGTTGAGATGTTGGAGTTCATTTTGTTATTTGATATTGATATTGAATACATGCAGTATCAAAGAACCCAAGTCTTGCTGATTTAATCTCTAAATTAGCAGGTAGTGCTTCAATTTGGTGCATATTATGATATGCATTTCAGTTCTCCTGGCATTTTTTTGTTTACAAATTAATTGCGTAAAAATTAAAGTAAGAAAGGATGTGTTATGGACCAAAGCTTTTCTATTGATAAATAGAATATAAACAGTCTAAATGCAATTAAATATGAGTCATTAATCAGATCAGATCAGATCAGATAATTGAGGCTTAAAGTCAAGGAGTTTGCATGATATTTAAGACTAAAATTTCTAGCTTAATTGCTTCTCTCATGGAAACCCATACCCAAACTTCTCCTAGAAAGCAAGAACATTGATCTAAAGATATAGCTTGGTGAGTTGATGACTGCAAAGATTATGCTAATTAGAGCATCACTGTGGCTCCAACAGGTAATGAGACGTTTCTATTTATTTAAAAATTGACTACAGATTTGGAGCAGTGTATTATCGGTTCAAGTGGGGAAGGGGATGAGGGTCCACCACTTAGCTAAATTTGCATGAGGTTTTAGAATTAATTGTTTCTCTCGGAAAATATATACCCATAATTCACTCCATGCGGGTAACATCACGTGAACAACTTGTCGAAAGATGAGTCAACAAAGTTAAAAGAGAAAACTAAAAGACAGAATCACATGAATAGAGAGGCGAAAATTATTAAATTTTACAGGATATGGTGAGGTTTTAAACACCTACAAAATCATGTTTTGTCCCATAGGATATACCTGAATAATTGGGTGTTGTGACTAACTCTGGCAGTGTCTTGCAACTTAAATTCGATCCATTTTTCTGGAACCAGTGCTGAAAAGGGAGAAAAAAGTACTAAGTGGAAGGAAGTCAACTATAATAGATGTTATAAAACAAGAACACTGTCATGTTTATTGCAAGAGAAATATGTGTGTCAAAATAACTAGATCTCCAAAGTAGAATCCAACAAATTCACTGCACTTTTCCTAGGTAGTTATAGGAAATGATCATGATTTAAGTACTCCAAAACTAGTCATCATAACTAACAAAGAACACAATTCGGTAAAGCATATTCAATCTTCAAATATTTTAGCTATATATGAATTTCAAATTTCAATGGCCCAATGTCTATGTAAAAGAAATTAGTCCAGCAGTAACCAAGACAAGAATACTAGTGCGAGAGAAAACTCAGTCTGGCAGAGAATACAAGATTAACATAGAGAATTTGAAATATCCATATAGAAACATTAATTAGCATAAGAATGTGCAATCCATCATGAAAACTAATATCAGTCACTTTTGAAAGTAGTCAATTGACTCAATTCAAAGAGCATCTCACAATCCCAATTTATTTTAACAGCAATTACTCATTGAACCATTTTACATGTTTAGTTGGTAATTTGGTGAACAAGTATAAACTGTAGAGAGTAAAGATATGTTACTTGTTAACAACAATACTTTGGAAACAATGTAGAAGAGTCAAGACTTTAATTGAAACAGGGGAAAAACAAAAAGAGAATGCTTCATAAGACAACAAATGAAATTCAACAATCAACACACATCTTCAAAACTTTATTGGACTGTTTTCACTTTGCATTGCAAACTTCTGTGTTATAATTTCTGGTAGATGTGGCATTTGCAGCATTATTCCATACATAGAACCCTCTATCAGTAATTACTAATTACAGTCACATCCTCAAAAATGGGAAGGAAAAAAAGACTATAATAAAGGTGAGGTAGCACCTTGTCATCCTCATAAACCACAGAAGCAGGAATTTCCTTATTGATGATCTTGTCAAATCTGTTCATCATAGAATACAAGAGGAAATGAATACTTGGTACTCCAAAAATTCACTAAAGAAGCATATTGTTATGTCCTACCCCAAGCACAAAAAGGCGGAACCTCACGGTTATTCAAATAAATCAGTAAATAAGGATGTAGAAATTCCACCATATCAGTATAAAATAATTCACACACTAATGCCAATAGAGGACAGTCATATACTAAATAAATGCACGTTTCTTTGGAGGCCCAATCGAGAGTAGAGTAGACCAAAATGCATCGAATAACTCACCAAAATGAAGAACAAAACACTAAAAGAGACTTACTTTGGAGTTAACACATAAGAGAGGAAACTTGGGATGAATGGAAACGTGTGTGCGCAGTGATGAGTGAGGAGCTTACCCTTGCCGGAGTGCGGTGGCGGAAATGTCTACTTGGGCGGTGGCATTTGGGGATGAACACGGAAAGGAAATGAGATGCGAGAGATGGGCGACACTTGTGCGTAAGGTGGAGCTGGGTTTGATGACTCGGTGAAGGTGGGTTACGGTGGAGGAGAAGGGAGTGTGGTTGAAAAGGGTTCCGCGATGGCAACGGCATGATAGGGTTGGGGCTGTGTGTGTCGAGTGGAATGAAGGTGAGCAAGAAAAAAAGAGGAGGGAAGAAAGGTCCGTGTTTAATTCATGATGAAAAAAATGTAGGTGTGCACCTACGATAGCGTTTCCTTTAGGAAACGCTATCTTAAGGTATCACCTAAGATAAGCGTTTCGTGTGGAACCGCTTATCTTTTCCTAAGTGACACTTTTAATAAGCGATTCACGCGGAAAACGCCTATCTTAGGTGATCCCTAAGATAGCGTTTTTAAAGGAAACGCTTATTAAAGTCCCCATCACTTTTAATAGCATTTCCACACGGAAATGCTATTAAATGTGCGTTATTAAAAGTCTAATCTGTTGTTGTGTATTATCGAAATACATATATCTAAAAATAATAAAAATTAAATAATAGATATAAACAAACATATATAATATTATATACTATATTTAAATTTTATGTTCGTATAACATAAACCCTTTTGTTAAAGTCTACGATCAAGGTCATATCACCATACCATATTCGTCAAAAAAAAAAAAAAGGTCATATCACCATGAAAAGTTGACCACGAATCCACGATTGGTCTTCGGGCCATTTTTATCTTAACTCTCTTCGTACTATTTTGAGTAACACTAAAGTTTCGTCACATTATTAGTATTTTTAATTATTTATTCACATCATATTAATTAATGATACATTTATAAAAAAAATTAAAACAACTTTTTATTAATACAAAGTACGAAAAGATAATGTTAATAGCATTATCCTACAAAGATATATTAAATGTTGTTTTTATAGCGAATTGCTAAGTTCCAGTCATCTAATAATGTTTTTTTTTTATTTAAATGAACATGTTTCTTTTGTATGTGTTTTTGTTTAGGACAAAACTTAAATACAATTCCTTGTGTATTTGTGTTACTGTTTTCCTATCACTGATGAACAAGTGGCATTTTTTCCAATTCAACTAATACTATTGATTTTTCCTCGACTAAAGATCCAAATTGATTCTTAAAATTTTTCGATTACCCATTTTTAGTCCATGAAAAAATTTAATAATCCATTTAGTTCCCCAATTTTTACTTTGAGACAAGCTAGACCCTCCGTTAGTCAACATCCATTCACCTCCGTTACATCCATTAATGCACAGTTGGCCCGTTAACTATTTTCCACCATGGAATTTTATTTTAAAACAACAAATGTAGGAAATTTGGGCCCAAAACATTGTCATGCTGGACACCAAAGTTTTGAATTCTGCAGAGCACATAGGCGATGTCATTCAACAATCAGCAAGGGACCAATTGGGGTATTCAAAGACAAAGAATATTTGTGCAAGACAAAGAACATTTGTGACCCATTGAGAACCCTAAGTCCCCAAGACCCTTGCAAGATCGTTCCTCTACGGGCCCATTGTTGCATCAGTTTTGTGAGAAAATCGAACCCTCGAAGCTGATTCCGTTTTGGGTGGTAGCAATTTTGGGTGGAAAGAAGCGTTGGCCACTCAATTCCTGACTCCAAAGGTACGATTGTATGGAAGCGAGATTGTATGGAAGTGATATTGTGTTTTATATGTGCCTTTTTTGGTTTATTGAATGGAAGTCATATTGTATGATTTTTCTATGTTATGCATATGTGATTGGCATCCCTTTCTTGTACATTGTTACCTTTTTTTGGACGTTTCTGTTTGGCTTGTGGTTTCAGTGACTATCGAAACTCATGTCACTATTGAAAATCATGTGGGAACTCTTACTCATGTCACTACTGAAAATCATGTGGGAACTCTTACTCATGTCACTACTGAAAATCATGTGGAAACTCTAACTCATGTCACTATTGAAAATCATGCAAGTGTATACTGGTGCATTCTGCATATTGGTGCATATTGGTGCATTCTGCATGATCTACTGGTTTTGGTTTAAACACAGGGACTGGATTGGGTCATGAAAAAAAATATTCATTGACTAATATGGGTCACTAGTGAAAATTTCAAGGACCAAAATCTATAAACTAGGGACCAGTAAGGGAATTTTCCATGGGTAGGAACACTTGCATCACTCTCACTCCCATTCCAACTCACTTGACGCTTGGACACGAAATGCAAACTCTCTAACCCACCATGCCTCCTCATCTCGTTAAAGACAGAAGTTTAGGAACATATTTGAGCTACAACCTAGCCAAATTTCGAGCTCAATAAGGGGTAATGGGGTTAGGGTTTCAGAGAGTGAAATGGGGAAGGAGAAGACATAAAAGGGACTTTTTTCTCTTCTTTAATAACATTCATTTTTGGATTTTAAATTAAAGTGTCATGGTGGAAAATAGTTAACGGACCAGCTATGCATTTAACGATCAACATCAGCAGTGTAACAGAGGTCAATGGATGTTGGTGAGCGGAAGAACTAACTTGTCTCACGATGAAAATTCAAGGGACTAAATAAATAATTATTTTTTAGGGACTAAAAATAGGTCCTCGAAAAATTTTAGGGATCAATTTGGGCTTTAGTCTTTTTTTTTTCTCTGTTAACTTTTTTCTTTCTTTCTTTCTTTCTCTCATCCCACGTTCTACCCTCAACCCTCAAACGTTCTCCATCTCTCTGACAACTGAACACGAACCAGAGCGCCACAAGGTCCAGTCGTCGTCGCCCTTCCTCCGTCGAGAGTCCAGATGTTCGTCGCTTCAGCATCGCTTGCATCCGCGATCTCCACCCCTCTGACCGCGTCTTCTCCGCCGCGCACCACCATGAGCGCCTCTTCGCACTTCGCACCAGATCGTCTCCTCCACCGCGTCGCTTCCCCTGAGAACAGAGGAACCGTCGCCCCCTCCTTGATCGACTAAGTGGCACCACTCATCCGTGCAAGCCACCTGGCGACGTCCATCTGTTGTACGCCCCACAACCGCGAGCCAGTCAACCAGCCGCCATCACTAGCCGATCGTGAACCAGAAACCCATTCACAGCCCTAGATCCGTCAAGCCCAGTCACCACTGTGCGTTTTTCACATCAATTTCTTTTTTTTTGGTACAATCTCTTTAACTTCTTTTATATGGCCAGAAGATGACTGCAACAATGCCCACCCACCTTATTATTGAAGAGACGAAGAACCAAGCGTGTGAATTGAAAAAAGAATGTCCACATGTCACTTCATAACAGGTGAACAGTATCACAAGGACCTTTGGTACTGTATCTAAGTTTGGTCTTTTGGTTTATGTCCCTCATGATTTTGTTTTATTTTGTTTTTCTTCTTTTTAATAAATCATGGTGATGTAGGATTATCTTGCTTAAAAAATGTTTTTTTATTAAGCTCAAGTCTTTTTGGGTCATCATTATAGCTTTCGAGAAAAAGTTATGATATTTGGACACAAAATTGTTGTCCAACATCGTATGTATATACTTTTTTTTGGAGCCAAAGTGATTTAGATTTATTTAATCTCTAAGTTTTGATGTTAACAAAAAGATTAAATTTTCTTGACAAAGTGTTAGTTGAGATCTAACAAGGTTATTCATTTTTTTTAGGATTACTTAAATCATATAAGTCATGAGAAATCTTGTATAAAGTTCTTTATATCTGCTTGGACTGAAAAAGAGAATTCAAGTCCAATCGTGCAGACAAGCTGATCAAAAATACTTGATAAAATTACTTTATGTTTATTTGAGTAGACAATAGTTTAAGTAGACAAGGGTTACAAATTTCTAGGTAGACGTGCTCAGTTTGCCACGTCAGCAGACAGAAGTTTTTAATAGAATGAAATAGATGGAAAAATAAAATAATAAGTAGACGAGCTCTAATTGCCACGTTACTAGACGGAGATCAAAATAACTCACTGAGATATAGCAAGTCCAAAGACTTGATAGATGAGAGGATATGCCACATGAGTAGACGAGCAATATGAAGGAGTGAACAGACTTAGTCTCACAAATAACTGAGTAGACGAAGATTTTGAGTAGACGAGTTTCTATCTCCTATACGTTCTTCTATAGTGAATAAATGCAATCCGGTTCTCTTGAAGTTATTCCAAACGATTGATATTTATTTCAATAGAATATTTATTCCTCCCATTTGTTTTATCCAGGTAATGCTTTGTTTCCTTTTGAGAAAAACATAGTACCATCGAGGAAATACAAAAAGCAAATAGTACTATGAGGAAATGAAAATGTCTTGTACGAATTCATCTTTACTACTGGAAAAAGATGGATTGTACACGAAGGAGGAAATAAAGTTTTCAAGGTACAAATTGCCCAGAAGCAATGACCCTCTTTTATGTGCAAATGTGACAACCAAGAGTACATCTCACAAGGGCCACAATCAAGTTATCAGTCACAACGTATATCATGCATTTAATGTTATCTCTAGACGGGACTATTCAAAATAATCGTTGAAGAAATACAAGTGAAGAAGAAGGTCACTATAAATAGAGGACCTCAAGCGATGAAGAATAACTTTTGCTAATCCAATATTTGCGAGGACAAGCTCTTATTTCTTTCATTCTTTTAAAAGCAAAAGTCTGTATTCTTGAGTTTGAATATTGTGAAAATATTTAACAGATCTTAAACTTTCATATCCTCACACATAGTGAGTTAAGAAGATCAAAAACAAACAAATCTCTTTGTTAGAGTTAGAGCCTGAAGAGGCTTGGTAAGAAAGGAATATTTGTAGCCTGGAAATGTGTTGAATACATGGTTGTAATCTATTTGGAGAAATAGTGGATAAAACCTTCAAGTTGAAGGGAATGGACGTAGCTCTTGGTTGGAAGATGGTGAACTAGGATAAAATCATATGCGTGAATCTTCTATCATTAAACTCTTACAGCTTTATTTGTTTATACTGACTATGGGGTTTTGATATTGATTTTGTTAAATCTCAAAAGTTCGTTTTTCAGTGTGTACATCTGTTTTATATATCCTCGTGTGAGAAAAATAGTTTTAAAAGGTTGTTTTAGAAAATTTATTAACAAACACAATTCAACCCCCCTTCTTGTGTTTGCCTGTGTCAACTTCAATTGGTATCAGAGCTCAACCTAGAAAGGGTTGAGCATCTAACAAGTGTTGAGAGAGTACGATCCAACAACCATGGATGTAGAAGGACAAGCTATCAACAGACCTCCTCTCTTCGATGGAACTGACTGTGATTACTGGAAGAAGAGGATGATGGCGTTTTGGGATGCACAAAGTCTAGATATCTGGGAGCTCATAGAAACTGGTTATACTGAGCCCAGAAATGAAGATGGAGCTGCTGTTGCGAGAGCAGATTGGACTGCAGATCAAAAGGTAAAACATCAACTTAATCTAAAAGTTAAGCACTATCTCACGTGTGCTATTACAAGATCTGAACATGACAAAGTTCACATCTGCAATATTCCTAAAGAAATCTGGGATACTCTTGCCCTAGCTCATGAGGGTTCATCATAAGTGAAGGAATAAAAAATAAGCATGCTAGTTCACCAGTATGAACTGTTTAAGATGGTTGATCATGAAACAATAGATCATATGTTTGGGAGATTTCAGACTATCACCAACAGTCTCAGATCACTTGGAAAAACATATTAAAATAGAGACCATGTCAGAAAAATTCCGAGGAGTTTATCGAAGCAATGGAGACCTAAAGTTACTACTATTCAGGAAGCTAAAAACCTGAATACACTTTCTCCGGAATCCCTCAAGGTGCATGAACTTGAACTAAATGAAGAATAAAATTTCAGAAAATTAAAATCTATTGCCCTAAAGGCAAAGAAGGCAAGTTCATCAAAAGTTCTCAAAGCTGCCGAGTCATCAGATGAATCTGGACCTTCTGATAATGATGAAGGGTTAGATGAGGATGAACTATCTTTCATCTCCAGGAAGATTCAGCATATGTGGAGAAAGAAAGGTGGTTTCAGAAGGAAACAATTCAACAAAAAAAATTCCAAGGAGAAGTCAGACTCCAAGGAAAAAGGTCCACCCTTGTGCTTTGAATGCAAAAAACATGGTCATTTCAAAGCCGACTGCCCTGAGCTGAAGGATAAAAAGAAATTCTACAAAAATAAGAAATGTTTAATGGCTACATGGGAGGATCTTGATCTGTCTTCATTAGATGAAAAAGATAATGCTGAGGAAGAGGCAAATATCTGTCTCATGGCAGACACTGCATCAGAAAGTGAATACACTAATGCTGAGGTAATGGACTCTGACCCGTCCACTCTTAAAAATGATTTTGATGAATTGTTGCATGAGTCGTCCATACTGTCTCGAGAGTATAGGAGTCTCAAGAAGAAATTTTCTAAATTATCTAGAGAATTTGATAGGGTTTGCATTGAGAAACAAAACCTTAAAGATGAAAATGACATACTAGAATCAGTGAATGTCAGTCTAGCTTACAAAATGGAGTGTGAGCCTGATGGTTCTTGTGAAGTTGCAAAGCTGAAACAAGATGTAACATATCTGACAGACTATCTGTCAAAGCATGTAGGTGGCTTAGATAAACTCGGTCTCATTTTAAGGTACTCCAGGTCACCACATATAAATCTGGCATTGGTTATGATAAAGAGAAGCAAGAAGCATCTCACCAAAAGGTAACACCACATACACAGCATGGAGCTTCGAAAGCTCAAGCTAAACATGCTAAAATCAAGTCTGGCCCGTCCAACACCTTTTGCAAAGTGTGTGGAAAGAATGGGCATACTACAACTAGATGCATACATAATAAACATGCTAAGCATACTCGTCCAGTGACCACTAACAAGAAAGGACCCAAGTCAGTTTGGGTACCTAAAGATAAGATAATACCCGTTGTAGATTTGCTTAACAATAGGAAAAAAACAAACATCTTGGTACTTGGACAGTGGGTGCTCACGACACATGACAGGAGAAAGGTGTATATTCCAAGATCTTAGAGCCAAAGATGGTGGCTGGGTCACGTTTGGAGGAAACCAGAAGGGAAGATCACTGGTATAGGTAAAATTGGTAAACACCATTTTCCTTCCATTGATAATGTTATTTTGGTTAATTGGCTTAAAACATAATCTGCTGTGCATAAGTCAATTATGTGACAGTGAATATGTTTTTCTTTTGATAAGAACATGTGTAATATCAAGAAAGACGATGGATCACTTTTATTCACTGCTAATAGGCAAAACAATCTTTATAAAATTGACTTGGAGGACCTCTCAAATCAAAGTGTCTTATGTCTAGTGTCCATTTAAGATGAGCGATGGATTTGGCACAAAAGGCTAGGTCATGCAAGCTTGAAGTTAATTTCAAAGCTAAATAAGCATAACCTCGTGAGAGGATTACCAAACCTTAAGTTCAAATTCGATGCTCTCTGTGATGCATGTCAAAAGGGAAAACAAGTCAAAGGTTCTTTTGAATCTAAGAATGTTGTTAGTACAAATAGACCACTAGAGTTGCTACACCTTGATCTTTTTAGTCTAACAAGGACTGCTTCTATCAGCGGTAAGAAATATGGTCTAGTCATTGTAGACGACTACACTAGATGGACATTGGTTATGTTCCTAGCTCACAAGGATGAGTCTTTCAAGGTCTTCTCTATATTCTGTAAATGTGTACAAAATGAAAAAGTCATGTGTATCACTTCAATCAGAAGTGACCATGGGGGAGAGTTTGAGAATGGGCAATTTCATAAGTTCTGTGAAGAAAGTGGTATTCTTCACAACTTCTCAATACCAAGAACACCACAACAAAATGGTGTGGTAGAGAGAAAGAACAGATCTCTTCAAGAGATGGCTAGGACTATGCTCAATGATCACTCTGTCCCTAGACACTACGGGTGAAGTCATTATCATTGCTGTTACATTCAGAACAGAATATACAGTAGACCTATCTTGAACAAGACTCCTTATGAATTGTGGAAAGGACGAAAACCCAATATTTCATATTTTCATCCCTTTGGTTGTAAATGCTATATACTAAACACCAAAGATCAACTTGGTAAGTTTGATGCAAAAGTAGATAATGGAATTCTATTAGGGTATTCTGAAACTTCAAAAGGCTATAGAGTTTACAATTCCAGAACTCTGGTAGTAGAGGAAAGTATTCATGTCAAGTTTGATGACAAACATCCTTATAAGAAATTATCAGAACTAGATGAAGCCTTTGCAGATCTTGATCTAAACATCTCAGGAGATACAGCAAAGATAAAAGCTGATGATCAAGTAGACGACACCACTCAACAACCAGAAACCTCCACTTCTCAACATGATACAGTTTAGAAATCTTGGTACTTCAGGAACTATCATCCACAAGATCAGATCATTGGAAACCCCAATGATAGGCTAAGAACCAGATCAACTTTCGGAGAACAAGAAGACTCCATATTAATCTGAGTTGGAACAAAAACAGTAGACAAGGCTCTGCTGGATGATGGTTGGATTCTAGCTATACAAGAAGAACTGAATCAGTTTGAGAGAAGCAATGTTTGGACTCTGGTGCCCTTGCCTAAAGATAAATCAGTTATTGGAACAAAATGGGTTTATAGAAACAAGCTTGATGAAAATGGTAAGGTGGTAAGAAACAAGGCAAGACTTGTTGCTCAAGGCTATTCCCAGGTAGAAGGTATAGATTACACTAAAGCTTTTGCACCTGTTGCTAGATTAGAAGCAATTAGAATTTTACTTTCATTTGCTGCACATCATAGTATTATGCTTTTTCAAATGGATGTTAAAAGTGCTTTTCTAAATGGCTTTATTAATGAAGAAGTTTATGTTATGCAACCTCCGGGTTTTGAGAGTGAAACCTATCCTGAACATGTATATAAGCTTAAGAAAACTTTATACGGTCTTAAACAAGCCCCTAGAGCTTGGTATGACAGACTAAGTTCTTTTCTTATGGAAAATGGATTTAATAGAGAAAAGGTTGACACAACCTTATTTAGAAAGTCCATTAAGTCTAATTTCATAATTGTGCAAATATATGTTGATGATATTATTTTTGGTGCCACTAATGAATCTTTGTGCAAAGAGTTTTCAAAGTTAATGCAGAAAGAGTTTGAAATGATCATGATGGGAGAACTCAAATTCTTCCTTGGACTTCAAGTTAAGCAATCAGTGGACAAGGTATACATTCAACAAACCAAATATACAAAAGAACTACTAAAGAAGTTTAAGATGGATGATTGCAAGCCAAGGAATAACCATATGCACCCCATGTCCATACTGAACAAAGATGATAAAGAGAAAAAAGTAGACCAAAAGGTATATAGAGGTATGATAGGATCTCTCTTATATTTTACTGCGTCTAGACCTGATATTATGTTCAGTGTATGCTTATGTGCTCGAGTTCAATCTGATCCTAGAGAATCTCACTTATCAGTAGTTAAAAGAATATTTAGATATTTGAAAGGTACTACTAATCTGGGTTCGTGTTTTAAGAAATGTAAAGATTACAGATTAGTTGGTTTCTGTGATGCCGACTATGCTGGAGATAGAATTGAAAGAGAAAGTACCAGTGAAGGATGTCACTTCATTGGAGCTAATCTTGTCTCATGGTCAAGCAAAAGACAAAGTACAATTGCCTTATCAACTGCTAAAGCTGAGTATATTTCAGCTGTTAGTTGCTGCTCACAATTTCTTTGGATTAAACATCAATTGGAGGACAACAATGTGTTTGTAAGTAGTATTCCACTTTTGTGTGATAATACAGCTACAATAAATCTATCTAAGAATCCAATTTTGCATTCTAGAGCTAAGCACATAGAAATTAAACATCACTTCATTAGGGATTACGTGCAAAAAGGTGTTTTTGATATACAAATGTAGATACTGACCATCAATGGACAGATATCTTTACTAAACCTCTTGCTGGGGACAGATTTATTTTTATTAGGAAGCGTCTCAATATGCTATGTGTGGATTGATTAAGGTGTCCAGCCTAGAGAATTCTTGTTGATGTGTCCAAAGCATTTCAAGACTATTGTATGATTAAAATGCTCGTCCATTGCATTTGTGTGCCGCGTCCACTGCATGTCGCGTCTATGTGTGATTGCATTTCACTTGGACTCATCCATACTCTTATTTATTAATTGCATTTATTTTATCTCAAAAATAAATTTATCCTTTATTCTCTTTGCTGAGTCGAGTAACTTCCATCAATCCCATCATAACCTTTTTATAGTTTCAAAATACCAACGTCGTTTTATCCTTAATGACATGTCTTGTCAAATATTTTCTTTTTGATTTATTTCTAAAAGAAAAACCTTTGAGATTCAAAACCTTTTTAAAAGCAATTTATTCCCTCTGAGAAAACTTTACAATTCCTTGAACTCTCGAGCTCTCTATCTCTTTGCTTTCAAACCCTAGCTCTCAGATTACCAAAAAATGGCTTCTTCTTCAACCTTCAACGTGGACAAACTCAACATGGCTATTGAGCATCACTTCAACTTTGGAGTTTTGCAAGACTACAATTTGGATATTAGCAAGTACATTAACGCTACTGGATGAGGAGGACTCTTCGTCGAGAAAGTCTCTACTTATCCCAACTTGATAAGGGATTTCTAGAGGAGACTTCAAGTTACTGATACTAACTTCTCCTCTACTGTTCTGGGAAAGAGGATAGTAGTCTCTGAGAAGACTATTGCTGATGCCATCTTCTGCGCTCAGGAAGGAGTGGTATTTACTGAGTCATGGGAGACTGATCTAGGAGGCACTGAAGTGATTGAAGTCTTCTTGATGAGAGAGGACACAGTTAGGAATCATCCATGGAAAGCTGTTGAAATGAAGGACATCATTCGCATCCTTCATCAACTACTGAACAAGGTGGTTCTCCACAAGGTTGGATCCAAGGACAACCTATCTGCTCTGCATAAGTTCTGCCTATGCCATCTTTTCACTGAGACGAAGATCAATCTTCCCAGAATCTTGTATGGAAGATTCAGGGATGCTGTGATTAACAAGAAGAAACTTTTGACATTCCCCTATTGCCATCTCCTTTCCAAAATCTTCAAAGCTCAAGGAATCCATGAATTGATTGCTGTAAGGACTCCTAAAGAGAAAGCCAGGATCTTAATTGAAAAACCAATGTCTGCTGCTGACTTTGGTAAAATGAACATTGCTAATATGAATCTTAGCACCTATGTTGCTGCTGCCATAGCTAAGACAGAGGAACTGGTGAAGATTAAGGAAGAAATGGTGGAACAGAACAATGCTGAGGTTCCGGGGCTGAAAAGGAATATCAAGAAGAAAACCATTGCAGCAAGGAAGCCTATGCCAAAGAGGCCTACTGGTGGAATTGTTGTCAGAGAGCTCACAGCTGCTCCTCAACCTGCCCCATCACAGAAGAGGACAAGGAATTTGATCCTGTCTCATAATGAGGATGAGGATAATGAGGACAGGATCCCCATCAGCTCTGTGTTGAAGAAACAGGATTTCTACCTCTGTTGATGTTGCTGCTGCCTCTATTCCAACTAGGAGGAGGCAACCTCAAAGAAGAGCCAAAGCTGTTATGGGAACTGAGATAACTCTTCCTGCTAATGATCATGTCAAATTAGCAGTAGATGCCTTAGTTTCTAGCTTTAAAGATAGGATGGATATGTTTGTGTCTAATTCTATGAATCAATCCATAGATGATGTATATATCCCCACACTTCCATTAGCACAAACAAACTCACCTAACCAACCACAAATAGCCTCACCAGAAAGACCCTACTTCCTTCCCATTATACCCGCAGATGACTCTTTGTTCAACCAACCTGATGATGGTATTTCCCTTGGTGCACCCTTTCCAAAAAACCAAAGGATAAAATGTCCCTACACAGACCCCTATGTACTTTATGATGGCAAAGCAGAAAATAGGACCAAAATTAAGAGGGACTGGAAAATCTTGTATCACAAACATGAACCAGAACCTGTCTCAACCAGACCCTTCTATCCATTGTCTGAGTATGAATATGAACCTGAAACTGTTATCTATCCCTAGAATCAACCTCACCCTGATATCCCTACTGACCTTCCACCATCCAAACTGTACAATCATATTGGACCACTCATTACTCACCTACCCCTAAAAAAATTCCCTCCCGGAAAAATCTATCCAAACCTAGTCAGATATCCACCCTTCAAGCTCTTCACTAAAGGTGTTGAAAGGCACATTATAACTGATTGGCACACAGACCCTGCCAAGAAGGATCTCACTAATGTGATCTACAAAAGATCTAGATCATTCATGTATATTTCATTCATCATGGACAGAAACACCAAGTGGACTACCTTCGAACATCCTAGAACTTATGGCAAAGCTGTTGAATTTATTGATACACTAATGTATGAAATACTGAAGTGGGAGTTCAGTCACTTTAGAATTGACAGAGCTGCAAACTTTGTCCCTCCAACTTGGTTAAGGCATGATAGGGAAACCAAGATTGGGATCAAGTCATTCATGATCTATCCTAGGATACCCATGATTGATTACAATAAGGATAAGGACAAGAAGAAGCAGAGAAACACTGACAAAATGCCTTTTCCTAACAGCTGCATAATCAATTCAGTAACAAACAATCTCATTGATCAAAATGTGATTGACTACTGGTTGGCTCGACCAACTGAAGATGTTCAAGAGGATGTTGTTGTGGATATCTGGAAGACTCATATGGTGGCATGTGCACAGGAAGCTTCCTCCTCTGGACTAACTGTTGAAGAAAAGAAATATATTCCTAAAGTCAGAAGGAAGTGTGGCATTGCTTACTCTAGATTCGTCATCTATAAGGACATCATTGGCATTCCTGTCATAAGTCATGTATTTGAAGAGGACCCTATCCATTGGGGAAAAGAGTTGCCCCCACCAGTGTTGCAATATGTTACTTCACCTCCATCCTCTCCTCCATCAGAGCACACATATGAAGGAATCATCATTGAGGACATAGCAGTTGAAGATGTGCAGTCTGGTCCTCAAGTGGAAGTGGTTCAACCTGTAGCTGAGGTTGAAGAAGTTGCTGGATCCATTCCTAGACAAAGCACTTCTGAGGAGCACTCTTCTCAACCACTGACTCTGACTGTCATTCATCCAACAAAGCAACCTCAGATTTCCAGAGCTTTAGACATTGTTCCAAGTCAAGCGTATGCTCAAGATAGTGCTGAAAGCTCAAGACCCTAACTCTCCTTGCCTCCAAACTTTGAAGAAATTATTGGCAAAATTATAGATGAAAGAGTAGATAGTAAGGTTAAAGAACAAGTGAAAGAACAGGTAGCTGAAGCCCTGGTTCCAACAAACATCATGATGATCCAGATGATGAACATCATGCTGCAATTCCAACAGAGTGAAAATCTACCAACTCAGATTCCTCCTCCTCCACCAAATCCAAATCCTCCTCCTCCACCTCCACCCTCTTCTTAGGCTTTTATTTTGTTGTTTCCTTACTGACAATGATGGTCCACTCCCTTTACCCTTTTGTCTGATGACAAAAAAAGGGGGAGAAAGGAAAGCGAATTAAATTTAATATAAAAAGTTAGTTTTTGAAAAGTATATACTTGTCTGCATATGCATGTTTCCTTCTATTTATACTTTGACATGATTTGCTATGCTAATATAAATATTGCTCTAATATACCTATTTAGATTGCTCTGATACTGTTTGCTATGATTTGTTTATCGATCTGATATATCTTAAATCCATATGCTCTAACACTGTTTGTTTTGATACATTTTTAACTTGTTTCAGGTTGATAAAGACTTTAAAAACTCTGATACTATACTTAACTGATAAGTAGTTGCACTGATCTGATAAGTTATATACATGTGCTGATGAATTTCTGTCTTTTATGCTTTTCCTGATTAAAAGTTTGAATGCTTTGTCTTAGGGGGAGCTTTGTAAGCTCCCTTAGACTTTGCTACTCAATTTTAATTAGTTTTTTGTCATCATCAAAAAGGGGGAGATTACTGGAACCAAAGTGATCTGAATTTAATTAATCTCTAAGTTTTGATGTTAACAAAAGGATTAAATTTGCTTGGCAAAGTGTTAGTTGAGATTTAACAAGGTTATTCAGTTTTTGTAGGATTACTTGAATCATGTAAGTCACGAGAAATCTTGTATAAAGTTCTTTTTATCTGCTTGGACTGAGAAAGAGAATTCGCATCCAATCGTGTAGACGAGCTGATCAAAAACGCTTGGTAAAATTACTTTCTGTTTATTTGAGTTGACAAGAATTTAAGTAGACGAGGCTTAAAATTTTCTAAGTAGACGTGCTCAGTTTGTCACGTCAGCAGACAGAAGTTTTTAATAGAATGAAATAGACGAAAAAAATAAAATAATAAGTAGACGAGCTCTAATTACCACATCACTAGACAGAGATCAAAATAACTCACTGAGATATCCAAAGACTTGATAGACGAGAGGATATACCATCACTACAAAAAAAATGTTATTTAGTGATCGAAAATAGTGACCAAATTTGTTGGTTGTTATTTACGACCGAAATGGCGACCGATTGTAAGATCTAAATCAAACACCGATTAGAGTTTATATTAAGACCGAAATAGCGACCGAAATAGAGCGTAGCAGAGTTATCGGTCTCTATTTCGATCGCAAAATAAAGAAAAGTAAACGTCAAAAATTTATGGCTTTTTGGCGACCGAAATAGCGACCGAATTGAATGCAACGGTTAAATTTTATTTATCTTTGCGACCGATATTAAATCGGTCGCTAAATGGCATAAAAAAATTAAAATATCGCGTGTTAGCGCATCGATTTAAAAATCGGTCGCTAAATTTATGGATTCAAAATTCAAATCAACCGGTTTAGAGACCGATTTAGCGACCGAATAATTCGGTCACTAAAAATGAAATCCATAAATCCACCAGAACCCCCTTTCTTCCCCATTTCACGAAACTTCTCTCTTTCTCACTCATTCTCTCTTCCTCGCGAGTTTTGACCGCCAGCCTCCAGCGCGCCACCGCCGTCAGGTAAGCCGGCCCTCTCCCTCTCCCTCTCCGTTTATATCTCTCTCTCTCCATCTCTGTCTCTGTCTCTCTCTCCATCTCTAACAGTTTCTCTCTCTCTTAGGTCCGTCTTCCTCCACACGTACAGAGCAGCGCCACCACCGGCACCACCAAAGCAGTGCCACCGTTACCACCGCAGCACAGTAAGTCTTCTTCCCTTTGGCAAGATGCTGATTGTGTGCTGATAACTTAATATTTATGCATGTATTTGCAATTATTTGTTGTTTGTTAGTGGAGAGCAGAGGTCAATAGGATGTGTTCCTGTCAAAAAGGCGGGATGCTTGTTGTGTGTTGCTAATTTAGAAGTTATGCATGTGTTTGACAATTATATGTTACTTGTTAGTGGAGAGCGGAGCTCAATAGGATGTTTGCTACTATATTTTATCTAAGTTTGTATTGAAATATGCTTCAATATATATTTGTTGAAGTATGCTGCAATCTTTATAAGTCAATGGTTTTATTTTCTGCTAGAGTTAATTATTAAGTCACGAAAGCCTTAGTTTCCTATTTGAGATTCAATATTAATGAGCATGCATACCTTCTCAGGGCACGCATGCTCATTCAATATTTTGGATGTGCTTGAAGGATTCTTGAAGTTTGAGGTTTTTCTTTAATTATGCCTTAAGGCCAAGGTCTTAGATAATGAAGGATTAAGTATATGGTTAGATAAAATGAAGGGTGGGACACAATTTGCCAGGCACATGACGTGCCATCATCATTCAAACATTATTCACATTAGAAAGCAGCTCTGTACACAATATTATGAAAGCAACTCTGGTTTTCTACTCATTTGTTTCACTAGGCAATGGAGCTTTCCAGAAATAGTTGTTAATGACCATCCTTACTAGGTTATCTAGGCATTTCCAGTAGGAAAAGTCCTCTCTATGACCATCCTTCAAAACGACGTAAAAGCATTTGCTTTCCTGAAAACTATTATGTTTGCTAATCTGTAAAGTTGCATGTAAAGTTGCATTTCGTTGTTCTATTTTAACATGCTAGTATGTTAAAATAGCGACCGAATATCGGTCATCAAATTCGGTTATCCGAGCATGCGATCAACTATACGACGACCGAAATATATAATTTTGTGACCGAAATATCGGTCGCAAATTTGCGACCGAAATACAAATTCGGTCGCTAAACATTTAGCCACCAGGGTTTCTGCTACCCCCTTAATTCGGTCGCTACACAGTATAGCAACCGAATTATCATGTTTAGCGACCGAAATCTTCGGTCGCTAAATAGGTTTTTTTTTGTAGTGCATGTCAGTAGACGAGCAATATGAAGGAGTGAACAGACTTAGTCTCACAAATAACTGAGTAGACGAAGATTTTAAGTAGACGGGTTTCTATCTCCTATACGTTCTTCTATAGTGAATAAATGCAATCCGGTTCTCTTGAAGTTATTCCAAATTATTGATATTTATTTCCATAGAATATTTGTTCCTCCAATTTGTTTTATCCGGATAATGCTTTGTTTCCTTTTGATAAAAACATAGTATCATCGAGGAAATACAAAAAACAAATAGTACTATGAGGAAATGAAAAGTGACTTGTACGAATTAATCTTTACCGCTGGAAAAAGCTGGATTGTACATAAAGGAGGAAAGAAAATTTTCAAGGTACAAATTACCTAGAAGAAATGACCCTCTTTTCTGTGCAAATGTGATAACCAAGAGCACATCTCGCAATGACCACAATCAAGCTATCAGTCACAACGGATATCATGCATTTAATGCTATCTCTAAACGGGACTATTCAAGATAACCGTTGAAGAAATACAAGTGAAGAAGAAGGTCACTATAAATAGAGGACCTCAAGCGATGAAGAATAACTTTTGCTAATCCAATATTTGCGAGAACAAGCTCTTATTTATTTCATTCTTTCAAAAGCAAAAGTCTGTATTCTTTAGTTTGAATATTGTGAAAATATTCAACAGATCTTAAACTTTCATATCCTCACACATAATGAGTTAAGAAGATAAAAAACAAACAAATCTCTTTGTTAGAGTTAGAGCCTGAAGAGGCTTGGTAAGAAAGGAATACTTGTAGCCTAGAGAGGTGTTGAATACTTGGTTGTAATCTATTTGGAGAAATAGTGGATAAAACCTTCAAGTCGAAGGGACTGGACGTAGCTCTTGGTTGGAATAGAGTGAACCAGGATAAAATCATCTGTGTGAATCTTCTATCCTTAAACTCTTACAGCTTTATTTGTTTATACTGACTGTGAGGTTTTGATATTGATTTTGTTAAATCTCAAAAGTTCGTTTTTCAGTGTGTGCATCTGTTTTATATATCCTTGTGTGAGAAAAACAGTTTTAAAAGGTTGTTTTAGAAAAATTATTATCATACACAATTCAACCTACTTCTTGTGTTTGCCTGTATCAACTTCACTTTCCAGTGCTTGTTTATTGATTTTTTTATTTCCCATCATGTATTTCATTATTCTAAAATGTATTTCAAACCCACGATGTCTGTACAAAGTGTCAATTCTAGATTTTAAAAAAATCATTTCTACTCGACAAATTTATTTTCATAATTATAGTTTTTTTCTTAGAAATTATTTTAAACTTAGTGCTATAACTTTTTTTTGAAAATTTATACTGCAGTTTAATTGATATCTCCTGATAATATAAAGGAGTGTTAACCTTCCATTCAATTAAGTTTTGACACATAATTTATTCGATGAGTGCTAGTAACACACTTTCTAACATTATCTTTTCAACACACTTCTTCCTATTGATTAAAATCCATGTGAGACCCACTATTTTTGAAAATGGATCTCATAAATTCATGTGGGTTCCACTTGAATTTTCAGAGACTAGCATTTAATTTCAAACAATGAGAGATAGTATATTGGAAAAAGAGCTTTAATGGAGTATGTTGCTAGTATTTCTCAATTCATTATCATCACCTCATTTGTTTGGTAATTAAATTGAAGCATTAGCCGGAAAATAAATACTTAATTTTCTAATAAATAATTGTTTTTTTATTCCTTAACCAATGCGCACGGGATAGAAAACCCATATTAAATAACTTCATTATATCAACCAAAAAAAAAAATTCATTACTACTTAATATGTTAATAATTGACTTAATCATAGTTAATTAAAATAATCACGTATAACATCTTTGTCCTTCATCGTAACAAAGGAAAATAAATTTCCTTCTCACTTTCCAAATGACCAACAACCATCTTCCTCTTGTTTACTTACCGTTCAAAATTCAACTTCCCTTTATTGACTTCAAAAGCCAAAAATGGCTATATCGTATCTGACAATAACCACAGCCAGTGTGGTGGTGGTTTCGTTGATAACTGCCAAATCTCCACCCTTTAACCAGAGGGGTTAGATGATGAACAATCTTGGAAGTGCCAGAATATAATTTCTTTTATTTGAGTTTCTATTGATGGGTGATTTTCGTGTTAGTAGAACGACTTGAATATGGATGTCCTGATTTTTTTAAGGCCCATATAATCACATAATCTATTATGGGTTTGAGAGTCACCATGTAACCCATTATAGACATGCATAGCTATAAAGGATTGAAAAAGATTGGAGAATCTCCCACCACTGCATCAACTGTTGGTTTTTGTGAAATTTTTAATATAGTAACACGAGTGTATTATTTTAATAATAGTTTTTCTGAAATTTGTATTATAAAACAACAAATTTCTAAAAGATTTTTCTTTTAATTGATAGATATTTTTATTTTTTTAAATATTTCATTTATTAGTAACATGTAGCATTTTTGCAATTAGATATCTTATATTTTAATCTTAAATAAAACAAAAGCTTAAAAGGTGTACAAAAAAATTATGCCAAACAACTTTTAGCTTAAAAGTAATTTTTCAGTTTAAAAAAAATGAAATTTCCAAACAGCTTTAGCTTTTACTTTTAAAGCTCTTATTTCTAGCTTCTAATTTAAAGTAGTTTTTAAAGGCAAAAATTGCTGGGCCAAAACGTAACCTAAATCTCTCTATCTTATCAGTCTCATGTGTGTTGTCCTAGTCTTATTTTAATTCCTTGTATATATATCCATATGCTGACCAAGTAGGGCTTCCTAAGGTGAGCTAGAAGTTGTTAAGGGAATGAGTCAAGTTGTCAACTACATTTTCATGAAATATTTTTTTTTAGGTAAATTATATTTTTGAGAATGAGATTTTTAAAAATATTTTTTCCCCACCTTTAGACATGATAATGATGTTTTCAACTTTCATATACTAATTTTATTCTTGAGATTTTTTATATTTAAAAATAATATTTTAAAAATTTATATCAAATATGAGAAATTTTTATCTACTAAATAATATAAAATGCTACCCAGAGATCTTGAGATATCGTATTGTGACTTGAAATCCATATCCACAGACCAAGTCCTTCAACACCTTACTGCTTTACATAATTTGTCTATTAAGTATTAACTATTGCCAAGAGTTTGATCCGTGGAATAATGCGGATGGTGGTTACGGTAGGCAGTGGAAGGAACTTAGGAACCTCCTCATTGATCTTTAAAGACAATCCTTAAGGGCTTAAACGTGTGTTTGAACGAACGTTTAATAAAAGTGATTTTGAATTTAATTAATTTTTTAAAATTGATTTTGTTATAATTGAATTTGAAATGAAGTGATTTATGTTTTAATGTTTTTATTTTGAAAACAAGTTAAAATTTAGTATAAATTTTGCAACTCAACTCAAGCTACCTTTTGTAGCTTTTAGTCAGAATCACTTTTAAAAATAATATCAATTTTACCTATCAATAACTAAACATTTCATTTTTACTACAATCACATTTGACGTACTTTAGATTTCCAACGTAAAATCATTAGCATACTAAATATATTACCCCTTCGCAAAGTCTTGCAATTCATGAGTTTCACTAATCTGACATATTTACACGAATGGATGGCAAGCTGCAACGATTTCTCACGTCCCCCAAGGTTTGACAAAGACTGGATTATTTTTCAACTTCAGAGGTATTACTTTTCATTCATGCATATTCATTTACAAATAAAAATAACAAACATATTTGAGTTGAAGCCTTTTGATGCTGTTTTTTTTATTTTTTATCAGAGAGTAGATGTAGCTGCATTTTTTATTACTGCGGTGAAAATGTTTAACAATATACCACATTGTGTAGCAGAAATTATTATGGTTATTATCTCATACATTTCCTATACATGTATGGGGACAGCTATTTGCAACTTGTATTTTGTTATTTATACATTGCATTCGTTTTTTGTTCATTTCTTTTCCTAAAGTTCCATTTTCACCTTTATATCTCACTCAAAAACAAAAATCCTGTTCGGACTCATTTGCAACACCATTCACCCATATTCATTCACACCTCAATCCTTATTTCTCACACTCTTCATTCTCACCTCTTCCATCGTTCTCACATGCCATGAAGTTTGAGAAGGGTGCAACATAAAATATCATCCTTTGCTCCTAAAACGTCAGTGAACAGGTTAGCATCCATGAAATTTTTGCTTTTGTACTATTCGGAATTTTGTTTTCGAAAATTAAAATTTGGACATTCAGAATGCACCTCCAGAAAATAGAATTAGGAAGTTTTCCGAAAAATCAAATCGAGACGATGTGTCTAAAAGCATCCGGAAAATCACGCTTAAAAGGGTCTGGAAAATCCAAAGGTGCCTTAACCAGCTTGTACCGCAGCAATATTTTCCAGGGAACGATTTCAACAATATTTTCAAGTGGCTTGGCAACTTCAAAGGGAAACCAAGTAATAATGAAATAGAAGGTGGGTTCGGTCCATGCTACATCATTGGGGTTCCTGGTTCTTTCTATGGGGTGCTCCACTGGAATGGTGTGCAGAGAAAGAAAGTGAGGTGTGTGTGTAACTTTAGGGTTTTGTGAGTAATTAGATGAGTAGTGACAAGGCATTTTAGGAAAAGAAATGAAAAAAAAAAAAACAATGAAAGGTGTGTATAGCAAAATACAATGTGCAAATAGTAGGGCCCTACATGTATCTACCGAATAACTGAATGCTTTAAGCGATTTGGTCCATTGTAGATTTTTCGCAGGCCCATCCGGAGAGTGCACACGGAGTGGGCTATAGTATTTATAAGCTTGAGGGCCTTGCTACCTGTATCCCTGCAATTTGGTATCTACCCCACACGCCTCCCGATATTTAAATGTCGGATTCATAAACTATGTTTCCGATATTTAATTGTCGGAAAATTCATAAAATTTGAAAAAAAAAGTGTTTCCGGCAATTAGATGCCAAAAACTTAGTTTTTGAATATGGCATTTAAATGTCGGAAGGTGTCCAACAATTAGATGTCAGAAACATAACTTCTGAATCCGACATTTAAAGAAGGCATGTAGGGGTGGATGCCAAATTGTAGAGGTACATATAGAAGTCCCTACGCTTGATGGTCCAATTGTCCAACAGGTCCGAACCATTGGATTCAAGATTTCAAGGCTCCATTGCTTATATATTAATCTTGCTTTTCAGGAATTTTAGAATGAAAATTTGATTTTAGAACTCTGCACACCATGTTTCATTTAAAATAATAAAAATAAAATAAAATAAAATCAAATAGCAAAGAAATTGCTACTATTTGTTAGCAGCTTAATTGTATTTTTAGTTCCTCTATTTTTGTTCATGTGAGATTTTGATCCCTGTAGTTTTTTTTTGAGCTGATTTAGTCCTCTAATTTTTGAAAAGTTACAATTTTAGTCCTTCTATCAATTGACCATCCTATGTGGCTAACATTTTTCCACACGTCGTCCACGTGGCATGCCCTGATTAAAATAATAAAACAATCAAATAAAATTATCAAATTGACATTTCTTAGGGTAAGATTGTTTTCAAAAAATGAAGAGAAAAGAATTCATATTTACGTACATTCTTCAAAAAGAGACATAAGAATTAAAAGAAAAAATGTGATATTCCCTTTTAAAATACCTAAATTTTGTGTATCAAATCAATTTGTAAACTAAAGGAAATTCTATCAGTACCACGAATTCGAAAACTGAGAAAAAGAAAGAATTCATATTTAACGGAGGCATAAAAATGAAAAATAAAAAAATTGCTCCATCTTAGAAACCTCGGATTTTGTGTATTTGTTGAATTTGCAAACTAAAAAATAAATTTTATCAGTATCATGATTCAAAAACTAAAACATAAAGAAATATTTAAATTCTTCAAGTGAAGGCTAAGGATGAGGAAAAATTACGACATTTTCACTTAAAAACTCCAGCATTTGTGTGTCGGCTAGATTTACATATTAAATAGGAATTTTCATCGATTAGTATCACGATTTGGATACCGAAAATTAAAGGACTCATACATACTTTCTTCAAACGGGGGACATGAGAATGAAAAGGAATCACGGCATTAGTTTCTCTTAGAAATCCTTGACTTTGCATCCCTGGTTTTGGAAACTAAAAAAAAAAATCATCACTATCACGATTTCGAAACTAAAAAAGAAAGGAAATTAACTTACCTTTTTCAAACGAAGATATATGAATGAAAATGAACCGCGATATTTTTCTTAGAAACCTCGAACTTTGCGACTTAGGATTTGAAAACTAAAATGAAAATTTTATCAATATCACAATTTCGAAACCAAAAAGGAAATAAATTCATGGTTACGTTATTTAAATGGAGCCAAAGGATGCGACATATAAATGGATACACAATCCAAGTGGAATACGATTTTTATTTTAAAGAAAAGGAAAAGATAGTATTTTCCTTAGGAAGCATTATTAAAAGTTTTCCTTTTAAAGTGCTTCCTCGGAAGCACCACTAAAGGTGGGACACGTTTTTTAAAAACAAAAATGGAGAAAAGATATCACTTTCTCGAGGAAACACCGTTAAAGGCGGAGTATGTTTTTCTTATGAAAAAGTGGGGAAAAGATTACATGGCCTTAATTAAGAAAAAATTATTAAACGTATCCTTTTTAATAGGATTTGTGTAAGAAAACACTATTAAACACCTCCGCACATAGTTTTATAGTGTTTATTTTTTTAAAAATGCTATTAAATATACGCTATTAAAGGTTGTTTGTGACGTAATGATATATATATATATATATATATATATATATATATATATATATATATAATATTTACATATAAAAACTTCAAATATTACTCTTATATTACTTTTTTTAATAATAAGAAACAAAAGCACACGTTCATTTCAATCCACATTTTCAACTTTTATTTTCTCAAACAAGTATGATTTAAATTTTCTTTCATGTGTCATTGTGAATAGAGTTGCCCTTACACATACTGAGTAACCGTATATAGCAAGCAAGTCCTACGAAAAAGTATTGTCCTTTTTCTTCCTTGTATTTTTACATGATTTTCTTAACTTCTACTATGTTATTACTGGTCATTTTCATTTATTATTTTGCACAACATATGATTGCGTTTTCTGTTAAAACTCAAAACCTCCAAGTTAGCACATTTGCCATTAAATAAAGCCAAAATGAAGATTAAGAAAAGATGTAAAGCATGCAATGCTATTGGCCTGTTGATACCACTATAGGTTTTAAGTCCTAGACGTGCGGATAAATGAATCTTTGAGCACAACTTTTGAATTTGTTGATGTATAAAGTCTAAGTAATGGAAGGACTTTTATAGGTTAAGATATATAATAGGTTTTTCAGAACAAGTTGAAGTGCAGAACTAGTAATAAAGCTTATAATTAAGCGGCACTCACTACCAACAGCAAATTATATAATCTTCTGCACAAAAGTGTTCATAATGGGAAAAGTAGATTGTGTTTTAGAACAATTTTATCTATAAGGTAAGAGATTCAAACATTAGAATTGTCATAATTTTGAGGAGAGCTTTATTTAACCACCACCTCAATCCAAATTAAGGGTAGTCTCATAATTTGTTGATTAAAAAAAAAGGTTAATCTCATAATTTTATTTGTATAGATATTCGATCAAAGACAAAAAAATATATATATTATGCAATCATCCCTTTTAAATTTAAACGCTTAAAGGAATGTCGGAATTAGGTGGAATGGAATTTGGACGATAGATAAAGGCACTTTATTATGATTGGAGCCATGCATGGAAGGAAACAAACTACTGATCATGCATGAATAATTGAGCACGAGATACATATTGCAAGACTAATTGGAAAGCATAATTTCCTTCGAGTGAATATATTAATTAGTCATCCGTGGAAAGAACGGGACAAGATTGGCTTATACATTTCTCCTTTTTGTTTTGCTTTTCTTGTCGTCATCATCGTTCTCAACATTGCTTTTACTTTTTCTTGGATATATACCGAATATTATGTTATTATAAAATAGGCTTAATTTTATTTTTGTTCCCTTTAGTATCATGATTGTGTGATTTTGGTCTATCAGGTTCCAATTGTGACAATAGGGTTCCTCAAGCATTACAATTATGCAATTTTAGCTTCCCAGATTCCAATTGCGTCGATTGGGTCCCCCAAGTATTACAATTGTCCCCCAAATATCACAATTGTACAATTTGTATGTCAGTAGCATATATGACACACACGAGACTGATTTAGAACTTAGTGAGGCCATCTTGGTAACTTACATGTCATTCTTGTGTGTCAATTAAAGTACGTGAGGTATTAATAATGTCATATAGGAATTTCATGTAAATTGTCAAACCAACCTCGTTAAGTTACAAATCCGTCCCACGTGTGTCACGTAGGCTACCGACATTTTTTGCATGATTATGTTATTCGAGGTACCAAAATTGCACGATCCTGATATCTGAAGGACCCGATTGATACAGTGGGAACCTGAGGAACTAAAATTGCACAATCGCAATACCATACCTGAGGGACCCAATTGTCGCAATTGAAATATGGAGGACTAAAATCGCACAAACTAATACTTGAGGGATCAAAAATACAATTAAGCCTATAAAATATTTAGATTTTTGCTGTAATTATCTCAACATCATTTATATTACAATATATAATTAATTGATTATGTAAAAAATTTAAGCTAAAAATGAATCAAAATCAAACTTATATATAGAGAGGAATAATGCCATAACGCCCTTAGCAAGGAATAATGTCACCATGGCTTCCAACACAACCACAGATTGTAGTTATTTCACTACTCCTCCTTCCTGCCTGTTGACCACAGTGGCTTACATTATTCTATTCCTCACCATTTTTTTTATAGCTAATGCACAACACACATGACAACCAAAGCTACTTGCTCCTATAGCTTGCTATAGCAACGCCATCATTCCATGTAATTAAGGGTTTCTCTCGGGGAGTCATGCACTTTGGAAGCACTCACTTTATTTTATTTTTTGGTACATGAAGCACCCACTTAATATTAATAATAGTAATTATATTATTATTATATATAATAATAATAATAATAATAATAATAATAATAATAATAATAATAATAATAATATATCCTTTATGTAAATTCCACTATAAATCATCACTGAGGTTGGTGGTATTCCCTGATCTTATAAGAGGCGTGCCTTCCATCAATCTAAACTTTAATTCACCGAACAAAAATCTGAGAAATTTATAAATATATGTCAACTGTTAATACTACTTGCTTCAAAATCTTTTACATGTAGCTTCTTATAAATAATATAACATTTTGATGCGCACAAAATTACTGTGATGACATGTAGAAGAACCTAAAATTTAAAGGTGATGGTTGACCTAGCAAACCATCTACAGTTGCTTCCTTGATTTCTTCAGATTGTTTGAATAAAAGATATTAAATGCAATGTCCGAATATATTAAGATTTCTCTTAAATTTGGAATTATCATTCTGATTTTGTACTTAGATTGCAGTGTGTTTTTGCACACTTGTATATGGTTATACTTTTTTGTTGGACTGATGAATAATGATCGGAGATGATTAGTGATGCGTGTATTTTTTAGAATTAAAGGCAAGTGCACCTCGTCGCAATCAAGTAATACGGTGGTGAGACCGGTTATCGTATCCACAGGGATTGGTTGTCAATTACCAATTCGCAAGCTTAACAACTATCTTGACTAAAATAAAGTATGAGAGATTAAAAAGAAAAATAAAGAAACAAAATATTTTTGTCTTTTTGGAATTTTGTCAAACACTTGGTATGCAAACAGGGGATGTGGCTAGAATTGTCGGGGTTAGACTACACTAATCCTCCCTCGTTGCAATGAAATGGTTATCAACACAAGTCCTAATTCAATTATGCCAATCAAGCCTCTTCTAAAGTACTCAAGCCTAATGTCTTAGGTGCATTGAGCCTAAAACCCCAAATTAAACCCTAATGTCTTAGGTGGATTAATGCGTGATTTTGCATTAAGTCAAGACTTATATGATTGCAAGCATTCAACACCTATGTCTAGATTCTTGAACTACTTGGCAAATGATTCATGAGCATGCCTTAATACCAACCTTCCAGTCATCTATCAAAGCAACAAATCATTCCTATGGGTAGCTAATCCAAGGAAAGCATTAAGCACAGAATCACATACTCATAAGGAAATAAAGACTTGCATTAAAACACCAAATCAATTACAACAAGTTCAGAAAAGTTACATCTAACCCCAACAATGGGGATTTAACTACTCATGATAAAAGGAAATACAAAACAGAATGAGAAAAGGGATGGAGAACACTCATAGACAAGCTTCCTCCATCTTCTCCCCATCCAAGAGCAGAGAAAACACCCCCCTATTTGGGTAGAAACCCTCTCCAGCCGCCAGCCTCAGCCTGCCTCCAAGTGCAGATCCCTAATTCTGTTTAGTGCAGGTTTATTTATAGGTCAGTCGTCCGTCACGGCCGTGATGGCCATCACGGCCAGGCCGTGATGGTTTCTGACTTGGGGGCCTCTTCATTTAATGATTCATCACGGTCGTGATATCCATCACGGCTAGGCCGTGATCGTTTCTGACTTTTCCAACTAGTAGGTCACGGCCGTGATAGCCATCACGGCTAGGCCGTGACAGCTTCTGACTTTTGGCTCAATTCTTTCTTCAGCTACTGCTCGATCACGGCCGTGATGGTCATCACGGTCAGGCCGTGATGGGCTCTGTTTGGCTCATAATCTTCACTTTTCAAGCTCTTTTTCATCCAAGCTCCACCAAGGCTGATTTCTGGACATTTTTCCATTAAATCCTGCAAAACAACACACATAAACCACCTCATCCGTTCCAAAGGAAAAACTATACAAAATCAACACTAAATTGGCCTAACTATATGCAAATGCATGCAGAAATGTACATGAAAAATGAGGTGAAATCACACTCATCAAATTACCCCAAGCTTAAGACTTTGCTTGTCCTCAAGCAACAACTAAGGCCAGAAGAGATAAACAGTCAAAGCATGGATAGTGAACCAAGAACCCGAGTAAAATGATCCAAGCAACAGGCATTCAATTATTTCAGCAAGAGACAATCAATTCAAGTCCCATTAGGGGCTTAAGTTTCCTAGACTCACATTCTCACTGATTCGGGCACTCTTGCTCACTTGAAGCTCACCCCAAGCTTGTTTATTTGCTTGGCTCTCTTTCTTGCCTCACTCACTCAAGTGTTCAAGTATACATACAATTCGCTCCATTTTCCTCAAGGAATGATTCCTACCATATGCTTGACTATCAACCAAATCTCCACTTTATTTATGAAAACACCTAAGAATCAAGAGGTCTTTATTTGGCTGTAACGTGGTCATGGGATTAATCTTTAGGTGGGGATAACAAGAAAGGGACATTTCAAAAGGTTACATAAACATCAAGCATTGCAAACATGACCTTCTAAAATACCTTCTTGGGTTTTCAATTCACTTTCCACCTTTCTTTGCTTTCTTTTTCTTTTTATTTTTCACTTTTATTTTTGTCATCCCCTTCTCTATTTACTTCCCTTTTCTTTCTTTTTTTTATTTGGAGAAGGGGAGTTTTTTTTTTTTTTATTATTTAAGGAGATATTTTTTCTGATTCTTTTCCCAAACTTTTTCAACTACCTGTTTACCCTTTTTGTAATACTTTAGAAGGTCCCCTTATCAAGTATATTTATCAAAATTTTTCAAGGTACCAAGAAAAGCATTTTTTTTTCAGGCTCAAAATTGGACAACTAAGGGTAGCATTTACACATTCAAAGCTCAGAAGGCCCGAAAAATACCTATTGCCTCAATCATTTTCAAAAATGTTTCCAAAAAATTTTAAGCTTTAAAATGGTTTCAAGTCAAGTTCTAGAGAAAACAAACCAAGAGGAATAACACTCTACACAAAGAATGGGGGCAGATTTAGTGAGTACCCCCTAATGGCTCAAAAGCTCACATTTATCAGTTCAAGAACCAGTGAAAAACACAAGTCTAAAGAAACATATGCTAATCATCAACTATCCAAGATCATCTCAAGCATATTCATTTGCAGCCATATCACAAGAATAAACAGAATTGGGTTCAAGAATTCACTATCACAAAAAAAATTTGGCACTTAGCTCTAACAATCATAAGCTCAATCTAAGCAGGGGTAACCGAATCATGCGATCATGCAAGCTTAAGCCTATATGAATGCAATATTTACAATGCAAGCAAAAAGATTACCCCTACCCCAAGCTTAAAGATTTACATTGTCCCCAATGTAAACAATCAAGTTGGAGAGAGGAAAGAAAAATAAAATAAAACAAAGGAAAAATGGAACGGCTTACCGAGGCGGTAGCGGGTGTTGGCTCACATGCTTTTTGGTTTTGTTTCTCCCTGCTCTTTTTCTCCTTCCTTTATTCAAAATCTGAAGACACTTAATAAAATTATTAACAAACCTCTTGAGCTTCTCAAATTATTCAAGAGGTTAAAGCAAAAACAAAATTAACTAAAGAGAAGGGTTAAGAAAAGTTGGGTTGCCTCCCAATAAGCGCTTCTTTAACGTCACTAGCTTGACTTATCAAGAAGCATCCACCTGGATCCCATAACCTGTGGTATAAGGACCAAGGGATGTTAACCATGTAATATCCTTCAATCGGATCCCACGATTTGCAGCATAAATTTGGGAGTGAGCTCTTGAAAATCATGGTGACCTCACCAAATGTGTTGAATTTCTCACTCCCTCTTGGGTCAAAATTGACCCCTTCATCCACAAAATCTTCCCAATAAAAATGGGGTTCAACCTCAGGTAGAGGCATGAACTCCATTGTCGACTGCTTTAAAATGTGAGGTGGCAAACAGGTCGAGAGGATCATTGGTGCTGTTCTCGCGCCTTCGACAATCTTCACTCTCAGCATTGCCAAATCCATCACCTTCCAAATATGCAGAAATCTCCGCGCAAACCACACAAGTGTTTCTCCCATCACATTCCACACATGCATTGGAACTAATAGCATCATCTAATTCCAAAAAATTTTCATCATCTCCAAGCATGGTGAAATAGATGTCCTCCAAATGCATTTTCCTCTCAATCTCTTCAGTCAAGGGTTCAATGGGGGATGGTGCAACTATGTTCTCCAAAACAGGTTCTTCACTTCTTGACTCGGTTGCTCCCACTTCTTCTTCTTCCTCCTCATCCATCATTGCATCATCTTCATCATCATCCATCAAGTTCCCATATGGCATTTCGGATAGAAGGTTAGAGAGTTCCTCAATACGCACCCCGAGACTTCGAATGGCATCTTCTTGATTTTTTAATTCTTCCATTGTTGTTGCCATGAAGTTCTCCAAAACAGCCTCTAAGTGAGATTGACTATCCGGAATAGGTTGCCCAACCTCGACTGGGAATGCGGATTTGAAGTTCTCCCAAGCAACTTCCAACGGGGATGGCTCATCATACCAAGGTGTGGAAGATTCCCAATGTTCCTCTTCATCCATCAAAGTATTGTTTGGAGGGTTCCCCCACCATGGAGTGGAAGTGTTGGGAAATTGATTTCCCCATTCAGCATAACCTACCACTGGTGGAGGAGAGACAGTTGCCCTTGATAACTCATTACTCACTTGTTGGATGTTTACGGCTAATTGCAGCATATCTACCCGCAGCTGCAACTCAGATATCTCCAATTCTGCATCAGATGGTTGATACCAATTGTAGTCCATGATCCTACCAAACCAATTTTCACCTCACAGACAAATAAGCCCAAGATCAAAGAAACAAAAATTCAAATATATACAAAACTAACAAAAGAAAAATATCAGTTATATACAGAAAAATAAAATAAAATAAAATAAATGTCTAAACTAGTTGTCTCATTTGTTACTAATGATATTGACAAAGCCAATCCCCGGCAACGGCGCCAAAAACTTGATGCGTGTATTTTTTAGAATTAAAGGCAAGTGCACCTCGTCGCAATCAAGTAATACGGTGGTGAGACCGGTTATCGTATCCACAGGGATTGGTTGTCAATTACCAATTCGCAAGCTTAACAACTATCTAGACTAAAATAAAGTATGAGAGATTAAACAGAAAATAAAGAAACAAAATATTTTTGTCTTTTTGGAATTTTGTCAAACACTTGGTATGCAAACAGGGATGTGGCTAGAATTGTCAGGGTTAGACTACACTAATCCTCCCTCAGTTGCAATGAAATGGTTATCAACACAAGTCCTAATTCAATTATGCCAATCAAGCCTCTTCTAAAGTACTCAAGCCTAATGTCTTAGGTGCATTGAGCCTAAAACCCCAAATTAAACCCTAATGTCTTAGGTGGATTAATCTGTGATTTTGCATTAAGTCAAGACTTATATGATTGCAAGCATTCAACACCTATGTCTAGATTCTTGAACTACTTGGCAAATGATTCATGAGCATGCCTTAATACCAACCTTCCAGTCATCTATCAAAGCAACAAATCATTCCTATGGGTAGCTAATCCAAGGAAAGCATTAAGCACAGAATCACATACTCATAAGGATATAAAGACTTGCATTAAAACACCAAATCAATTACAACAAGTTCAGAAAAGTTACATCTAACCCCAACAATGGGGATTTAACTACTCATGATAAAAGGAAATACAAAACAGAATGAGAAAAGGGATGGAGAACACTCATAGACAAGCTTCCTCCATCTTCTCCCCATCCAAGAGCAGAGAAAACACCCCCCTATTTGGGTAGAAACCCTCTCGGCCCTGCCCAGCCTCACCGCCTCCAAGTGCAGATCCCTAATTCTGTTTAGTGCAGGTTTATTTATAGGTCCGTCGTCCGTCACGGCCGTGATGGCCATCACGGCCAGGCCGTGATGGCCATCATGGCCAGGCCGTGATGGTTTCTGACTTAGGGCCTCTTCATTTAATGATTCATCACGGTCGTGATATCCATCACGGCTAGGCCGTGATCGTTTCTGACTTTTCCAACTAGTAGGTCATGGCCGTGATAGCCATCACGGCTAGGCCGTGACAGCTTCTGACTTTTGACTCAATTCTTTCTTCAGCTACTGCTCGATCACGGCCGTGATGGGCTCTGTTTGGCTCATAATCTTCACTTTTCAAGCTCTTTTTCATCCAAGCTCCACCAAGACTGATTTCTGGGCATTTTTCCATTAAATCCTGCAAAACAACACACAGAAACCACCTCATCCGTTCCAAAGGAAAAACTATACAAAATCAACACTAAATTGGCCTAACTATATGCAAATGCATGCAGAAATGTACATGAAAAATGAGGTGAAATCACACTCATCAATTAGATGCCGATTTACTTTTGATGTTCCACTTGAAGTTGTCTTAGGCCCCCAAACCTTGACCTTTCTCTGGGAATTATTACTTATTCAAACATCTAACTATCTTGTAAGATATCTTGCTGATGCCAATTATTGCCAAGGGTTTCCCTATAGTAAGCTGTATATATTTATACTATATATTCTTGCAAAATTAATTCAATATATCTGGAGAATAAAAAAGAAAAGCAGGTTGATAATAAGGATTATATTTTATAGTCATATTATAATAAAAGGAAAAGAATTAATTAATGAGTTGAAAAAATGAGCTCGTTATTTATTTTTTTCGCCAACTTGAGACGGGGACTAAGGATCTAAGTGGGCGACCCCTCCTAACCCAGGACCGCATGCTTAAGGATCATGCCACCTTACCACTTGGACCAACACCACAGTGGTGGCTAACATAGTTCATTTGGTCATATTATATCATTTTTAACTTTTGATTCATATAAATTTGAACTCATAAACCAAATTGAATAGTTTGTGAGCTTGATTCTAACCAAGTTCCAGATATTAAAATTATTCATATTGAACTTGAATTAAGTTTTAAGTTGAATGTTTTTTATCAAGTTAAACTTAATTATTTAAACTACATTTCATTCCTTTTGACTCATTTCTATTCTAAGCTTAACTGGTATCAGAAGAGAAGTTGATCAATAACATAATAAGAATTGAGAAATGAGTGTTTGCTTTATTTTCATTTCCAATTTTAAAAAATAATTATAAAATTATCATACCGTTTTCATTTTATTTTCTGTTGCTCCAAATATTTATATAGGAAATAGTAAAAATAACAAAAATGCGTTTAAATGTTTTCTATACAATTTTTTGAAAATAGAAAACGGAATAAAAATAAGGTGATGATGATAATTTTATTATTGTTTCTAAAAATAGAAAATAAAAACAAGAAACTAGAAGAAATCAAAGAGACTCTTATACAACATCTCTATCTCCATTCTCAATTCCATATTGAATGAATATCAAAATGATTTTGAATTGTGAATCCTTCATTTTCGAACAAAATTAAAGGCATACAACTCTTTAATTTTATTTTGCCAACTTTTGATTTTCTTTGTTAAAGCTCCTAAGAAAATATCTCTATTCCATTCCAACAACCCTTTTTAAAATCTGTTTCGAGTTTTTCCTTTTTCCTTATAGTTCTTTTTATCATGCTGGAGTTGGAGTATTTCATGGAGTTGGATGATCAAATACTAACTTTCCCACCACTGGGGTGAGTCAGAAGCCTCAACAGGGCCACGTGGAACCCACTGCTCTCTCTTTCTCTTACAGCCTTTTTTTTTTTTTTTAACTCATCCTAATTAAGATTTTTAGTAGGAGTTGATCCACCAGTTGGTATCTCCACAACATAGGCTCTTCAGTCTCGTAATGGGAATAATCTCTGATCCGACTGATTGAGCATGATTTTAACCTATGATTCTCAGCCTCCCAATAAAGATGACTTCATAAATATTCGAACTCAAGTTCCAAATAGTTCTCTTCGTTACTGCCTCTTTCATCACTCTTTATAGTATACTTCACATGGGCATATATATTTCAGCAGATATAATTGCATTTTTTTCATTATTATATTTATTTTAGTATTCGATTTATGTATCTCCCTTATATATATATATATATATATATATATATATATATATATATATATATATGAATATGATTATCACGTACCATAGTTGTTATCTTAAAGAGGAACAGCTTATTTGGAGCCTACTGAATCATGATCATCTTATCATTGTATATAACTTTACAAATTTACTGTATCTAAAATCATCTTATGTTGTAAAAATTCTGTCAATTATTGGTTAGCTTTTATATTGATTATATTGGGTGACCCCTAGATTTGGTAGATCAATGCTTTAGTCAAAGAAGTTGGATCTCTTTTAAAAGCGCACATAAAAGGAAACGTATTAATTAGGAAAATTATATTTCACCACTACTTTATCAAAATATATTTTTCATATAAATCCTAATTTTTTTTCATAAACCATCACAATTAAGGCCTTTGGCTCTCCGGCAGCATCCTGGGTATCTCCACGAGCTTCAACCATTTAGACCGACTATGGGACTAATCTCCGGTCGGTTGCTTAAAGCATGAAATTAATCCTTGATTTTCACAACCTTTCAACTAGAGAGTGTCTGCCACCAGGATTTGAATTGCATTCTTCTTATAGAATCAAGATGCTTACCACTAGACCAACCCTTGATTGGTAAATCCGAATTATTTATCTTCTACTCATTATTGTTTTCAAAGCAAAAATATTGATTTGATCAATGATTATAAAAAAAGGTGTAAAAAAGAGTGTTAAGAAAAATTGTGTTAAAATATCATGATGGTGTTAATTAACTCAAAAACTATAAGAGAATCATTAAGCATGTGTTATTGGGATCGATCCTAGAACTCATGTATGTATGAAAAGAAGCATTATTGGAGAGATTCCTCTTTAAAAGTCTGACCGTAACTCAAGAGATTAGTCTATTCCTTATTGGGTATGATGATACTTTTTTTTTGTAAAGAAGATGCAATTTTAGAGAGAGAACGCACTTATTATGGTGAAAATAAATGGGGATATGTTAAGATACAAATCAACTGTCTCATTTTGGTGTATCATAATATATCCCTATCAATAATATATTGTCATATAAGTTAAAATTTTATGTAATATTAAAAAGATCAAGTTTAATCATTATACACTAACCGTGTAAAGCCATTCTACACAAACATCCAATCATAAATTGTTATGTCAATAATTTTTTTGACTCTTATCCTAACTACCTTAAAAGTCATTCATATCATGATTGATGATAATTGGTTGATAGTGCAAAAAACTTTATACCGAGTTAGTGCATAACAATTAAACACTATTAAAAATATAGAATGTGTCAATATGTTATTGATGGGGACAAGTATACCAAAATGAGTATGGTAATCTCTATCTTGTATGTTGTATATAGTGATTTTTTTTTGGTTCCAGGCTCACCGTGATTAGGGCCTTTGGAATCCCGGTGAATTCACGAAGTATCCCTATGACTTAGATCCTTTGGACTCGCTATGAGACTAATATCCGCTCGGGATCCAGTAGCAGCTTAAGGTCCAGCCCCCTCCCCAAAGATGTATTCGATGAGAATCGATCATGAGACCTTCCCCCACCAACTCAACACTGCTTATCAATTGAGCTGCACCCATCGGGTAAATGTTGTATATAGTGATTGATAATGTTAATCAATTAAGAATATTCTTAATTGGTTTACATCTATGATTATTAAAAACACTAGTCATGACTTATTATACTGATATAAAATGATGTATAAAAATAGAGAAATGATTTTTTTACACAAAATGGAGACACCATAAGGTGTTCCATTTGTTTTTTGAGTGTATTTTTGAGAACATGTTTACAAAAAAGATAAAAAATAAATAAGAGATAGAGATAAGCATATACGATGTCACATAGGGTGTGTCAAAATTTGTATTCAAACAACATAACTCTAAAAATAACGTGTAAATAATTTTTTTGCGTGTACATGTATATGAGGTAGACAATTGAGTCCATGTTGGTATAAATAGTTGAACCATTCACATGCAGTTTCTTAGGAAGACACACAAACCATTTTCAAGTGTTTTTCCTCTTTATTTCTCTATAGAATACTCCAGTAAACCTCTCCTTTTCTCTTAAAGCAGAAGAAGAGAAAATGGCCACTGAAATGCTTAGATGTTTGCCAAAGTTCCTAGAGAACTCTAAACCCTACTTTGCCATGATCTCTTTACAGTTTGGCTACGCTGGCATGAACATTATCACTAAGGTTTCCCTCAACCAAGGCATGAGCCACTATGTCCTCGTGGTTTATCGCCACGCTTTTGCAACCGCTGTCATAGCTCCATTTGCTTTCATTTTTGAAAGGTTCGTATGATAATAAAATGCACCCTAGCTATAGCTAGCAACCAAACTTATGTTATTTTTTAAAGAATGTTAATGAATGTCCTTAGGACATTGGTTAGGGAATCAAAAGAGGCAAGTTTGTATTGAAAATTAGTATATTTATTATTTTGAGAAGTGTTAAACTTAAATTTTTAATACAAAACTTTCTTTTTATGGTTTCTTTAACTAATGTCCTCGTGACACTACTCTCTGTTACCATAAATTAAGTTTTACAAATCAATGCTAATTCATGGTTTCAATTTCCCAGGAAAGGTCAACCAAAGATCACCTTCCCAATTTTCATGCAAATTTTCATTCTAGCTCTCCTTGGGTTAGTCCTTTATCTATATATAGTTTAATCATTAATGCACTAGTTCTATTTCTATTATAGCATATGGTACATATATATAAGAATAAAAAGTTGCATACACTAATATGATTATTGTAATGGATTAATTAACTTAACAGGCCTGTGATTGATCAAAATTTCTACTATGCTGGGTTGAAGCTCACATCCCCAACCTTTTCATGTGCAATGAGCAACATGCTTCCAGCCATGACTTTTGTGATGGCAGCGTTATGCAGGTAAATTAAGCAAAACCCTGATTATTTTATTTTATTTGAAGGGTCTTTTTGTTCTGTCTAAGAATTGCTAATTATTAAATGTGTGTGGAATGTATATATGAAAAGGATGGAGAAGATAAACATGAAGAAGGTGAGGTGCCAAGCAAAGATAGTGGGAACATTAGTTACAGTGGCTGGGGCCATGCTGATGACCTTATACAAAGGACCTATAGTGGAGATGGTATGGGCCATACATGGAAATCCTCACAATAAATCCAATGCAACAAGCACCACAGGACCCTCAGACAAAGACTGGTTCTTAGGCTGCACCTGCCTTATCATTGCCACCCTTGCCTGGGCTTCCCTCTTTGTTTTACAAGTAAGACATCATAAAGGGAAAAAAAATGTGATAAGTCTTTTTATCGTCTCTCTCTCAACATACACTCACTCTTTGTGTGAGGAAGTGTGCCATTTTGTTGATGTAATTAACATTATGTTTCATCATTTGGGCAGGCCAAGGTTATAGAGACTTATTACAAGAATCACCAGCTAAGCCTTACATCACTTGTCTGCTTCATAGGCACACTTCAAGCTATTGCTGTTACTTTTGTTGTGGAACACAATCCTTCTGTATGGAGAATTGGCTGGGATATGAACTTACTTGCAGCTGCATATGCTGTAAGAATTTTCCACTTAGTTTATAACAACTACAAGTGATTCATATTCATATATATTGCTTCTTTTCCCCCCTAATATTTTGTTAATAATTTATTATTTTAATATTTTTATTAACAGGGGATTGTGACATCAAGCATATCCTACTATGTACAAGGGATTGTGATGAAGAAGAAAGGGCCTGTCTTTGCAACTGCCTTTAGCCCTCTAATGATGATTATTGTAGCCATCATAGGCTCCTTTGTCCTTGCAGAACAGATTTATCTAGGAGGGTAAATTTTTATTGTCCCCCTTCTCCTTGCATATATAAATATACTGATACACATGGACAGATTACAGAAAATAAAGTTGGCTGCTAAAGAAACCTACCATTCATGAAATTAAAATATGTAGGAAGGCCTTCATATTTGGCAGCATGCACTATACTCACTTCAATGTCTCCTTGCCTAGATAAATCGGCACATGATTATATCAGTAGCATATTGACAATGAAGTATTCCACCACATGCATCTCTTTTTTCCAAATTTAATATATTAATTTATGTATACACTGTATATTCAAAGTACCGAAAATAAAGTTGATAAAATTATGATAAAATTGATTTTCATTGTCAGCTCTTTAAAATCACAATAAAAACAATAACAGTTTCTTTCTTTTCCAACTTATATTTGATGCCTTCCTGGCTAACATAAAGAATTGGTTTTCGGCCTTGTGGGTGCAGTGTGATCGGTGCAATCTTGATTGTTATGGGCTTATACGCTGTGCTGTGGGGAAAGCACAAAGAAAGAATAGAAACCAAAGTGGTAGATGATACACCCTTGCCAGTAAAGGATGCCCAAATTGTTGGACATGCAGGGTCAGTAAGTGATGGCACAGATCATTTTATTGAAGCAAATGGGCAAAAAGGAGAAGCCAACAACAAGCTCTCATCACTTGTAATAAGCATGCCTCACATGAAAGCTAGCCAAGAGGGAAAGGCTTAAGCAATCTGGAATGTAAATAGGGTGGGGTATTTTCAGTTTTTATTTTTAGTAATGGGTTTTTTTCATCTTTCATCATCCCCCATTTTGTCCCTTTTTAGCAACTTTTCTTTCCTCCTTTTTAAAGTAGTATATAATTTTATAAGAACTTCCAACTAATCAATATAGAAAAGAGGATCATGAAGTTTCTGTATCTCTCTTCCTCCTTTGGCCCTCTATCACTTTTTTCCATGTTTATTGGTATAGTTATGGAATTTTTGGATAAGTGGAATGAGGTGGAATGGAGAGGAACGGAACATAATGGAATGGAGCGGGACAAAACAAAATGGAATAAAAATTTCATTCCATCGTTTGAATATCTCATTTGGGAAGTGGACGGAATGGAATAAGTGATAATTTTTTATTCCCATGTTACCCTTGCTTCGAAAACATTTCTATATCATCATTGGATTCTTTGTTGTCTGAGATGTACCAAGGACACACCCTTCTATTCTAAAGCTCATTCTCTTGCACGTGAATGGACTGAGATCTCATCATTAGTTAATACCATGAAACATTTTCATCAACACTAACGAGCTTTCAGCATAAGGAATGAAAGCTTGCTTTGCAGCGGAAGTAATAGAATCGGTGGCAGACATGCATGTTTCCTTCAAATTTCGGGAGCTATTTTGAAGAGCCGTGAATAGTCTTCCCACAAAGGATCTAGAAAAGGAATGATTTCCTCACCAATGTTCTCGCAAAATGCAGCCAAAACATAGTATGACTTTTCCTTTAATACATCAGATACATCCTCAAGTGCATTTAAAATGCAGTGAAGAACACTCACGTAGTCAAAGAAGATTTGTGTTCTGCCTGCTGTTATATTTAGATGAAATGGTAATTTTATAATTTCAGATTCCATCCCATTCCCCCAAATTGGGGGAAGAAAAATGAAGGAATGTGATAAAGTGGATTCCATTGAGTTCCATCTTCTTTTAAACTATCCAAACAATAGAACATTAAACCATTCCCTTCCATACCCCTCCATTCCATCATGTTCCATCAATCCAAACACCCCCTTCATTCTAATATTTTTGCGGCAAAAGTGCTGAGCTCATTCAGATTCGATTGAACTTGGTACTGGTAGTGACTTGAGTTTTCTTTCATGTTAATGTGCCACCATTTTACAATTACATTGTTGAGAAACTCTTCTGCACAATTACTTACGACATCTACTGCTGCGTTCTGTTCTTCATAATTAACGATTCTACCATATTACATTGCATTGGTATAGTAATGGGTTTTTTCAAGGTCTCCTCTCCGGAGAAAAAAAATATCGGAAAATAAGAGACGAAAGTCAAGAAAGTTAGTACATACAAGACAAGACTACCACACGCTTCTTTTCTTTGCTCCAACTCTGCAAAACATGAAACCACCTTGCTCCACTAGCAATTTCTATGGCAAATAAGTGTAAACAACGTCACATGTGATGATTTCTCAAAACTTATGTCGAACATAGGAGGATAGCGACACTGGATCAGATGTGAAGTAAACAGAGAGAGTCGTCGACAATGCAGGAACAAAGATAGACAACAACAACAAACAGTCTAACACGAAAGAGTGAGGATGGGTTTTCTTTTAATTTTCTTAGTCTAACACGAAAGAGTGAGGATGGGTTTTCTTTTAATTTTCTTAGCCGACGACTTATACAATCTTTCTATATTAAGCCTATAATAGGCCTTGTCATCTGCCAATAATTTATTGTCGATCACCAACCTCTATTTGTTAAGAGCTAAACTTTAGTTTCAGAAGGAAAAATAGAGCTTGTAGAATAAGTGCATTTACATAGATACCGGATTTACATGAGTCAGGTATGAGGGCAGCCTTAATCGCCACGAGAAACAGAATCATCTTTTGGCAGAGCAACATAGTTCACTGGAATTATGTTATTCACTCTGCCACTTTCTCTACCTTCCTTTCCGCCCGAGGTTCCATAGCGGCTTGAAGGAGTAAGCAATCGACGCCCGATTGGTGTCCCAACCATGGTGTTAGCAGTAGTGCTCTGACCCAAAGGCTTCTTCGTTGCAGACCTTTTACCATAAAGTGCCTCTTGCTCTACAGCAAGTAGTTCCTGCTGCCGTTTTTGCTGCTGTTAAGAATAACAGAATAAGCACTTCTGTAACCAAAAGTTCATAGTTGATGAAAACAACCAACTAATATATGAATTTAAGTCCGAACATAGATACTACAAGACTGGATCAAAATGTGTCCAATACTACATCAGTAAATGATTGTACAACAAGCACAAAGACAAAGTGCAAAATTTCTCACAAACTTGCAGCCGACATTCTAGCACAAAGAAAAGCTTCAAACTCATCATTTGAAATTTTTGGTAAACATAATGATAGATTATATTGAGATCTTTGAGGTCTATCAAAAAAAAAAAAGGACAAATCTTTGAAACGGATAAGGTAGATGCCCGGCTTGTCCCCTTTGTTTATTATTTAAAACATTTTAACTCCATATTTTACATTTCTCATTTTGTTCTTTATAATGCTTATCCACGGCCAATAAATGTCTATCCAATTTTTTTCCCAGAATCAAATGGAGGGGTATGACCAAAACATAAAATGGCAGTAATAATCAATCAACTGATTGATGACATTTTTAATCATGTGTGAAAGATACAGCATCTCAACATACATTAGCATTAACTAGAATTCACATGACTATAGGCAATGTTAAATACTATTAGCAATAAGCCAACAACAAGATCTGCAGGAATACATAGGTCCTTACCGGTAAATCCAAATTAAATTCCATTCTAATTAGCCTTAAAATAAAGAATTTAGTCGTTTTCTTTTTCCAATGATATAGAATTGGGAGTATTTTTAAGTGAGGAGAAAAGGAACAAAAACATAAACAAAAACAAACTATGGCTGCAAGTGATACCCGAGATTTGCGCTTCTCTTCTTCTCGCAGTTGCCTTTGCACATCATATTCATCCAAACTATGCAACAATGGACCCTGAAAAATAATTTTGTGTTGGAACCTAATCTTTCCCATGTCACAATAAAAAACACAATATAGGTCATCACCTTTTCATATAAGAAGGGTATTCCTTTTTCCATTTCCCAGGCTTTTACTTTGGCAGTCAAATTCTCAACAAGAGCTGCTCAACCAAAAAATTATTCAAGGATAGTTAGCATTAAACTGGTGAGGAAACTATCAGGAAGACTATTACAAGTTACGGCCTAGAGCTCCTTTGTCCTTGTGTTGTATATATAAATATTTCTAAGGTGAATTTTATTGTCAGTCCTTCTCCTTCACGTGTTTAAATATGATATTCAAAGTTCAAATTTATAAAGATTAGAAATCTACGGCCAAGTTGGACTTAACTTGCTATTTTAACAGTGAGAACAACAATTTTCTATCATCAAACAGCAATATTCAGAGGAATATCAGACATTAAGTAGGGGTTACCTTCACAAAAGCTTGACATGAAACTTTGAACAATGTATTATATACATATAATCTGATAATTATGTACTTCTTTCCTTTTTCGGTGAAAAGATGATAATTTACTGTTAAATAGAGCACAATTTTTATTGAATTCACTTCTTTCAAAATCTGGTAGTCCCAATATGCCATTAATATTATACAGAATTCTACTTCCAATACATCATACGAAGCTCTTTGTTAGTTCATCTAATCATGGTTAAAAATTTCTCATTGGTGAATTTTAACAGCTTGTAGGCAGCAGATTTTCTAGCTACTCACAACCTTTGTGACAAGTTAAGCTTTCTCAGATAGATCAAAGTTGCTCAATCATCTAACTATGTTTTGCTTGGTAACTTCTCAAAACTAGCACAGCTTCTCAAGTTTTCATTCGTCAGACATAATTCGATATTGGTATGACTTCTTTCCCTTTAAAACCAAGACAGAGGGTCACTACATATCAACCTATATTCACCAATGCTATAGATGGTGCATGGAACTGCTATAGAATTATAAGAGTTGTTATTTACACTGGTCTACTATCTACAATGTTCATGTTTATTATGATTTAGATGCCACTAACATTTTAATGCCTTTTGATTCAAGTAATCGGCTACTACTTTCCATAGTTCTCCCATTACCTTGAAGGCATAATTATATATCAAAAGAATCAAGATTATAGATCATAAAAAACTAATGTAAACCGGGGGGACCAAAAATTAATGACTTACATGGTATCTTGCTGACCAGAATACGTGCTTTCTCCGCACGCTCCAATTTTTTGTGTGCTCCTCTAGCTGCACTATATCGATTTTCATCCTGAAAGAGGATGAAAAAGGTAAATGATGTATAAGGCCTATATTTTGTGTATATTTCTATAAATAGATCTAAAAAATAAGTGCAGATAATGTAACAAATGTCAGGCAATTTTTATTCATTAATGGAATATAAAACATTTGTAATTGCTTAAAATGACTTAAATTTCATCAATCTGAAAATTCGCAAAATTCTTTCAAAGTTCCACATGTTAGGTTTCAGCAGGGAAAGAAGGCAAAAACACTGAAAGAGTTTCATGCAACCCGCAACAAGATATTTTTTGCTAACGACAAATTCTCAAAATGCAGCTACCTTGTTTTATATATCACTTTCCTAATTAGAATTGACACAGTAAATTCTGTTATCTAAGTCAACAAATAAATGACATTAATCCCCATCATGGATAGCTTAGTATTATTGTCAGTAATAAATTAAGGTTTTATTTTGAAAACAACACAAAATGAGGTAAGTAGAAAATGTTTAAATTCCAATTTTTCCTTTAGAGATCCAAGCACGATAGAGAAAGCAAGAAACCAATTACCAAATCTACACAGCACACAATCAACATAGCAAAGCAAAATCAACCATCATCAGTTCAAAATCTATAAATTCCTTAAACATAGAACCTATATGGTGTTATACTCTCCACATACATATAATCAATGTTATCGATGGCGGATGGCGGAACATAGCAGAAGGCTAAAAATCCGCCATTTCAAGCCGCCATAAAACGCCATGGCGCCGCCATCCTTCACAAATTGGCCATAGCGATTGGGCAAAAATCCGCCACCGCAATCCACCATGACGTCGTCATGGCCACTATTTGATAACACTGCATATAATTACATGGAAAATATCAGTTAAAATATATGTATAAGAGTCTAAGTCAGTCTTGAGTTTAGGCTACCGCATGTCAAGTCCTACAAAACCAACACTACAAATGTAGATGGGTGTATAGACAAACAACATTATATAATAACCTCTTGAGCTACCTTTTGAGTGGGGGTTAGAGTCAATTATTCTATTCTACTAGATTGTGACTCACACAGTTGCATTTTTTATTTATGAATTTATAGTATTCATTTTGGAATAAATTAGACAATAATAAAAGACAATATTATTCCTGCAAAATAATGAAAGATAATAACAGTTTTTTACAATTACTTCCAATTTAAATGTTTGAATTTCATATTTGGAAATATAGTTTTATGCTACACATGATTTCCATACTACATATGATTTCCAAGTGGGCTTAATGCCTTGCCATGCATACTCTTGAAAAATTACCATGCTTCAGATTTAGAGTTTTGGGAAAAATTACTTGCAACCATGGCTGTTATTGCCAAACCATTTGGCTTAATTCCTTTCTCCAACATCTCATCATACAACATACAAGTTTCTTCATACCTATTCAACCTAAAGTGACGCTGTATCAGTTCTATATATGTGGAAATTGTAGGCTCACAACCAGATTCTTTCATTCTTTTTACACATCAAGTGCTTTGTGAATAGCATTTCTCCCTAATTTACCCATTTCTGATAATCTCATGAACCTTCCCATCAACAATATCCCTCTTCATATATAATTTCAACAATCTCCAAAGCATTTGTAATCTTGCTTGCCTTACAGAACCCTTACACCAAATCTCAAAGATTCAGGTTCAAGAGCTAAACCTTTATTTTTAAGCTCATGAATCAATTCTAAAGACACTTCAATCCTCCCAGAAACTCAAATAGAAAAGCAATAAATGGGAGTGGAAGTGACAGATGCAGAATCATAGAAGGGAATTACAAATAATATAGAAAATTTTCATCTTCAAGCTAATAAGGGGATGAAGTATAAAATAAACAATGATCTTCATAAACCAGAAAAATCTTATTCCTTAGAGAAGACCCTAGCACATAATAGATTAATCATTGCTTGCTAGGTCATTTGGGTTTATAGGAAACATCCTGTTTCATAGAACTCCCTACACCATAGAAAAAAAAGGGTCACAAAAAATATAGTAGTAATAAATTAGCAAGAGATATGAATCATATGATGTGTAGATGAGTGAAAGGAAAGGAGTATGAGAGCACATCCTACTGGACTACCCTATGTTTTGCAAATGTGATAGACTTCAATTCTATCCGGACAAATTTTTTTTATAAAACCTACCAGAGACATGAAAAAGATATTTCATTAAAGCAAATTTTAGAATAAGCAATCTTACAAAAGTTAAAGCATAAAACATTCTAACTGCAACCTTCATGTTTTCACTATTCAAAAGAAGCCTTCTCTAAATTTTATGCAATATCAATATCAATGTATCAAGGAGATATATTAGAATAGGCCAATTGCTCAATAAAAAACAGACGCTGACTTTAGCATCAAATGTCGTAGTGAAAATGGATAGACCAATAAGAAATGTCACAGAAAACCTTGGACACAGACATACCTTAAGCAATATCAGATAATTCAAATCATGGACTCCAATGATTTCCCGGATTTTATAGTGTTAAAAAGCTTAATATCTTTAAGGGTGTGTTTGATTTGCAAAAATTCAGGGGACTGGACAGCACAAAAAATTGTCCGCTGTTTGATTTGAAAAGTGGTCAGGGGACGGAGACAAAAAGAAGTTGAGGGACTGGACAAAAACCCCGAATTTTGTCCCCCACCAAACCATAGGACAACTTTTTGTCCCATGGACAGACTATCAAAAGACAAAATTATCCTTACATCTCTCTCTCCTCCCTCTCTCTCCTTCTTTCTCTCCTCTCTCCCTCTCATAATGTATTTTCTCTCTGTAAATGACACAACTCAAACATAACTCAAATTTATATATATATATATATATATATATATATATATATATATTAACTAGACAAAATTATAATTGTGTATTTTATATATTAAATAATAAATATATTATAAAGGTTATTCCAGTAAATTTAATATTATTTTGTTTGTGCTGTCCATTATCTATCAAACAATGTACAAGACAAAGAATTGTCCTGTGACTCAAGGATTTATCCTGTGCTGTCTTGTCTGTCTTGAACTGTCCTGATACCTTTTACAAATCAAACACACCCTAAGTCTTTGAGGATTTTGCTAACAAATGACTAAAAGATGCTAACAGATGTGTCCAAGCTCTTTCTGCCAAATAGAGAAGCAGGTGAAGAAACATGAATTGGAATCAAATAATTTCCTATGTTAACCATGGATAGATAACAAAAATCAAAATGCCAAAAAAATAAATGTTTATTAAAAAATAGAACAGAGGAAAGAAGAGAAACCATGGACAATATAATAGTGTTCATATTAGTCTGTAGGAACGGTTTTAGGTTCCGATAATGACAATAATGTAATAATAGCAACAGATACACTAAGAAATATATCTAAATGTGGTTCAAGAGCAATGACACATGACACCAGAGAGTGAGAGTTAGTGTTTGACAAAGTGATGTAAATATCCCCTTGAATTGTTGCTGAACTATTCTTATCCTTATGTGTCTTCTTGATAGACAAGTTCTTCAAGAATCTTAACAAAGCTTCAACATGTCATTCCTGTAACAGCTACACTTGTCAATGATCTTCTAAGCTTCTGTGCTGTCTATGCTTTTCACTGTTATACATGTTATAATGTGATGTCTCCTAGAGAGAGTGTGTGATTAGGAAAAACACACTCAGCAACCAATGAAAAATAAGAATGGTTTGCTGTAAATAGAGAATTCAGATGCAGACAAAAGGGAGAGTTAGGTTAGGGAGGAAAAGAAATGGAGAGAGAATTGAAAAGTCAAAACCTAATTTCTTTATTTGTGCAAAGAGACAAAGAGAATGGTTGATTTTTGGAAGATGAAGAAATGGAGTGAGAGATGGGGCGATTCATCGGCCTAAAATTTGCTGTGAAAATGTCAACATCAACATACTATTGTAAAGCCTATACAATTCACCAAAATGATAAGCAAAACATTAATCTGCACAATTTATTAAAATTGATCATTGAATTCAAAGGATTCAGATATGCACAGTTCTTTCACCTGTACAATAGCGCCACCAGACCGCGTTATTTTTAACGTTGTTAGAGAACACCAATGGTGGCGACGACAACTAAGCACGTACGTGGTAGGAGATATATCACCACTGTTGTTGTAGGACGCCGACAGTGGTCACGGCAACGAAGCAGGGGTAGGAGGTAATCTTGGTGACCCATTTCCGTTGCGGTGATGGCGATGACGACGATAAAATAGGAGGTTTAGCGGCACGGTGCCTAATTCGCCAGGAATCAAGTATCCTCCATCCAAGTCCATTTCACCTCTATTTGTCTCTTCGAGCCCCAATCTTGCTAGGAAACTGTCATGATATGCTAAACGGACAGAGGCAGCTAGGAATTTGTAAAGGCAGAAAGTAACACACACAGAGTAACGGTTTGTGATATGAACGCAGAGAAGTGGCCACGTAAGATGATTGAGATATGTGGCAAAAACTGGAAGAGATGTTGAAGTGCTGAGGTGACAACGCTACATTATGCGCGTCAGAAATTATATTATATAAATAGATTATAATATTTAGAGTCTAAAGGGAGATAATCCTAAACCGTGCATCCTTAGTGGACTCATTGCCGACAAGTGATTTTTTTTTCCAGCCAATCGTGTTTCAAATCCGGTTTGCTGGCCTCCCTCCGTTGTGTCATCTTACTGGCAAGCACAATCTCCTACACTGTTGTGCCCTCGTTTTCACTGGTTACGTTACTGCCCCTCTCTTCACTGACTAATTGGTTGGAAGCAACTGTGAGGCTTGGGCTTCAGATATCAAATTGTGGCTCAATGAGCAAGACTACACAGATCACCTCACTGAAAAGGCTGAAACTGTGCCCAAGAAAGAACATTTCTGGCGGAAAAAGGTTGGTGCCCGAATTCTCTCTCATCATCGTTGCTCATCCGGGTGATCCTAGCATTGCCAAGCTACAACTATTGGTGACGAACGGGGGTAGAGTAGCTCAAGTCGTTAAGAGCTAAGGGTTTACGATGTGGAAGGTATTGGAGGTTCAAGGTTCAATCCTTGACAAAGGAGAAAAATTAACAACATATTACCCTACTAACATTTGTCATTGGTGACGAGCTTATGCAAGTTGTCTACCTTGAGAGTCGTGTCACCTGGGAAACATACTCAGTCGCTTTCCTAATAGAGTCTGTATACGAGCTATCTCTTCTTTTGCTGTAGTTCATGCTGATGTTTTGGCTCATAAACTGTTTTTTATCTAACAAAAACCAAATAAACTGCAATAGAATCACCAACAAACAATAAACGTCTAGTAACCTACATGCATATGATATGATAGTTATTAGTTTGCCATTTTCCTTTTTTAAGTAAAACTAGTGAAAGGCACAGTCACTACGGGTGTAATCGGGTCGGTTTGGATCGGATTTGAGGGATTTCATCATTCGAACCGATCAAATTTGATCGGTTCGGATTTGTCAAATTTTCAACTACGGATCCGAACCGAGCACAATCGGATCGGGTCGGATCATCGTGTTACCTATTATTTTTATTATTTACACTTAAATATTAATAAAAAAATAGAAAAATAAAATAAAATATATATATATTTAATTATTAATTATATTAAATAGCTATATAATAATATATTAATATTATATAAAATAATTTAAAAATAAATATTTTATAGGGTTCGGATCGGTTCGAATCGGATTAGATTTCTCGGATTCGAGACCCGAACCGATCTGGTTCGGATTGGCGTTTTGGAATCCGATTCAATGATCCGAACCAATCCACCAAAACCGGTTCGGATCCGTCAGGTTCGCGGATCGGATCAGATCCACTTACACCCCTAATAGTCACAACCTTGGCCTAATAAGTCTGCATGTCTTTTGGTGACAATGTGCTAAAGACAGATTGAAAACGTTAATGAAAATTTTAGCATATATTTAACAGCATCTACTGTTCTCCATGGAAATAACTTCAACAGTTAATATATAGCTATTCTAAGAATAATAAACTTCAAAGAAACTTGAAAAATTACCTACCCTTTCATATTCATCTAGCCACTTTTCCTCCTCAGCTGCAAATTTCCATTTTTCTACCTTATCTAAGATATCTCTTCTACTTAGAGCTTGCTCTTTGGCTTTTCTGATCTGATCATCCATGCTTTGAAGCAGATCAGACAGATCCATATTACCTGCAAATCCATAAAAGCTTATGTGTTCAAAGGAAAACAAAAATTGAAAACAGACATTATGGACTCACCTATAACAATATTTCTGGGAAGTGTTTAAGAGGGAAAGATCAGGAAAATAAAGATATGATTGGAAGCATTCACATTTCACACATAATTTTAAGAAAGAAAATGTTCAATGATACTTTAGGCTCTAGAAAAGAAAAAAAAAATAGTTTAGGTACCAGATTCTATGGCTTATCAAAAATATATATATATATATACCAGATTCTATTTGGCTACTCAGAATCTGTCTAGCGGTTTCACCATCCACATCCATGTGAACTCCTCTATAAATTTCTTCAAGCTCATTCCGTCTCTTAAACACTAAATCCTTCATCTTACTGCCTTTCAAAGCATTTAAGCGCTGAACTTCAACCTCAGCCTGCAAAAATATAAATAATCAAGCAACTAAAACTCAAATCTTGCAAGTGAACAATTAAAAGGCAAGTTCAAGTCAATGAAAGTTTTACCTGCTCAATGATATCTGCAGACAGGCACCCATGTGTTGACACTTCATCAACTGATGCTGAAATTAATCTAGTAACATGGCTGAAGGCCTTTTGCTCATCAATCGGTGTCTCCATAAGATCCCATAGCTCTGCTAGGAATTTAGCAAGCTCTTGTACCTAGAAGAAAGTAAAATTAGATTGATGAATCTTCAAGAACCTGTTGGAAATAAAGTGCTCCATTGAAAACGAAATTAGGCACAAGATTAATTCCCTGTATGTTTTATATGGATTATGGATTATATCAATATTTCAATCGGAAAATAATTCATTGCAAGAAATGGAGTATGTCAAATGAGATGATACACCTACGTTACTTGCAAGTTGCAACAGTAAGTCACATGCATTAACATGTGGAAACAAGTACAAGTTCACTCAAAGTATTTCATCTAGATCAGAATAAATCACCTTTTGCAGCCTGTTTTGCTTCTCCTGCTTTAATGAATGAATAACCCCAGTCAATCTGGCAAGAGTGTCATTGCTGATGCTCTGTAGTGTACCTTTTGATGAATAACCCAAGCTCGGGTGAATTTCATTTAATATCTTTCGAAAATCAATTGACATTACTACTGAAAGCTCAGTAATAGAACTGATATGAGTCTTCACTTTCTGCTGGCGCAAGATCTGGTTGGAGAAAAGAAAAAGGAACTAACGTCACTCAAAAAGCAACTAAAAGACAATTACAAATATTGTATGACTATATATTCTGAATTTGGTAGAACCTTTTCATTCTGAAGTTCCTGGAGGTGTGACTTGAGCTCGCCCAGTTTCTTCACTGTCAGGTCAGATTGATCAACTTCTGCATCTGTGAGACTTTTGGACTGCCCGCAGCAAGCTATTTCAGCACATATCTGAGAAATCTGGGTCTTTATGTTTGAAAATTCCTTAATTCTATCATCTTTCTTTGACCTCAAATCCTCTAAGACAGGTCTTATGGTAGCTAATTGCTGCTTAAGAGTGCCCTTTCCCTTTCAAATGCAAAACTGAATCAGTTGAATAGATAGCTTGCTAATTCAACTAGCATAGTGCTAAATGTGCACAGGTACAAACATGAGATCATGGACTCATCAAGCATGAGATTATAGTAATTAATTCAAAAAAAAAGATGGAAATAAATCAATCAGAGAATCTCATAATGATTATAGTGAACAATATGTTGAAAATTGTTGGAAATAGCATAAAAAAGTAGATAGCATTCACAAAATTCACTTTGATAAAATGAGGCACGTACATGCCTCCTGTATAGACATTATTAAGAGTTAAGACTAGATAGTCTTCTGTGTCATTCTTTCTCAGTAATGTAGGAAAAAGAAGTAATTGATAATTGATATATGCTAAAATTACACTTACGATTTACATAAAAGTAGACAAAAGAAAGTATGGATGTTATCAAAAGAAAACATCTAGCTCTGTCATGTTTGAGGTTCCCATTCCCAATGGTCCTCTTTGACACAAACTTTATTGTAGTATAGTGTATAAGGATATAAGGATTCCAAATTGATAGCAATAGCCACAAAGCAAAATGGGAATCTACCCGTGAGAATGTGGTGCATTCCCCAAGGGAAAAAAAAAGATTGGTGACTTCAGCTTCAGCATCAGCTAACGACCGGTATAAGTCAGCCTTGTGCTTTCTCGTTTCTTCAACCTTTCGGTGATAAATATCAAGGCATTCTTGCTCCAGTTGAAGAAGCATATTGTCTCTATCACTGTCACTCTCCCCAATCTCGTCCCATATCACCTGGAAAAAAACAAGAGATCATTAGTTTATACTACACAGGTTACATGTGAAGCAATACAATGTATTCTTAGTCGAAAGTCTTAGTCGAAAGGTTTTAAATTGTAAACGCAATATTGTGTTTTTGAGAGTATCCTCAACCGCATCGCAACAGCAATTATGACCGCATGAGACACATTTTCCCACAATTGTTCACAATTGCAGTAAACACAATGCAACTGCAATTTAAAACCATGACAACAATTTAATATATCACAGGTTTACCTAGACTATGCAGCAGCAACAGCTCCTCATAAGCTCAACCAATAAAATTTCCAAGTGACACTACCAAGACCAACGACCTAACATTTGTGATGAATATTATACAGCATGCCTATTTATTTTACATAATTTAAAATTATAAATCTGTGAATAAAAAAATCAATGAATGAGCATGTTACCACATATAGGGTTTATCATGAACCAAAGTCAATTTTAACCAAACTCTGAAGCTGCAAATGGCTCCTTTAATTCAAATTGCACTAGACACTCGTATGCTCACACAAAAGAATACATGAACACAGAATAATCTCATTAATAGCATCTGCTTGAACCAATCACATTAATGTGAATATTCTAGAGTCAGCAGAAAGCCGGAATTCTTTCGAAAACAAGCAAAAGAAGCATCAAAACTTAGAGCAAGGAAATGAAGAGAAGCAGAAAATGGGAAATGCTATAATTTCCACCACTCTATCTCAATATCCAAATAATGAGAAACAAAATTGACAGCAGTGAGTTAATGTTAGTGAGGAAATATCGGTGAAAAACCTGCAATTGCCGGAGGAGAGAAGCGCAGGTGGTGCGAGAGGGAGAAAGGGAGTGAGGCATGGCCGCCATTTTTGCGAAGACGAAGAAGAGCAGCCAGAGAATGAAACCCTAGCTAGAAGAGAGAGATGAAGAAATCAGAAACGGCGAAAGTTACGAGCGTTGGTTTTGGGAAATTCATTAGAGAAGAATAAGATCCCTTGATTTGTGTTTTTGACAAATTACCTTTTTGAAACTCAACGCTTCGCTTTTGGGTTTTGGCGCCAAACACATATGTTTCGATTTTTCTATATTTTATATATTTTTTGTGTTTTACCAAAAAAAAATTTGTGCTTGCATAAGCTTATGATAAAAAGGATTTGAATGGAATTGATTTTCTAAAATTAATTTAGTTAGGAATGAGTTTGAAGTGAAATGATTGATGTTTGAAGGTTTTCGTTTTGAAAGCAAGTTTGATGTAAAATCGAGTGTAAAATTTTCAACCCAATGCAAAAACTACTTTTTATAGCTTATAGTCAAAATCGCTTCTGAAGGCAAAATCAATTTTACTTTATAGTAACCGAACATATCATTTTTACTAAAATCATCATGTTTGACAGGGGACAAAATCAATTCTAAAAGTTTCTAACGTGAAACCAAACACACGCTTAGGCTAAGGTAGCGTTTGGTACCAAATTTTGAAAAAATATTTTTGGAAATGTTGACATGAGAATAAAAGTTTCGTATGTTTTTTCGTCAAAAAAAAATCATATGTTTAGTACAAGTTTTTAAAAAAATTATTATCAGGTATAAAAGATATCTGTAAATAAAATTAGTAATTAGTAGCCAAAAAAAAACTTGAGAAAACTCTTTCGATGTGTGAAGGTGGGAAAGAAATATTCATGGAATGTGATTCTCATGAATGTAATTTACCCGAAAATAAAACATTCCAGTAACCAAACGCAACCTAAGGACAAAACTTAGGTACGATTTAATAGGTACATTTAGTGTTGTTTTTCAATAAGATTATGACATGTGTAACAACTCATCAATGAAAACATAACATGTGTATGAGCTGTTATACATGTCATAATTCTATTAACAACATCACCTAGTGTACCTTTGGATTTGTACCTAAGTTTCTTCCTTAGGTTAAAGTATACTTTTGTTCCCTTATTTTTATTTTAGTCTTCAATTTGGTCCCCTATTATTTTCAATGTGGTCTTTTTCGTTTGAATTGTGATACGGAAAGGACCACATAGGCGTAACTTTTACAAAATAAGAAATCATTTATAACCAAAAAAGAGACTATGTGGGTTTAACTTTTGTAAAATAAGAGATTATTTTGAAATAAGAAATAAAAGAACGATCACATGGTATAATCTTACAGAATAAGAGATCATTTTAGAATAAAAAATAAAAGAGAGACCAAATTGAAATCGAAAATAAAATAAGAGACCAAAAGTATAGTTTAGCCTATTTATTAACTAATTATTTATTAACTAATAATATGGTCGATATGATTTTTTATATTAATTTTATTTATCTATATAAAAGACTGTTATCTATTAATTTTTTATCCTAAATATATCGACATATATATATATTGACAAATATCCTAAATATATAATTAGTCAGTGAAATATGAGAGGTATTATAAATTATTATTTTTTTAATTTATGAGAAGATAAATGAAAAATTTAATTAAAATAATAAGCATAAAAATGAGAGAAAAATAAAATAAAATATAATCTATAAATTCAAACGCTACTTCAAGTAAAGATAGCATCGTTTATCAAACACATCTAACTTGGTAAAAAAAAAATTAATGATGTTATTATTTATAATTAGTTGGTTTTATTACACTTTCTGTTTATAATGTTGTATACTGTTCGGTAAATAATTTTTATTTAATTTATTTTAATAACTTTGGCAATCAAATCTATTATTTATTATTTATTTTAATAATCTTGATAAACAAAGGAAAGAAAGAAAAAGCATGCTTAAGGAGGAAGCAAGAATGAAGAATCTGCGACGTTGCGCCCATCCCAATAGCATACGTATTGGGTTGAATTGAAGCTTATCGAATTATTACTAGTGTATGGACCCGTGCCAAGCACGGAGAATATATACTTTTTTAGGATTTTATTTTAAATTTTAATTCTTGAGTTTATGTTCTTAAGGTACATAAATTTTTGTAGGGAATTATATACCAAAATTTGTTAAATAATTATTTTGTCTAAATGGTCAATCACAAAATATAACAAATAGTAACCCTAATAATTATTATTGATAATACAATACATATAACGACTCTTAAATATATATAGTAAGTACATACGATCTACTACACAGTTTTATTATTAATAATATAATTTAAAAAATAAGACATATATTAAGAATATACAAAAAAAAGCATAATATTTGAAATAGATATTAAAGTTTCATTGTGAATTTTTTTTCAAAACAAAATTATATCTATAGAAAATATATTCGTCTATCATATTATTGTTTTTGTTATTAAAAAAATATTTTGAGTTAATTTTCCTCTTTCCCCGTGCTAGTGGATCATTTTTCAAAAATGTATTTATCTACCATATTATTATTTTTCTTCTATCTTAAAAATTTATTAGATTTATTTCTACTCTTTTCCCGTGCAAGTTAACTTTTTAAGATAATATATTTATCTATCATGCTATTTTTATCTTTTCTATTGAAAATCTATTTGATTTATTTATCCCCTTTTCGAGCAATTTAACCATTTTTAGAAAATATATTTGTCTGTATCATTTTTTTTCTCTGTTGAAAATCTATTTCAATTAATTCAACTCTTTTCCCCTTGCAATGAACCATTTTTAGAAGATTTATTTATATATTATTTTATTAATCTTATTCGTATTCTCTCTTAAAATCTATTTGGTTTATCGTTTTTCTTATTTTTTTATGCAAGTTAAACATTTTTAGAAAATATGTTTATCTACGATATTACTTTTCTCTTCTCTTTTTCCTTATAAGATAGGAAACCTATTTTCTTGTGTCCTGCACCGAAGTATGTAACACCATGTTTTTCGTATGCTCCTTTGTCAGTAAATACATGCTTTAATGTGTTTATTTTTGATAAAATCTAGAGGATAATTTTATTCAAAATAAAATCATTTTCTTGTGTTGTTTTACCGTATGAAGTCACAGTAAAATTTTCGGTAGAAAATTTAGACGAAAACCGGTCTGGGTTCTCACTGTCAGTATAAGTTTACTGAGTTAGAGACCAAATTTTAATTCGTGAACGAGACGGTTAGTGTTTTTATGATGTTTTGTGTGGGTTTGGAGTTTTTCGAAAAATCTTGTTTGCGGCCAAATCTTAGGGATTTCCTGGGCGAAATCGTCCGGAAATACAATCGGGGAAGTCATCTGATACGCAATGGAGCAGAGCATCAAGAGGATAAAGTGACACGAATTGACTTGATGTGAAGGTTATGACACACATCAAAAAGTGAATCGTGATTTTTTTTCAAAAATCTCACTTTTTCATCTTTCTCTCTCCAATCACATCACATCACCTTAACTTCTTATCCTCTCTACAAGCAACTCACCTTCTTTCTTCTCTTCTTTCTTCCTCTCCCAAAACCGTGACCCTCTCCTCTCACTCTCTATAAACACTCTTCATTTCCACACTTCATCATTTTCCTCCATTTCTCACATTTACACTTTATTACATTTCTTCTTCTTTTTCTCTCTTACAAAGTTTACATTTTTATCAAGTTTTTCTCTTAGAGTTCTTCATCAAAGTTGTTCATCTTGTTAATGGTAATACTTCTATGTAGTTCTTTTTCAAAGTTTCATCTTTTGTTTCAAAGTTTTCTTCATATGTCCTTTATGTGCTTTTAACTTCTAAAACCTCTCAAAATGGTAGAAAACTCATTTTGAGTTGAAACCACTTTCTATATTCTTGTATTTACTCACACTATCACATACTAAAAGGTTGTGTAAAACAAAGTTTCCAAACCTCTTCTTCCTAAGGAGGTCGAAACCATGTATATGGTTTAGGTGAATCTTGTTTCAACTTTTACATGTATGAGTTTGTATTTGAGTTTCATTCCGAGATGATCATGGACCAAGGCTCCCTTATGTTAAATGATGCTATGTCTAAGTGATTGGAAAGTTTAACTATTTTTACCCTATTTTTATGTAAAGACCAAAACCAATGAGTTTTAAGGTAATGGTGTTTAAGTTTTGTTTTCCAAAATGATCATGGATTAAGACTCCTTGATATAGAAGGATGTTAAGTCCAAGCGATTGGAAAGTTTGAAGATTTCTAACCCTTATTTCTTGAAAAGGCCGAAACCTTAAATGGTTATGGCAAAGATGTTGAGTTTTGTTTTCCAAATTGATCATGGACTAAAAAGCTCCTTATGTTAAAGGATGCTATGTCTAAGTGATTGGAAAGTTTAAAATATTTTATTGCTTTATTTTCCTATGATGGCCGAATGTAACATTTGACCTAGGATGTGTTATTTTATTTTGTTTTCCAAGATGATTATGGATTAAAGCTCCTTCATGTTAAAGGATGCTATGTCCAAAAGATTGGATGATTTAAAGATCTCTAACCTCACAAATTTGTTAAGACCGAACCTAAGAGTTCATGGTTTAAGACATTTGATTTTTCCATTTTCCGAAATGATCATGGTTTCAAGCTCCTTACTATGTATAGATGCTAACCTAAAGAGATCGGAAAGTTTAGAAATTCCTAGCCTATTTACCTATGCTTGGTCGAAACCCTAAGTCAAGTACTTCGTGGGATTTTTAATTCAACTTTGATAAAAGATTGTTGTTCATGAACTTCTAGCACTTAAGGATCATAAATCAAAGAGTCGCATAAATTTCGGAAACCCATAATCCTAGTTTAATATATGAGCCGAACCTATACCTTGTGGTTAGTGTTCTCGAGTTTATTTTTTTTACTCATGATTTTATGTTGGTAACCTTACACTTCCATCGTCGGAGAAGCGAGGATGTTCCTGAACCTTCTTTTCAAATCCAAAACTCTTAACTCCGACGCGAGGTAAGAAGGGATTTCCTAAAGATATTCAATAACTATATGCATGTGTGTATGTGTTTAACTGGATATTTATATGTTGATTGAGCTTACTTGGTTATCTAATGTACTTGAACTGTTATGCTATTATCTGATGTTGAACTGTGCTTGTTCTAAATGTTATAATGCATATCTGTGATGAATCGCTTTCAATCGTGATATTAGCATTGAACCGAGAATATATACTGTTGTTGATTGAAAGTTTGCTAAGCCAGACTTGTGTATGTGCTCAACTGTTATAAGGATTAAAAACATTAATAAGCTTTGAAGATGAAAGGATTGATGTTCTTTTCCAAAAGCTCATTAACTTAAAGTGCTTGTTTTAAATGTTGAAATGGTTTTGGTGAACTATTATTATACAAGAGAAGAATCCTTTTCGAACCATGTGTCTTCAAGTGAAAACTTTCAAGATTATTTGGCAATATCCTATTGGGGATTTTCAAAGATAAAAGTATTTCAAAGATGCTTTATAAAAGATTTTCAAAGAAAAGGTTTTCTCCTAAATGTTTTAGAAACTTCCCGATAGCCTGGATAGGTTATCGAGGATTCGGTTTTGAATATGATTTTCACTGAACGAAAAATAAGTACTTAAGAAAGAGAATCTAGTACGTGAGACGTCGCCTCTGGTATTCAGTTATACGCACGTGATATTGGATCAGTGTTAATTCGGGGCCATGGGTCATATTCATGATGTTCTTGACTGAGAGTCCAATTCTCGAAATCGAGGACAATGCGTTCTGATTTCGTTGTTGTGGGCTATTGTCCTTATCATGATAAGTTCAAAACATGAATAAAAGCATAAGTGATTTATATGACCACAGCCCTTGACTGCGGCATCGGTCTCGGGCGTTGTGATTGAGCATTCGGATTGTGTGTCCTGTGTTCCAGAGTTTTCAAGTGATGGGGAAATGATGATTGAATCGTAAGTTTTGAGCTGCGACAGCGAAAAAGAATGAACACAAAAAAAAAATTGAATAAAATATTTTCTCATGTGCATTTCCCCAGGCAGACGTGCTTTCTTACATATCAGATACAAGGTGGTATCTGGTAGTCAGTCCGTGTGACCGGTTCAGAGGCACATGTGATGTTGCTCGTCCTGAGACCTTAAATACATGAGGGTATGGAGGCAACTGCCCGGTGGGCTAGAGATTGACCAACTCCAACTCATCTCTGGTGGAAAACGGTGTTGATATCTCATGAGATTAAGTTAGAGCCTGATATTGAAGTGTCATGCATATTTTCAAAGGTTGACTGTGCGGGTTTGAGACCCCTTTTATATCACTGTTATGTTATGTATATGCATGATTTAACTGCTTATATGATTATGTGATGTATGTATCATGTATATGGTTGTTGTGGGATATATCTTATGACGGTGTCTCACTCTTGCACATCTATATGTTCTGTTCTTTTCTTCTTGTATCGGGTATGCGCGTGCTTTTAGATGGATCCGAACGTTCCCTTGGCACAGTCAAGCTCGAGGAGTGAAGTGTTTGATCATGCTGGGACGACAGGGAACTGGACTATACATGAGGGTGCGACGACCGCGACTTATCGAGGACCAGTCACGACTACCGGGACGAATGCTAACGGAGTGCCCGTACGAAGGGTTCATACCGTCGAGACGAGGACTGTGGCGCTTCCACCTCCATGATACTACCTTCATACGCTACAAGTCACCGGTCTCCTTCATGAGCATTTTGATCCACTTGAACCGCTTGCGGAGGATCCAGTGGAGGAGGATCCCGAGGAAGAACCTCTTGAGCTGATAGAGGTCGAGGACGGGGAGGAGCTAGAGTACCATCCGCAGGATCCCGGAGATGACGACGTCCCTATCGACGATGGCAGTGACGTTATCGATCCGGCATCTGATATCTCGTCTGGGGGTAGCGTCCGTGGTCACTCTGCATGCAAGAGGCATTGGTAGATCGTTCGTCGGCTTTTGGAGTTGTCCCGATAGTCCCTAGACCTTTAGAGCCATCTTTGGAGTCTTGTACCCAGTTCCCTATCCCCGATTTGATGTTTTTTTTACCTGTTTCTTCAGTAGCTGTTTTAGTGTATGTTGGCCGGTTCGACAAGGCCTGTTCTGTAATCAAACCTAAGATCCCAAGTGGGACGGTTATATTTATATAAATGATGTTTATTTTCATGTTCTGAGTGTTCATCACCTTTTCTTAACTTCCTTCAACAAAAAAAATAAAATTTGAGTACCCTTTTTCAGTAACCCTATATAAAAGGTTATTTTTCTGAAAGCGACCAACGTTTTAAATAGGTTTCTTTTATGCAACGGGTAACCATATGATGCCGGGTTTTAGTGTGTCACATTAGTTGGTATCAGAGCTAGTCGAGTCTTTCGGGAATGTATGTGTTTAGGTCTGTTGTGTTGAAGTTGTGTTTTTCTTTGTCTGGATGTTGTTTGAATTACTTCTTTGAGGTAATGTGTGATAACCCGTGGTTCACATCCCTTTTTTGGTTGTTATCTGACTGCTTGTGTGGTATAGGTCAGTATGAACCAGAGAGGTGCTCGTGGACGTGGACGAGGCTATGTAGGAATGGATTTTCACGCCCTGCGCCGGGTCGACGTGGTTGTTGCCATAGCTCTTTGATGGCTAATGCCGCTACCTAGAACCAACAGAGCAACAGAGAGGCGTAACAGCTGCGAGAGGAAGGCATATGGATGCTTTCCGACGTAATAATCCATCGCAGATTTGATGGAGACGTGGATCCAATAAAGGTCGATCTTTGGATTCGAGGAGCTAGAGAAAATCTTCGATCCCGGTACACACTCCGAGAGGAATCTAAGGTACTCTATTCCGTGTTCCAGCTAGTGGGTGATGCTGGGTACTGGTGGAAGGGCACCAGGCAGTTGTTGGAGGCTGAACACCAGGCGATCACTTGGGGAGTATTTCGTGGCAAGTTTCTAGACAAATACTTTCCCCAGAGTGCCCGGGAAGAGAAGGAGCAGGAGTTCATGAGGCTAAGTCGGCGAGACCTGACAGTATGGGAGTATGCGGCGGGGTTTGAATCCATTGCTAAGTATTTCTATTTCTTTCAAGACAATCCCAGTGAGGAATGGAAGTGTGAGCGGTTCAGCTTGGTCTGCGCTTCGAGATTAAAGAATCGATATTGCCGTTGGAGATCGGGAACTTCCAAGCACTAGTGGAGAAGTGCTTGGAAAATTGAGATGATGCGCAAAGGAAGGGACAACAAGGGAAGCACAGGAGGACCTGTTCGTCCCAAGAGCCAGAATCAAGGCCAAATTTCAAAATGGAAGCAGAACCAGAGGAAGCTGTATCACCAGGCATCTAGCTACAACCAGAAACAACAACAAGCTCGTCCCTGTTTTTGAATGGTACCATATACGATTTAAATTCAAAACTTAGTCCTCCAGTCAAAAATTAAGTAAAAAAGAAACTTTCTAAAGCATAAAGAAAAAGCTAATTCGAAAACATATAGCCCCGATTATGAAGACATGAATCAAGTTATGTCTTTAGCTGCAACAACAACAACAACAACAACAACAACAACAACAACAATAATAATAATAATAATGGTAATAAATAAATAAAAAAGGAAGAGAAGAAAATCTCAAGATCGTGAGATTTTTTGAAGGGGTGCTTCCAATGACATTCAATATCATAATAACAATGCTCTAGAAAATACATATCAGAAGAGAACTTCTTTCATTTCATTTCCATGTGCATTTTAGCATAGTAACATTGCTCTAGAAAATACATATCAGATGGAAATATCGTTCTTACTGATTTTTTCAATTTGGATCTATTTCGAAGACCAGCAAGCTTATCCTCATTGGGCTCGTGATGATGGTGCTTCTCACGACATACAATATCAACACACATATATAAATATCATTTAGCGACATGAAAATGAAGACATAGGGGAGAAAATTATCACCAACACATTGAAGAGGTTCAACAGAAAATAGGAAAGAAAGAGGAGAAAGAGAGTTTATTTGAGAGGGAAAAAACGAAAAGAAAATCAAGAGGGGGATATGGAAAATAAAACAAAATAAGAAAAGAAAGGGAAAGAATGGTGTACTTTACCTTATAGCGATGACGATGCTTCCCAGGACTTGCAATATCAACCCATAAAGAGGGTTGAAATTTAGCAACATGGAAATGAAAAAAAAAATAGAGGACAACATTATTACCAACACAATATAGAGGTTGAACAGAAAACGAAAATAAAACTAAAAGAAGAAAATGAAAAACAAAACAGAATAAAAAAAAGGAAGAAAAATGTTTATCTCATAGCAACTTGTCAAAATTTAGAAAATATTAAAAAATTTATAATTCAAATCAAAATCTCAAATCGAAACAAATTTAAATAAATTAATAATTCATCCTTAAATAATGACAGGTAAGTATGATGATATGTCATTGTTAAAGTGACCTTGAGGTAATTTGTATATATAATAGATTAGGAGCCAACGTGGCGTTCAAATGAAGCAACACGCACATCGTAGTGAGTTCGTTCAAAAACTGGTTCCACAGAGTGTGTGTGTGTGTGAAAACAAAGCCTTGTTTCGAAAGTAAGAAACCGAATGAGAGCAACCTCCTCTTCTTCGATTCCATCGCTTACCTTCTTCTTCGTCCTTTCTGCACTGTTCTCGATCCAAGGATCTCTGGGTGTTTGCTCTGAATACGATCATTCGCCATCCGCAATGGCCACGCTCGGAGGCGTGCGTGATTCCCACGCATCTCAAAACAGCGCCGAAATCGAATCCCTCGCTCGCTTCGCAGTCGACGAACACAACAAGAAACAGGTTCTCATCATCATTAATCCTATAATTATTTCTCTACCTTATCAACAAAGTAGGTTTAGCTATCTCATTTGTGAATATGTTGGATTGTGTTGAAGAATGCACTTCTAGAGTTTGCGAGGGTGGTGAAGGCACGTGAACAGGTTGTTGCTGGCACGCTGCATCATCTCACTCTGGAGGCTATTGATGCTGGTGAGAAGAAGATCTATGAAGCTAAGGTGTGGGTTAAACCATGGATGAACTTTAAAGAACTCCAAGAGTTCAAGAGTGCTGCTGATGCTGCTCCCTCGTTTACTTCTTCGGATCTCGGTGTCAAAAAAGGTATATATTATCTTCTAAAGCGATCATTTTCGATATGCCTAAAAAATCAAAAGAGCAGAGACAGATAAGACAGAGCAGAGGGAGAGTGGTAGACATGGGGTGGAGAAGAAAACATAACCCTGGAGGATGCAAGGGTAAAGTGCAAGCAAAGCATCACTAAAAATAGAAAACCAATGAAAAATAAAGGTTTAATTAATCCGTAATCCTTCAACTATTTGAGAATTTTTTAAATAGCTTCCTATACATACATAATTTGTAATTGCGTCCTGAACACATAAAAAAAATTATAATTGGAACCTTGTACACTTCTTAAATTGTAATTGAAACCCTTATACACTTCTTTGTTAGGGTTACTGGGATGTATTTGAATTTTTAAAAAAAATACTGGGACATATTTGAATATTTTCCAAAAGTTCAGGACCCACAAATGGCAAGTGAATTTTTTACTGATTATTGGTATATTTTGAAGTTTATGTATAGCGATCCAATGCTAAGGAAATTTTGATCTGAAATAGTGAGCTGAATAAGAATACCCCCATTTCATGTACCTAGAAAAGTCTCGAATCATTTCAAGTACCCATGTCACGGACCAAACTGTACCATGAACCATATAACACTGGTCATGAGTAGATTGTGCTTTGAAAGAGTGTAGTCAAGTATTGGTGATAATTAATCAATGTTCCGTGCCCTCGAGGTGATAAAATGCTCTATTGTGCATCATTATAGATAAATGAACTACAAGTTAGTTGTCTTGGATGTTATCATTGAATCTAAATGCGTTGGAAAAGTTATGAAGTTGGGGAAGATGAAGAATTTGATGGTTTCATGTCTTATAGAATAGTACAACTCCAGGATGTGAGTACTTTGAGTTTTATTTAAATTGGGATTTGCAAGGACTGTTATTTATCCATGAGAAATTTCCATTGAAAATATAGAAAGAGGCTTTTAGAAGGGAGGTCTTATTGGGGTGGGGTGGGTAGCTCAACTGGTTAGCTCAACCGGTTTGAGCTAAGGGTATAAGGAGTTGGAGGAGTAGGAGGTTCAGGGTTCAAACCCTGGCAAAGCAGGAAAAATATTAACATAACTAACTACTAACATTTGCCTATCAAAATAAAAAAAGAAGGGAGGTCTTATTATTCGTAGTCATAATTATTTTAATAAAATCCTGTCAAATCTGCCTTGCTTATGGTTGCTTCCCTTTGCATGTATCTCATGTAGAATGTAGAATATATGAAAGCAAATTGTTGTTGATACCATTTGTGCTGGGCTGTTTTGCTTTCAGATGTTCACAAGCCAGGATGGCAATCTGTGCCAACACATGACCCTCAAGTTCAGGATGCAGCAGATCATGCTCTGAAGACTATCCAGCAGAGGTCTAATTCACTTCTGCCTTATGTGCTTCATGAGGTTGTTGATGCAAAGGCTGAGGTCAGTGCATTTTCTGTGCTCTTGAAATTTTCTTGGTCTAGTCTGTTTGCTCAACTGGTTTTGGAGAGTCACATGGTTGAGTTGAGTGGAATTGTTGGTTTTGGAGAGTCACAATGGATCCTAACAAGAACTGTTATTTAATCAGTGATCTTGGTGTCATGTTGCTCACAAAGATATGTAATTTAGTGACTAAAACCTTAGATAAGAAAAATTGCATTTGGGCTGCTGGATTGTTTTCAAGCTTCTTTTTTTTTATTATTATTGTTGAGGCGTTAACATTGGTTTATCATGGCTGTCTAAATTGATATGCAGGTCATTGATGATTTTGCGAAGTTTGATTTGCTCCTGAAAGTCAAGCGGGGAGACAAGGAAGAGAAGTTCAAGGCAGAGGTACACAAGAATAATGAAGGGGGGTTCCGTGTAAATCAGATCGAACCAGATCATTCCTAATCCTGATCTGAAGCTTGGTCACAGTAGCAATATAGGCCCCGTTGGCCCATAAATAAGCACTTTGTTGTATGTATGGTACACACAACTAATACTTTATCGGATATTGCTCTTATGATCTGTATTAACTATCTGTATCTATTAACAATAGTTACAATACCCTTTCTTTGTGCCTGTGGCCAACTAATTCTTGTTTTGCATCGTGTATAGGCTCATATAATAATATAACAAGAAAGCAACCATGATCTTCTTTACATTAGTAACTTAACATGTGGTTATTGACCCTAGACTAGGCCTAGCCTTCATGGAACATGTTTGATTCCAATGCGGGACGCCTGGCACCCCGTATAGTTAACAAGATGATGGGGTGTTTTTTGTTTTGTTAAAAAAAGAGAAAAACACTTATGTTGCCAGTGCGACTCATGAAGGTGTGTCATAGAGTAAAGAAAGTGGGAGAAAAATTTAAGTCAGTGGCAACCCTTCTTTGCTCCCCGTGCTTGATTGATCATTCTTTGTTACTAAAGCAACCCTTCCTTTTTAATCCATCCAATTGTCTTCCCTGTCTATCGATATAGTGGCTGTTTGTTTTAGATTGTTGCCAACGCCAACTGTATTTTGGGGTTACTATTCATGCATCTTGATACTGTTCATACGTTTGTTTACGAAACTCCGTTAGAAATAATTGATTCCTGGGTCAAAACTGAGTTTTGTGGAAGCAAAAATTTCTTGCTTAAATAATTGATTCTAGATATAGGCCCCACAAAATTCTACATATTTATACTTCAAAAGTGATTTTACTTTATCATCCAAACAAAATCAATTCTTCTAAACTCACTTTTAAAATACCTAAACCAAACACAATCAATTTTTTTAACCTTGATTTTTCCAAAATCAATTCTTCTAAAATTAATTCTTCCAAAATTAATTCTATCAAAATCTAAAATAAACGGACTGATAGCATGTAGGCCTTTCTCAAAGGGTCAAAGGAGCTAGTATAGTCCTCCTTTTGATTCAAATGAACGAGTCCTTGTGGGAAAGGTAAAATGATGAGGTTGCAGAGTTCACTTGCATTGGCTTGCTATCATGTCAAAATCTACAGCTCCGAGCTCCCATGTATCTAAAAACTCATTCTTTGCATATGAGTCATTGATATGAAAGATATATCGTTCAACCATTATAATGGTTATTTGTAACTTGTTAAACAGGTTAAAACATTGCAAAAAAAAAGAAGGTCTCTACTTCCTCGTCACTACTGCCTCTGCCACCATCATTCTATCACCGCCTTATCATTAGTCATAGATTCCGGGTACCATAGTCCCTGTCACCTTCCTCCATCCACCACCGCCATGGATTCCAACCACCACCATCCACCATCACCAATAGTCCAATATAGTGACCAATTCATTCTCCAATAATTCATTCCATTTCATCTTCACTTGTTCTCTTTATCTCTCTAAAAAATCACATCAAACCCAAAAATCAAAACTCCTAAGTCAATGAAATGAACTGACCGCGCTGTCGCCACGCGCCAAAAAGAACGAGCGTTTACAAAATTAATGCAGATAGGGAAGCGACAACTCGAGTATCGTCTCTCAAGGACTCTTTAGTGTTGTTATTATTAACAGAAAATCAAAAGTTAGTTTTTGGGGGGTTTTGAGAGACTAAAACTAAATTAAGAAGCAAAACAGAAAACAAAGCAAGAAAACAGAGCAGTTACCAAATAAGCTAAGCGATTAACCCCATCATTTCTCGGTTTCCCAACTATCATCGGTTCATGCAATCCTAAGCAGATTCTAATCCCCTCCCGGTTGTAGCAATAATTCACAAGCGGAACCACTACTACGGATATATGTCCCTATTCCCGAATTAAGCAAACGGGGTTAAGCCCTTCGTGAACTAAGCGAACACGAAACGAACACACGCGAATTAAGCAAACGCGATTAATTATAGGAACATGATATCACCGAGATAAACCAACACAACACAATATACTCCTGAATTAAGCAAACAGAAATATAAAGCATGGCATTGAAAAGAGAAAAGGAAATGAAACAGGATTACAGAAACCTCAAGTCTTAACAGAAACCAATCACAGTAGATTAATCTAGGAGACTAATTCTCCATTACAGACATAAGCAGAAAAGAAAAGGAAAGGAAAATAAACTATTGAAACTACCACTACTCCTACTGACTAAAAACCAGCCAAAAAAAACTCTCTTTTCTCGCCCCGATGCGTTCGCTTTTATAAGCTTCTCGCGCGTCACGCAGCGTGATGTATGTCACCGGCCAGGCCGTGATCGTTTCCGCCAAGGGTGACTTTTCACATTCTGGTCCGTTACGGCAGTGATGTATATCACGGGCAGGCCGTGATACATTCCGACTTTTGGTTTCTCTATTGTCACGGCCGTGACCTTCATCACGCCAGGCCGTGATCCTTTCGACTTTTCATGATCTTTCTCATCACGGCCGTGACCACCGTCACGACCGGGCGTGATAGCCTCGCTCGAGATACACTTCCTTCTTTGCTCTTTTTATTATCCTGCAAACAAGAAAAAATAGTAAATACTTTATTCAACTCTAAAACAACTAAATTAACATAAAAACACTTTACAGACTCGAAATACTACTTAAGGACAATCAAGTCTAATTTGGGTGAAAATGATATAAAATTAGCACAAAGCCAAGGTCTTTACTAGTTATAAAACCAGTCAAACAGAGGCTCATCAAAATACCCCAAACTTAAACTTTGCTTGTCCTCAAGCAAACTACACTCAAAAACTTAAAAAGACTCAAGACCTAGCAAGCTCATAGGTTTCAATCAACTTTCACACAGATTTCAAGCAATTTAACAAAACAATTTTTCTTTCAATGTTCCCTCCTTTCAAGCAAAGTAATCCCCACATGCATTTATTCTAAACAATTGAGAGTTTCATAATTCAAACAATCATTAATCAAAGTAGGGGATCTAAGTTACACACAAAAGAGAGATCACCAAAATCAAACAACTGCCTTCCTCACAAGGGAAATTTATGTTCACTCAATCACTCAATTTTTGTCAGGCTAACATTTTCACTCAATTTTCACTTTTAAGAGCACTTCCCAAAAATTTGATTTTCATCTCTAAATAGTTCCCACAGAAAATATGCAAGCAACATCAAAAGGACTTTTATGGGTTGTAATGGGGCCTGGCTAAGGGTAGGATATACAAAGGAAACTAGGCTGAAGACCCTAGGAACTAAGAGAGCATGAACATTATTTACACTTTGAATTTAACTCAAGTTCCTTTTCTCTTTTCTTTTCATTTGCATTGGGTGACTACAGCCTTTTTATTTCTTTTTGGCATTTTTGCACTTTTACTTTTTTTTTTTTCTTTCCTCTTTTTCTATTTTTTTCTTTCTATTTTTCTTTTTCTTTTCTTTTTTTCAATTTCTCAATCCCAACAGCACATATCCACCTTGTAGCCACCCCAAACTTTGGTTTCTTGCACCCATTCTAAGATTACATGCTCTCCTAATCCTAAGATCGGGTTAACATGGTTTTCCAGATTTTTGGGCTTATAACATTAGGTTATCAAGAATTAATCAGGCTAACAGGCTCAAGGGGGCTAACTAGGGAACATGCATTAGGAATTGTTTTATTCAGGCCAAGTAGCTATTTACAAAGAAAGTGCCTAAATCATCTGAAGCAAACACATAAACATGCAAACCAAAAAGAGATTCAAGCAAATTCAGGGAAGTGCAGTCAAAAGTGATTTTCACACAATTTAAAACATGTTGGAGGCTCAAAACCTCACCTGGACATTTTTTTGCAAATTATTTGACAGAGATTCTATCCCTAGTGTGTGCTTCCTATCACCCCAAACTTATCATAAATCATGCCATCATAACAAAATCTCAAAGTTCAGTTTTCAATCATATGGGGATCATTTTTCTAAAATTTTCAAGTCCTAGGGGGAAAACAGTCAACACTATCATGCAATCAATCTATGCAATTTCAATCAAATCCATCAAACTTGCCACTACTAGACTCAACACAACTCCTGAGCTTCTCAAATTATTCAGGAGCTTTATTAAAACAAAACAGAAATAAAGCAAGGAAAAGAAAATTAAAAAGAAGAAAGGGTTAAGAAAACTCATTGAAGGGCGGTTCCACCAGGATCCCATTGCTTGTAGCATAAGGCCCACGTGGTGGCCAAAGGACTGAAATTCATTCCATGCTTCCATGACTTGCAGCCTTGATTTGGAAGTGGGTGCTTGACAATCATGATGACTTCGCTGAGTGCGGCGGACTTCTCACTCCCCTTGGGGTCACAGATGACCTCCTTCTCTATGAAATCCTCCCAATAGAATCGGAGTTCAACCGCTTGGACTGGCCATGGTGCCAAATCCAAGGGTGCAAAATCCAGAGCTGGTGGCTCCTCAGGGGGAGGTGGCAAACAGTTAGAAAGTGTTACTGGTGCTGCTTCAAATTCTGCACTTTCTTCATCCACTGCACTAACAAATTTTTCACCTGCTATACACGCAGAAATTTCAGCACACACCACACAAAGGTTAGAGTTAGTACATATATTACAAGAAAATGAATCAGAAAAAGTTAGAATGTCTGGAAATTCTTCAATTAATTCATCCACCCCATCAGTCTCAACACACGCATCTGTTCTACTTGAATCATCTACTCCCAAGGGTTCTTCTTTATCTTCAGGCACGGGGGAGCAGCTGCCCTCTTGATCCTCCTTTTCTAAGTTTCCTGAACAGAACAAACCTGCAAAACGATCCGCATTTTCTATTTTTCCTGAAAAGTATAAACCTGTAAAACATTCAACACATAAAGCAGTTCCATCACAATAACAAGCATTAGGATCAGGGGATTCAACACATAAATCATCATCAACAGAAATGATGAGTGTGATTTCACCTCATTTTCCATGTACATTTCTGCATGCATTTGCATATAGTTAGGCCATTTTAGTGTTTATTTTGTTTAGTTTTTCCTTTGGAACGGATAAGGTGGTATTGTGTGTTGTTTTGCAGATATTCATGATTAAATGCCCAAGAATTAGCAAATATGAAGCTTGGATGACTTAGAGCTTTGAAAGATAAGAAATTGAGCCAAGCAGAGAGTATCACGGCCTGGCCGTGATGGCCCTCACTACGTGTGAGTGAGCGCGGTCAAGAAAGAATTGAGCCAGGAGTCGGGTCGTCACGGCCTAGCCGTGATGGCTATCACGGCCGTGACGTGTCAGCTGTACCAGATCTCCAAAAGTCAGAGACGATCACGGCCTAGCCGTGATGGATGTTACGGCCGTGATAAATCAGTTGGAAAAGTCAGAGACTATCACGTCCTAGCCGTGATGTCTATCACGGCCGTGACTTGTTTGTTGGAAAAGTCAGAAAGGATCACGGCCTAGCCGTGATGAGCATCACGGCCGTGATGAATCAGAAAGTGAAGCGGTGCCAAGTCAGAAACCATCACGGCCTGGCCGTGATGGCTGTCACGGCCGTGACCGGCCACGAGTACTAGAAAAACTGAGCAGAACAGAAGAAGAATCATTCAGAAAACCCTAAGGAAAAATTCTCTGCTGCTGTGGCTGTGTGCATCATTCCATGGAGCTCTCACCTTCCTTCATCTCTGTAATTATTACTTTTGTTTTACTTTCAATTATGTGTAGCTAAACTCCCCTTTTGTTGGGGTTAGACTATTGCTATCTGAATTTGGTTGTAAAAATGATTTGATTTTAATACAGTTTCCTTGTTCAATATGAGTGTTTGATTCCATGCTTAATGCTTTCTTAGGCTTGATCACCCTATGAATGATTAGTTGCTTTAATAGATAACTGGAAGGTTGATGTTAGAGCTTGCTCATGAATCAAACGCCGGGTAATTCATGAACCTAGGAATAGGTCTTGAGGTACTTGCAATCTTATAAGTCTTTACCTAATGCAAAATCTCAGGTTAATCCACCTAAGGAATTAGGGTTTAACTTGGGATTTTAGGCTCAATGCACCTAAGGAATTAGGCTTGGGTATCTCTGAAAAGACTTGATTGTCATACTAGAACTAGGAACTGTGTTAGTTATCATTTCATAACAACCAAGGGAGGATTAGCTTAGTTTAACCCCAGCAATCTTATATCATTGTTATTCATCTCTTTGTTTTCACATCAACTGTTTGAGAAAAATCAAAAAAGAACAAAAATATTTTCTTCTTGTTTGTTTACTAGATGTTTAAACAACCTTCAATCCGAAATTCGATCGCCTAGATAGTAGTCAAATTTGCGAAGTGGTAATTGTCCACGATCCCTGAGAACGATATCCGGTCTCACCGTTTTTTATTACTTGCAACGAACCGGTACACTTGCCGAGTCCGTGTCAAGTTTTTGGCGCCGTTGCCGGGGATCGGTGTGCCAATATCACGAGTACCAAAGGGGACTCCTAATTTAGGCAATTTATTTTTTTTTTTTTACTGTTTTTCCTACTGTGTTGTTTTCGTTCTTAGTGTCTATATCTCTGCTGTGAATTTCTGCAAGTGCTGTTTTTCTGTTTGTTCTGTGCTACTCCGTTTGTTCAGTGTATGCGAGGTACAATCGAACCAGGTGAACTCCAATTCGAACCTGAGATCGAGAGACTCTGCAGAAGGAATAGAAAGAGAACCAAGGCAAGACAGAACAGAGAAAGAGCATCTTCTAGTAGACAAGAGCAGCAAGTTGAGTCACCCAGGGTGCAAGAACCACAAGTTGGAATAGCAGCTGTCACCATGGCAGAAGAGAACGCACCAAGGAGAACAATGGGGGACTACACTTCCCCTAGAGTTGATAGATGTGGAACTCCGATTGTGAGACCTGCAGTGGCCTGCAATAATTTCGAAATCAAGGCCTCACTCCTCCACCTTGTGCAGCAAAACCAGTTTGGAGGGTTGGAGAGTGAAGATCCTCATGCTCATATTGGTACCTTCATTGAGCTGTGTGACACCATCAAATTAAATGGAGCATCCGATGAGGCCATTCGGTTAAGGCTTTTCCCTTTCTCTTTGAGGGATAGAGCCAAGGCATGGCTTCAATCTCACCCTCATGGAAGCATCATCACCTGGAACGACTTGGTCGCCAAGTTTTTGTCTCGCTTCTTCCCTCCATCAAGGATGATTAAACCGAGATCAGAGATCAATGCCTTTGCACCGAGAGGGATGGTGAGTCACTATATGAAGCCACGGGAGAGGTTCAAGTCCTTACTCACAGCTTGTCCCAATCATGAACTGGAGACATGGCAAGCAAGTCGCAACTTTTGTTAATGGGCTCAACGAGAACTCAAGAAGTATGATTGAAGCGGCGGGGAGGTACATTGAGTCGAAAACACCGGAAGAAGCAAAGGACTTGATTGAGAACATGGCTAACAATGACTATCAAATGCCTAGTTCTCGGTCAATGGTCGAGAGAGGTGTTCTAGAGCTGGATGAAATTGGTGCCCTCAAAGCACAAATGGCTATTCTTACCAAACAACTGGGGGTCGGTTCAACTGCAGAATTCTCACGTACAAGCTATTCAAGCTCAAGGTGCCTCAGTGTGTGATTTCTGTGGAGGCAACCATGCAAATGGGAACTGTGAGATCAATGTGGTTGGAAGCTCGGGACAAGAAGAGGTAAACTATATGGGCAACCAAGGGCCTAGAAATGATCCCTACCCAACACCTACAATCCGGGGTGGCGCAATCATCCCAACTTCAGTTGGAGACAAGGCCAAAGTTCAAATACTCAAGCAAAGCCTCCTCAAGAGAGTTCGAGCAAATTGGAGAACCTTCTAGGCCAGTTCATGCAAGTTACTCAAGAACCTATAAAGAATCGAATGCTTCAATCAAGAACTTGGAGCATCAAATGGGCCAACTAGCAAGGCAGATGGCGGAGAGACCTCCAGGACAACTGCACGGGGATACCGAGAAGAACCCAAGGGAAGATTGTAAGGCCATTGTTACAAGAAGTGGGAGAATGTTAAGTCCACAAGAAAAAGAGGAGGAAGAGAAGACAAGTGATGCTTGGAATTGACAAGGGGCAATCTGAAGAGGTAAACAATGAAGAACCCGGAACTTCCCAAGGTACTACCTCTAATCCTATTGATGTAGAAGCTGAAGAACCACAGAGGGAGAAATTGGTTGATGAAGAATTTGCGAAGAAGAAGACTAGAAGACAGATTTTGGAAGAGGTTGATAACCCCAAGGAGCTGCCCCCATATTTCAGAATTCCATACCCCCAACGGTTGAAGAAGGAAGCAAAAGATCAGCAGTTTTCTAAGTTCCTGGATGTATTTAAGAAGCTACAAATAAACATCCCGTTTGCTGAAGCTCTACAGCAAATGCCTTCCTACGCAAAATTCATGAAGGAGATCCTTACAAACAAAAGAAGGTGGAAGGAGGAGACAGTTATGCTTACTGAAGAGTGCAGCGCTATACTTCAGAGGAAGCTGCCAGTAAAAATGAAGGACCCGGGCAGTTTCACTATCCCATGCACGATTGGTCATCTGAACATAGGGAGAGCGTTGTGCGATTTAGGGGCAAGTATTAATCTGATGCCGCTCTCCATTTTCAAGAAGCTGGGGATTGGTGAAGTAAAACCAACAGGAATTTCTCTTCAACTGGCAGACCGTTCAATTACATACCCCTATGGTGTTGTGGAGGATTTGTTGGTGAAGGTAGATAAGTTCATTTTTCCAGCAGATTTTGTGGTGTTAGATATGGCTGAAGATGGTGATACTCCTCTGATTCTTGGGAGACCATTCCTAGCAACAGGTAGAGCCTTGATCGATGTCAATCAAGGGGAATTGGTGCTTCGGGTACAAGACGAAAAGGTCACTTTTAATGTGTTTGAAGCGATGAAACACCCAAGTGACAAGGACACATGCATGATAGTGGACCTCATTGAGTCATTATCTGACAAGAGTTTGCACCAGAAGTTTGAAGATTCGTTAGAAGCCGCTCTGATGGTAGAGGATGTGGAAGAAGAAGTAGGTGCAGAAGAAGTTGATCTCATGATTAAATCTCTGGAGGCTTGTCTGGTTGTGAGTGCTGATGAAGACAAAGTGGTGGAAGATGTGAGAATTGAAGATAAGGGTGACCCACCGGTGCTAGAGTTGAAGGAATTGCCATCCCATCTCCGTTATGCCTTCCTAGGGATGAACTCTTCATTCCCAGTTATCATCAGTAGTGGGTTGAATTCCTTGGAAGAAGAGAAGCTGTTGAGGGTGCTTAGGGAGCACAAATCTGCAATTGGATGGTCTATGTCCGATTTGAAAGGGATAAGCCCCTCCTTTCGCATGCACAAAATCCGTGTGTGGAGGAAAAATTCAAGCCGGTTAGGCAACCGCAAAGAAGACTCAACCCGAATATGAAGGAAGTTGTGAGGAAGGAGATTGTGAAGTTGTTGGATGCGGGTATTATCTATCCCATCTCCGATAGTCCATGGGTGAGTCCGGTCCAAGTTGTCCAGAAGAGGGGGGGATGACGGTGGTGGCGAATGAAAAGAAAGAACTTATTCCCTCCGGGACCGTGTCCGGATGGAGGGTATGCATTGACTACAGGTAAGACTGAATGAGGCCACTAGAAAAGACCACTTCCCATTACCCTTCATTGATCAGATGCTAGAGAGGTTGGCGGGCCATGCTTTTTACTGTTTCCTTGATGGATACTCCGGGTATAACCAGATTGTGGTTGACCCGGAGGACCAAGAGAAGACCGCTTTCACCTGCCCTTATGGAGTCTATGCATACAGGAGAATGCCTTTCGGGTTGTGCAATGCACCCGCCACTTTTCAAAGGTGCATGCTCTCCATATTTTCTGATATGAATGAGAAGTTTATTGAGGTATTTATGGACGATTTTTCTGTATTTGGTGATTCATTTGATAACTGTTTGAATAATCTTGCCTGTGTCCTAAAAAGGTGCCAAGAAACTAACCTCGTTTTAAATTGGGAAAAATGCCATTTCATGGTTAGGGAGGGTATAGTTCTTGGGCACAAAATTTCATCTAGGGGGATGGAGGTTGATAGAGCAAAAATTGAAGTGATTGAAAAACTTCCTCCTCCCTTAAATGTGAAAGGTGTTAGAAGCTTCCTAGGGCATGCGGGTTTTTATAGAAGGTTCATAAAAGATTTTTCAAAAATAGTGAAACCCTTGTGCAAGCTTTTGGTAGCTGATACTCCTTTCATATTTGATGATGATTGCATGCATGCCTTCACAATCTTGAAAGAAAAACTCACCACCGCACTGAGTCATTGCTCCTCCAGATTGGAGTTTACCTTTTGAGCTAATGTGTGATGCAAGTGACTATGCGGTGGGAGCCATTTTGGGCCAAAGAAAGAACAAAGTGTTGCATGTCATTTACTATGCTAGTCGTGTGCTTAATGATGCCCAATTGAATTACACTACGACTGAAAAAGAGTTGCTTGCTGTGGTATTTGCTTTTGATAAATTTAGATCCTACTTGATTGGTTGTAAAACTACAGTCTACACTCGATCATTCTCGCTTTGAGATATTTGATGACTAAACAGGATGCTAAGCCAAGGCTTATTAGGTGGATATTGCTACTCCAAGAGTTTGATTTGGAAATAAAGGACAAGAAAGGAGTGGAGAATGTGGTAGCCGACCATTTGTCCAGGCTTCCACAAGCAGAGGTCCAAGCAGAAGCAAAGTTGCCAATTCAAGAGGAGTTCCCAGATGAACAGTTGTTTGTGGTGCAAGTGGCACCTTGGTTCGCGGATATTGCAAATTACAAGGCGGCCAATAAAATTCCTAAGGACTTCAATGCGCAACAGAGGAAGAAGCTCATTCATGATGCCAAGTTCTACATTTGGGATGAGCCGTATCTTTTCAAAAGGGGTTCAGATGGAATTCTGAGGAGGTGCATACCTGAAGAAGAAATTAATGGGGTGTTGACCCACTGCCACAACTCACCCTATGGAGGACATTTTGGTGGTGAGAGGACCGCCATGAAGATTCTGCAAAGCGGGCTGTTTTGGCCCACTATTTTCAAGGACTCCCGAGCTTGGGTGATGAATTGTGATAAATGCCAGAGGACCGGCAATATTTCCAAGAGAAATGAGATGCCCTTAAAGGGTATATTGGAGGTAGAGCTCTTTGACGTATGGGGGATTGACTTCATGGGTCCTTTCCCGTCGTCTTACAACAACAAGTACATCCTGGTGGCGGTTGATTATGTGAGCAAGTGGGTGGAAGCCGTGCCAACTTTGAAGGATGATGCAAGAACTGTGATCAGTTTTGTGAGGAAGAATATTTTTACCCGGTTTGGGACCCCTAGAGCTATCATTAGTGATGGAGGTACCCACTTCTGCAATAAGGAGTTTGATGCAGTGCTTGCCAAGTTTGGGGTGAACCACAAAGTCACCACCCCATACCATCCCCAAACCAGTGGGCAAGTGGAATTGTCCAACCGGGAGTTGAAGAGAATTTTGGAAAAGACTGTGAACAATGCAAGGAAGGACTGGGCGAAGAAAGTTGATGATGCACTTTGGGCTTATCGGACTGCTTATAAGATGCCTATTGGTATGTCACCTTACCAATTGGTGTTCGGGAAATCATGTCATCTTCCGGTGGAGCTACAACACCGTGCTTTTTGGGCAATGAAGGCCCTGAACTTTGATGCAAGGCTGGCCATGGACAAGAGGATGCTTCAATTGAATGAGTTGGATGAGTTCCGACTCTTGGCTTATGAGAGTGCTAGGATATACAAGGAAAGGACCAAGTTCTGGCATGATAAACACATTCTTCCCAAGCAATTTGAAGAAGGCCAGTCAGTTTTGCTGTACAACTCAAGACTCAAGTTTTTCCCGGGCAAATTGAGATCAAGATGGTCAGGCCCATATTATGTCAAGTCAGTTTCTCCGTTTGGTTCAGTTGAATTGAAAAATCCATCATCGAGAAACACTTTCCCTTGTAAATGGGCACAGGCTCAAGCACTACCTTGGAGGAGATTTTAATCGTCAGGCAGTCTCCATCCCTCTTGAGGCACCATCTTAGAAATCATCCGTCAAGCTAGTGACGTTAAAGAAGCGCTTATTGGGAGGCAACCCAATCTTTATTTTTTTTTTATAATTTTCATCTTCTCTTTTGTTTTTGATTTCCCCTCTTGAATAATTTGAGAAGCTCAAGAGGTTTGTTAATAGTTTGTTGAGTGATTCCAGATGTTGAAGGAAGGAGGAGAAGAAGGGCAAGATGAAACAAAACCAGAAAGCATGTGATTCAAAGACCACTACCACCTTGTGAGTTGTTCCAGCTTTTCTCCCTCTCTAAGTTTAATTATTTACATTGAGGACAATGTAAGTCTTTAAGCTTGGGGTAGGGGTACTCTTCTTTTCTTGCATTGTAAATATTGCATCCATTTATGCATGGTAAATATTGCATTCATATAGGCTTAAGTTGCATGATCGCATGATTCGGTTACCCCTGCTTAGATTGAACATATGATAGTAAGAGCTAAGTGCCAATTTTCTGTGATAGTGAATTTTGGACCCTGATTTTCTATTCTTGTAATTTGGCTTCATTAATTATGCTTGAGATGTTCTTGGATAGTTGATGATTAGCATGTGTTTCTTTGGATTTATGTTCTCACTGGTTCTTGAACTGATGAATGTGAGCTTTTGAGCCATTAGGGGGCACTCACTAAATCTGCCCCCGTTCTTTGTGTAGAGTGTTTTCCTCTTGGACTGTTTTTCTCTAGAACTTGACTTGAAACCATTTCGAAACTAGAAAATTTTTGGAAACATTTTTGAAAATGATTGAGGCAGTAGGTATTTTTTTTCCGGCCTTCTGAACTTTGAATGTGTAAATGCTACCCTTAGTTGCCCATTTTGAGCCAGAATGAATAGCATGCTTTTCTTGGTGCCCTGAATTGTTTTGTTAAATATGCTTGTGAGGGACCTTCTAAAGTACTGTGCAAAAATGGGTTAGAAAATGTAGTTGAAAGTTGGGATGATGAAAAGAAAAAGATGAATCTGAAAAAAATGTTTTTACTTCTCTTGAATTGAAAAATCTCCCCTTGTTCAAAAAAAAAAAAAAAAAAAAAAAAAAAAGAAGAAGAAGAGAAAAAGAAATAAAAATGGGGAAGGGGATGACAAAAAAGGAATGAGAAGTAGAAAAAATGAAAGAATGGTGGAAGAGTAAACTGAAACCCAAGAAAGGTATTTTAGAAGGTCGTGCCTTGCAATGCTTGATTGTTTGTATAGCCTTTTGAAATTTCCTGTTTTTGAAATTCCCACCTGAAAATTGATCCCATGGCCCCATTACACCAAAGAATAAGTCCTCTTGATTCTTAGATGTTTTTCATTAATAAAGTGAAGATGTGGTTGATAGTCAAGCTTATGGTAGGAATCATTCTTTGAGGAAAATGGAGTGAAATGTCATATTCCCTTAACACTTGAGTGAGTGAGGCAAGAAAGAGAGCCAAGCAAATGAACAAGCTTGGGGTGAGCTTCAAGTGAGATAGAGTGCCCGAATTAGTGAGAATGTGAGTCTAGGGAAACTAAGCCCCTAATTGGACTTGAATTGAGTGTCTCTTGCTTGAAATAATTGACTTTTGTTGCTTGGATCACTTTATTCGGGTTCTTAGTTCACTATCATTGTCCTGGTTGTTTTCATCTTATGGCCTTGGTTTTTGCTTGAGGACAAGCAAAGTCTTAAGCTTGGGGTGATTTGATGAGTGTGATTTCACCTCATTTTCCATGTACATTTCTGCATGCATTTGCATATAGTTAGGCCATTTTAGTGTTTATTTTGTTTAGTTTTTCCTTTGGAACGGATAAGGTGGTATTGTGTGTTGTTTTGCAGATATTCATGATTAAATGCCCAAGAATTAGCAAATATGAAGCTTGGATGACTTAGAGCTTTGAAAGATAAGAAATTGAGCCAAGCAGAGAGTATCACGGCCTGGCCGTGATGGCCCTCACGGCCGTGAGGGCGCAGAAGCTGAAGAAAGAATTGAGCCAGAAGTCAGAAGCTGTCACGGCCTAGCCGTGATGGCTATCACGGCCGTGACGTGTCAGCTGTACCAGATCTCCAAAAGTCAGAGACGATCACGGCCTAGCCGTGATGGATGTTACGGCCGTGATAAATCAGTTGGAAAAGTCAGAGACTCTCACGTCCTTGCCGTGATGTCTATCCCGGCCGTGACTTGTTTGTTGGAAAAGTCAGAAAGGATCACGGCCTAGCCGTGATGAGCATCACGGCCGTGATGAATCAGAAAGTGAAGCGGTGCCACGTCAGAAACCATCACGGCCTGGCCGTGATGGCTGTCACGGCCGTGACCGGCCACGCAGTACTAGAAAACTCGAAGCGTAAGGAAGAAGAATCATTCGAGAAAACCCTAAGGAAAAATTCTCTGGCTTTGTGTTTTGTGTGCATCATTCCATGGAGCTCTCACCTTCCTTCATCTCTGTAATTATTACTTTTGTTTTACTTTCAATTATGTGTAGCTAAACTCCCCTTTTGTTGGGGTTAGACTATTGCTATCTGAATTTGGTTGTAAAAATGATTTGATTTTAATACAGTTTCCTTGTTCAATATGAGTGTTTGATTCCATGCTTAATGCTTTCTTAGGCTTGATCACCCTATGAATGATTAGTTGCTTTAATAGATAACTGGAAGGTTGATGTTAGAGCTTGCTCATGAATCAAACGCCGGGTAATTCATGAACATATGTATAGGTATTGAGGTACTTGCAATCTTATAAGTCTTTACCTAATGCAAAATCTCAGGTTAATCCACCTAAGGAATTAGGGTTTAACTTGGGATTTTAGGCTCAATGCACCTAAGGAATTAGGCTTGGGTATCTCTGAAAAGACTTGATTGTCATACTAGAACTAGGAACTGTGTTAGTTATCATTTCATAACAACCAAGGGAGGATTAGCTTAGTTTAACCCCAGCAATCTTATATCATTGTTATTCATCTCTTTGTTTTCACATCAAGCTGTTTGAGAAAAATCAAAAAAGAACAAAAATATTTTCTTCTTGTTTGTTTACTAGATGTTTAAACAACCTTCAATCCGAAATTCGATCGCCTAGATAGTAGTCAAATTTGCGAAGTGGTAATTGTCCACGATCCCTGAGAACGATATCCGGTCTCACCGTTTTTTATTACTTGCAACGAACCGGTACACTTGCCGAGTCCGTGTCAAGTTTTTGGCGCCGTTGCCGGGGATCGGTGTGCCAATATCACGAGTACCAAAGGGGACTCCTAATTTAGGCAATTTATTTTTTTTTTTTTACTGTTTTTCCTACTGTGTTGTTTTCGTTCTTAGTGTCTATATCTCTGCTGTGAATTTCTGCAAGTGCTGTTTTTCTGTTTGTTCTGTGCTACTCCGTTTGTTCAGTGTATGCGAGGTACAATCGAACCAGGTGAACTCCAATTCGAACCTGAGATCGAGAGACTCTGCAGAAGGAATAGAAAGAGAACCAAGGCAAGACAGAACAGAGAAAGAGCATCTTCTAGTAGACAAGAGCAGCAAGTTGAGTCACCCAGGGTGCAAGAACCACAAGTTGGAATAGCAGCTGTCACCATGGCAGAAGAGAACGCACCAAGGAGAACAATGGGGGACTACACTTCCCCTAGAGTTGATAGATGTGGAACTCCGATTGTGAGACCTGCAGTGGCCTGCAATAATTTCGAAATCAAGGCCTCACTCCTCCACCTTGTGCAGCAAAACCAGTTTGGAGGGTTGGAGAGTGAAGATCCTCATGCTCATATTGGTACCTTCATTGAGCTGTGTGACACCATCAAATTAAATGGAGCATCCGATGAGGCCATTCGGTTAAGGCTTTTCCCTTTCTCTTTGAGGGATAGAGCCAAGGCATGGCTTCAATCTCACCCTCATGGAAGCATCATCACCTGGAACGACTTGGTCAGCAAGTTTTTGTCTCGCTTCTTCCCTCCATCAAGGATGATTAAACTGAGATCAGAGATCAATGCCTTTGCACAGAGGGATGGTGAGTCACTATATGAAGCCTGGGAGAGGTTCAAGTCCTTACTCACAGCTTGTCCCAATCATGAACTGGAGACATGGCAGCAAGTCGCAACTTTTGTTAATGGGCTCAACAGGAACTCAAGAAGTATGATTGAAGCGGCTGCAGGAGGTACATTGAGTCAGAAAACACCGGAAGAAGCAAAGGACTTGATTGAGAACATGGCTAACAATGACTATCAAATGCCTAGTTCTCGGTCAATGGTCAGTAGAGGTGTTCTAGAGCTGGATGAAATTGGTGCCCTCAAAGCACAAATGGCTATTCTTACCAAACAACCTGGGGTCGGTTCAACTGCAGAATTCTCAAGTACAAGCTATTCAAGCTCAAGGTGCCTCAGTGTGTGATTTCTGTGGAGGCAACCATGCAAATGGGAACTGTGAGATCAATGTGGTTGGAAGCTCGGGACAAGAAGAGGTAAACTATATGGGCAACCAAGGGCCTAGAAATGATCCCTACTCCAACACCTACAATCAGGGGTGGCGCAATCATCCCAACTTGAGTTGGAGACAAGGCCAAAGTTCAAATACTCAAGCAAAGCCTCCTCAAGAGAGTTCGAGCAAATTGGAGAACCTTCTAGGCCAGTTCATGCAAGTTACTCAAGAAACTATAAAGAATCGAATGCTTCAATCAAGAACTTGGAGCATCAAATGGGCCAACTAGCAAGGCAGATGGCGGAGAGACCTCCAGGACAACCGCTCGGGGATACCGAGAAGAACCCAAGGGAAGATTGTAAGGCCATTGTTACAAGAAGTGGGAGAATGTTAAGTCCACAAGAAAAAGAGGAGGAAGAGAAGACAAGTGATGCTGGAATTGACAAGGGGCAATCTGAAGAGGTAAACAATGAAGAACCCGGAACTTCCCAAGGTACTACCTCTAATCCTATTGATGTAGAAGCTGAAGAACCACAGAGGGAGAAATTGGTTGATGAAGAATTTGCGAAGAAGAAGACTAGAAGACAGATTTTGGAAGAGGTTGATAACCCCAAGGAGCTGCCCCCATATTTCAGAATTCCATACCCCCAACGGTTGAAGAAGGAAGCAAAAGATCAGCAGTTTTCTAAGTTCCTGGATGTATTTAAGAAGCTACAAATAAACATCCCGTTTGCTTTGAAGCTCTACAAAGAAATGCCTTCCTACGCAAAAATTCATGAAGGAGATCCTTACAAACAAAAGAAGGTGGAAGGAGGAGACAGATTATGCTTATCAAGAGTGCAGCGCTATACTTGAGAGGAAGTCGCCATAGAAAATGAAGGACCCGGGCAGTTTCACTATCCCATGCACGATTGGTCATCCGAACATAGGGAGAGCGTTGTGCGATTTAGGGGCAAGTATTAATCGATGCCGCTCTCCATTTTCAAGAAGTCGGGATTGGTGAAGTAAAACCAACAGAATTTCTCTTCAACTCGCGAGACTGTTCAATTACATACCCCTATGGTGTTGTGGAGGATTTGTTGGTGAAGGTAGATAAGTTCATTTTTCCAGCAGATTTTGTGGTGTTAGATATGGTGAAGATGGTGATACTCCTCCGATTCTTGGGAGACCATTCCTAGCAACAGGTAGAGCCTTGATCGATGTCAATCAAGGGGAATTGGTGCTTCGGTACAAGACGAAAAGGTCACTTTTAATGTGTTTGAAGCGATGAAACACCCAAGTGACAAGGACACATGCATGATAGTGGACCTCATTGAGTCATTATCTGACAAGAGTTTGCACCAGAAGTTTGAAGATTCGTTAGAAGCCGCTCTGATGGTAGAGGATGTGGAAGAAGAAGTAGGTGCAGAAGAAGTTGATCTCATGATTAAATCTCTGGAGGCTTGTCTGGTTGTGAGTGCTGATGAAGACAAAGTGGTGGAAGATGTGAGAATTGAAGATAAGGGTGACCCACCGGTGCTAGAGTTGAAGGAATTGCCATCCCATCTCCGTTATGCCTTCCTAGGGATGAACTCTTCATTCCCAGTTATCATCAGTAGTGGGTTGAATTCCTTGGAAGAAGAGAAGCTGTTGAGGGTGCTTAGGGAGCACAAATCTGCAATTGGATGGTCTATGTCCGATTTGAAAGGGATAAGCCCCTCCTTCTGCATGCACAAAATCCGTGTGGAGGAAAAATTCAAGCCGGTTAGGCAACCGCAAAGAAGACTCAACCCGAATATGAAGGAAGTTGTGAGGAAGGAGATTGTGAAGTTGTTGGATGCGGGTATTATCTATCCCATCTCCGATAGTCCATGGGTGAGTCCGGTCCAAGTTGTGCCGAAGAAAGGGGGGATGACAGTGGTGGCGAATGAAAAGAATGAACTTATTCCCTCCAGGACCGTGTCTGGATGGAGGGTATGCATTGACTACAGAAGACTGAATGAGGCCACTAGAAAAGACCACTTCCCATTACCCTTCATTGATCAGATGCTAGAGAGGTTGGCGGGCCATGCTTTTTACTGTTTCCTTGATGGATACTCCGGGTATAACCAGATTGTGGTTGACCCGGAGGACCAAGAGAAGACCGCTTTCACCTGCCCTTATGGAGTCTATGCATACAGGAGAATGCCTTTCGGGTTGTGCAATGCACCCGCCACTTTTCAAAGGTGCATGCTCTCCATATTTTCTGATATGAATGAGAAGTTTATTGAGGTATTTATGGACGATTTTTCTGTATTTGGTGATTCATTTGATAACTGTTTGAATAATCTTGCCTGTGTCCTAAAAAGGTGCCAAGAAACTAACCTCGTTTTAAATTGGGAAAAATGCCATTTCATGGTTAGGGAGGGTATAGTTCTTGGGCACAAAATTTCATCTAGGGGGATGGAGGTTGATAGAGCAAAAATTGAAGTGATTGAAAAACTTCCTCCTCCCTTAAATGTGAAAGGTGTTAGAAGCTTCCTAGGGCATGCGGGTTTTTATAGAAGGTTCATAAAAGATTTTTCAAAAATAGTGAAACCCTTGTGCAAGCTTTTGGTAGCTGATACTCCTTTCATATTTGATGATGATTGCATGCATGCCTTCACAATCTTGAAAGAAAAACTCACCACCGCTTTGAGTCATTGCTCCTCCAGATTGGAGTTTACCTTTTGAGCTAATGTGTGATGCAAGTGACTATGCGGTGGGAGCCATTTTGGGCCAAAGAAAGAACAAAGTGTTGCATGTCATTTACTATGCTAGTCGTGTGCTTAATGATGCCCAATTGAATTACACTACGACTGAAAAAGAGTTGCTTGCTGTGGTATTTGCTTTTGATAAATTTAGATCCTACTTGATTGGTTGTAAAACTACAGTCTACACTGATCATTCTGCTTTGAGATATTTGATGACTAAACAGGATGCTAAGCCAAGGCTTATTAGGTGGATACTGCTACTCCAAGAGTTTGATTTGGAAATAAAGGACAAGAAAGGAGTGGAGAATGTGGTAGCCGACCATTTGTCCAGGCTTCCACAAGAGAGGTCCAAGCGAAGCAAAGTTGCCAATTCAAGAGGAGTTCCCAGATGAACAGTTGTTTGTGGTGCAAGTGGCACCTTGGTTCGCGGATATTGCAAATTACAAGGCGGCCAATAAAATTCCTAAGGACTTCAATGCGCAACAGAGGAAGAAGCTCATTCATGATGCCAAGTTCTACATTTGGGATGAGCCGTATCTTTTCAAAAGGGGTTCAGATGGAATTCTGAGGAGGTGCATACCTGAAGAAGAAATTAATGGGGTGTTGACCCACTGCCACAACTCACCCTATGGAGGACATTTTGGTGGTGAGAGGACCGCCATGAAGATTCTGCAAAGCGGGCTGTTTTGGCCCACTATTTTCAAGGACTCCCGAGCTTGGGTGATGAATTGTGATAAATGCCGAGAAGGGGACGCAATATTTCCAAGAGAAATGAGATGCCCTTAAAGGGTATATTGGAGGTAGAGCTCTTTGACGTATGGGGGATTGACTTCATGGGTCCTTTCCCGTCGTCTTACAACAACAAGTACATCCTGGTGGCGGTTGATTATGTGAGCAAGTGGGTGGAAGCCGTGCCAACTTTGAAGGATGATGCAAGAACTGTGATCAGTTTTGTGAGGAAGAATATTTTTACCCGGTTTGGGACCCCTAGAGCTATCATTAGTGATGGAGGTACCCACTTCTGCAATAAGGAGTTTGATGCAGTGCTTGCCAAGTTTGGGGTGAACCACAAAGTCACCACCCCATACCATCCCCAAACCAGTGGGCAAGTGGAATTGTCCAACCGGGAGTTGAAGAGAATTTTGGAAAAGACTGTGAACAATGCAAGGAAGGACTGGGCGAAGAAAGTTGATGATGCACTTTGGGCTTATCGGACTGCTTATAAGACGCCTATTGGTATGTCACCTTACCAATTGGTGTTCGGGAAATCATGTCATCTTCCGGTGGAGCTACAACACCGTGCTTTTTGGGCAATGAAGGCCCTGAACTTTGATGCAAGGCTGGCCATGGACAAGAGGATGCTTCAATTGAATGAGTTGGATGAGTTCCGACTCTTGGCTTATGAGAGTGCTAGGATATACAAGGAAAGGACCAAGTTCTGGCATGATAAACACATTCTTCCCAAGCAATTTGAAGAAGGCCAGTCAGTTTTGCTGTACAACTCAAGACTCAAGTTTTTCCCGGGCAAATTGAGATCAAGATGGTCAGGCCCATATTATGTCAAGTCAGTTTCTCCGTTTGGTTCAGTTGAATTGAAAAATCCATCATCAGGAAACACTTTCACTGTAAATGGGCACAGGCTCAAGCACTACCTTGGAGGAGATTTTAATCGTCAGGCAGTCTCCATCCCTCTTGAGGCACCATCTTAGAAATCATCCGTCAAGCTAGTGACGTTAAAGAAGCGCTTATTGGGAGGCAACCCAATCTTTATTTTTTTTTATAATTTTCATCTTCTCTTTTGTTTTTGATTTCCCCTCTTGAATAATTTGAGAAGCTCAAGAGGTTTGTTAATAGTTTGTTGAGTGATTCCAGATGTTGAAGGAAGGAGGAGAAGAAGGGCAAGATGAAACAAAACCAGAAAGCATGTGATTCAAAGACCACTACCACCTTGTGAGTTGTTCCAGTTTTCTCCCCTCTCTAAGTTTAATTATTTACATTGAGGACAATGTAAGTCTTTAAGCTTGGGGTAGGGGTACTCTTCTTTTCTTGCATTGTAAATATTGCATCCATTTATGCATGGTAAATATTGCATTCATATAGGCTTAAGTTGCATGATCGCATGATTCGGTTACCCCTGCTTAGATTGAACATATGATAGTAAGAGCTAAGTGCCAATTTTCTGTGATAGTGAATTTTGGACCCTGATTTTCTATTCTTGTAATTTGGCTTCATTAATTATGCTTGAGATGTTCTTGGATAGTTGATGATTAGCATGTGTTTCTTTGGATTTATGTTCTCACTGGTTCTTGAACTGATGAATGTGAGCTTTTGAGCCATTAGGGGGCACTCACTAAATCTGCCCCCGTTCTTTGTGTAGAGTGTTTTCCTCTTGGACTGTTTTTCTCTAGAACTTGACTTGAAACCATTTGAAACTAGAAAATTTTTGGAAACATTTTTGAAAATGATTGAGGCAAGAGGTATTTTTTTAGGCCTTCGAACTTTGAATGTGTAAATGCTACCCTTAGTTGCCCATTTTGAGCCAGAATGAATAGCATGCTTTTCTTGGTGCCCTGAATTGTTTTGTTAAATATGCTTGTGAGGGACCTTCTAAAGTACTGTGCAAAAATGGGTTAGAAAATGTAGTTGAAAGTTGGGATGATGAAAAGAAAAAGATGAATCTGAAAAAAATGTTTTTACTTCTCTTGAATTGAAAAATCTCCCCTTGTTCAAAAAAAAAAAAAAAAAAAAAAAAAAAAAAAAATAAAAATAAGAGAAAAAGAAAAAAAAATGGGGAAGGGGATGACAAAAAAGGAATGAGAAGTAGAAAAAATGAAAGAATGGTGGAAGAGTAAACTGAAACCCAAGAAAGGTATTTTAGAAGGTCGTGCCTTGCAATGCTTGATTGTTTGTATGGCCTTTTGAAATTTCCTGTTTTTGAAATTCCCACCTGAAAATTGATCCCATGGCCCCATTACACCAAAGAATAAGTCCTCTTGATTCTTAGATGTCTTTCATTAATAAAGTGAAGATGTGGTTGATAGTCAAGCTTATGGTAGGAATCATTCTTTGAGGAAAATGGAGTGAAATGTCATATTCCCTTAACACTTGAGTGAGTGAGGCAAGAAAGAGAGCCAAGCAAATGAACAAGCTTGGGGTGAGCTTCAAGTGAGATAGAGTGCCCGAATTAGTGAGAATGTGAGTCTAGGGAAACTAAGCCCCTAATTGGACTTAAATTGAGTGTCTCTTGCTGAAATAATTGACTGCCTGTTGCTTGGATCACTTTATTCGGGTTCTTAGTTCACTATCATTGTCCTGGTTGTTTTCATCTTATGGCCTTGGTTTTTGCTTGAGGACAAGCAAAGTCTTAAGCTTGGGGTGATTTGATGAGTGTGATTTCACCTCATTTTCCATGTACATTTCTGCATGCATTTGCATATAGTTAGGCCATTTTAGTGTTTATTTTGTTTAGTTTTTCCTTTGGAACGGATAAGGTGGTATTGTGTGTTGTTTTGCAGATATTCATGATTAAATGCCCAAGAATTAGCAAATATGAAGCTTGGATGACTTAGAGCTTTGAAAGATAAGAAATTGAGCCAAGCAGAGAGTATCACGGCTTGGCAGTGATGGCCCTCACTACCGTGAGGGCGCAGTGAAGAAAGAATTGAGCCGAGGAAGCTGTCACGGCCTAGCCGTGATGGCTATCACGGCCGTGACGTGTCAGCTGTACCAGATCTCCAAAAGTCGAGACGATCACGGCCTAGCCGTGATGGATGTTACGCTGCGTGATAAATCGGTTGGAAAAGTCGAGACTATCACGCCCTAGCCGTGATGTCTATCACTACCGTGACTTGTTTGTTGGAAAAGTCGAAAGGATCACGGCCTAGCCGTGATGAGCATCACTGCCGTGATGAATCGAAAGTGAAGCGGTGCCAAGTCGAGAAACCATCACGGCCTGGCCGTGATGGTCATCATCCACAACGCGGACCGGCCACGAGTACTAGAAAAACTGAGCAGAACAGAAGAAGAATCATTCAGAAAACCCTAAGGAAAAATTCTCTGCTGCTGTGGCTGTGTGCATCATTCCATGGAGCTCTCACCTTCCTTCATCTCTGTAATTATTACTTTTGTTTTACTTTCAATTATGTGTAGCTAAACTCCCCTTTTGTTGGGGTTAGACTATTGCTATCTGAATTTGGTTGTAAAAATGATTTGATTTTAATACAGTTTCCTTGTTCAATATGAGTGTTTGATTCCATGCTTAATGCTTTCTTAGGCTTGATCACCCTATGAATGATTAGTTGCTTTAATAGATAACTGGAAGGTTGATGTTAGAGCTTGCTCATGAATCAAACGCCGGGTAATTCATGAACCTAGGAATAGGTCTTGAGGTACTTGCAATCTTATAAGTCTTTACCTAATGCAAAATCTCAGGTTAATCCACCTAAGGAATTAGGGTTTAACTTGGGATTTTAGGCTCAATGCACCTAAGGAATTAGGCTTGGGTATCTCTGAAAAGACTTGATTGTCATACTAGAACTAGGAACTGTGTTAGTTATCATTTCATAACAACCAAGGGAGGATTAGCTTAGTTTAACCCCAGCAATCTTATATCATTGTTATTCATCTCTTTGTTTTCACATCAACTGTTTGAGAAAAATCAAAAAAGAACAAAAATATTTTCTTCTTGTTTGTTTACTAGATGTTTAAACAACCTTCAATCCGAAATTCGATCGCCTAGATAGTAGTCAAATTTGCGAAGTGGTAATTGTCCACGATCCCTGAGAACGATATCCGGTCTCACCGTTTTTTATTACTTGCAACGAACCGGTACACTTGCCGAGTCCGTGTCAAGAAACATTATCAGAATCATAATCAGAAGTATTTTCAAAAATAACTGGTGACTCTGTACGATCTTCCAGGGGCTGTGGAGGTAGCATTGCAGCCGAGTTGGCGGTAACTTGATCAATTAGAGCCCACAATTTCTGAGATTCAGCTTGGCTCCTCTGGTACTCAGCCTCCATCTTCTGTTGAAATTCCTCTATCATCCGTTGAGTTTGCTCGGCCATTTGTTGCCTCATTCCTTCCATATTTGCACTTATCTGTGCAGTCATCTGTTTGCACAGGTCCTCTAGGGAAGGTTCGGAAGGTGCAGAGGTGGTCACTTGGGTAGGATAGTATGGTGGTGGCTCACTAAAATTAGGATAATACATGCAAGGTGGTGGTTCATAATAAACATTAGGCAAATATCCATACATGTAATTATCCATGGCAATCAAACAACCAGACAAGCAGACAAAACTAACTAGAAAAGAGATTATTTTTTTTTTTTTCAAAAATTATTTTCTGCTAATAACAACAAACCAGAGTCCCCGGCAACGGCGCCAATTTTTGACCGCGCTGTCGCCACGCGCCAAAAAGAACGAGCGTTTACAAAATTAATGCAGATAGGGAAGCGACAACTCGAGTATCGTCTCTCAAGGACTCTTTAGTGTTGTTATTATTAACAGAAAATCAAAAGTTAGTTTTTGGGGGGTTTTGAGAGACTAAAACTAAATTAAGAAGCAAAACAGAAAACAAAGCAAGAAAACAGAGCAGTTACCAAATAAGCTAAGCGATTAACCTACTGTTCTCGGTTTCCCAACTATCATCGGTTCATGCAATCCTAAGCAGATTCTAATCCCCTCCCGGTTGTAGCAATAATTCACAAGCGGAACCACTACTACGGATATATGTCCCTATTCCCGAATTAAGCAAACGGGGTTAAGCCCTTCGTGAACTAAGCGAACACGAAACGAACACACGCGAATTAAGCAAACGCGATTAATTATAGGAACATGATATCACCGAGATAAACCAACACAACACAATATACTCCTGAATTAAGCAAACAGAAATATAAAGCATGGCATTGAAAAGAGAAAAGGAAATGAAACGAGGATTACGAAACCTCAAGTCTTAATGAAACCAATCACAGTAGATTAATCTAGGAGACTAATTCTCCATTCTGGACATAAGCGAAAAAGAAAAGGAAAGGAAAATAAACTATTGAAACTACCACTACTCCCTATCGACTAAAAACCAGCCAAAAAAACTCTCTTTTCTCTCTGTCGATGCGTTCGTTTTTATAAGCTTCGCGCGTCACGGCCGTGATGTATGTCACGGCCAGGCCGTGATCGTTTCTGCCAAGGGTGACTTTTCACATTCTGGTCCGTTACGGCCGTGATGTATATCACGGGCAGGCCGTGATACATTCTGACTTTTGGTTTCTCTATTGTCACGGCCGTGACCTTCATCACGGCTAGGCCGTGATCCTTTCTGACTTTTCATGATCTTCTCATCACGGCCGTGACCACTGTCACGGCCTGGGCGTGATAGCCTCTGCTTCAGATACACTTCCTTCTTTGCTCTTTTTATTATCCTGCAAACAAGAAAAAATAGTAAATACTTTATTCAACTCTAAAACAACTAAATTAACATAAAAACACTTTACAGACTCGAAATACTACTTAAGGACAATCAAGTCTAATTTGGGTGAAAATGATATAAAATTAGCACAAAGCCAAGGTCTTTACTAGTTATAAAACCAGTCAAACAGAGGCTCATCATGAACTAACCAAAGATTTACCTTTTCGATCACATCACGCACACCCAGATCACAATCATGAGAGCCACCTACGAGAACCACCACGTGATCCACCTCTGCTCAACCGTGCATTTCAGCTTCATCTATAGATCGCAACCTAAATCTCCTCCACGTTACTCAAAGCTCCACCAATAGATCGTGATCCAGATATCCACCCTATGCCTCGAAGCTCCACCAGATTCAATCACCCGATTCCTATGGCAAAGTGAACCACATTCAGAATCCCACCAAGAGCTTTTCACCCTTGTTGCATAAAGCCTCCATCTTGACAACATTTCCTCAACAGCAAAGGTTTGATGGTGCATTGGAGTTTGTGGTGCCAACTTCTAATGCATTTTGGCCGACAATGAAGGTTGAGAATGGGGTCACTGATTTTTATGGCTAGGGAGCCAGGGCATGTTGGTTATACGTAAGGGTTGCAATGGAGGTTCGGGTTTGTGCTGTGGTTCAACATGGCAGAAGAGGGTGGTTAGGTAGTGTTGATAGTTTGCAGTGTTTGTAGGAGGGAGGCTATATGGGTTCTAGGTTCAGTTTAGGGATGTATGGTGGTTGCTGTGAGACGAGCACCCAATTGCTGTGTACAAAAAAGAACTATGGAGCTGGTGAAATTAGAGAGAATAGTCGACAATTTTACAAGGACCATGATATATGTAAACTCAAGAGCATGTATCATAAAATTCACCTTAACATGTTGAAATAGCGTTACGAACCAAGGATTTAAAGCAGAAATAAAGAAGAAGTAACTGTATTATTGCTATTCTGAAGCCTGTATCAAGATGATAACAATGCTTGGATATGGGAAAATGGAAGAAAAAGGTTACAAGCAAAGAGAAAAAAGACATCCTAGGCAATTCGAGAGTGCCTAGTCTCTCCCAAAGTTCCAATCCAATGCCAACCTCCTCACTCTTTCCCTCCCTCCTAGTTATATTTCCCACCACACTTAACAGAAATCACTCCTCACACACCCCAGCCCACTCTGCTGCCGCCACTAGGCAGCAGTTAGTTACAAGTTTCTCTCTCCTGGGAGTGATCTGGTGCATTGCACCCTTGGAGCCACTTAATGGGCTTCCATTTACCTCTTTCATACACTAAGGTCTTCTTGGGCCTCCTCATGTCCGCATCAATACCATCCCCTTCAAAATTCACCTTGTCCTCAAGGTGAACAAGTGAGTGGCTTCTTGAGCACACCTTTCCGGGTCCCACTGTTTGAAACAAAATGCTGCAGCTGTGTGGAACAGAGAAGTATGTCCACTGGGGTCCCATTGATCAATCTCCCCTTCCTCCCATGGTCTCTGTAGCCCCTCATCAATGAAGCAAAACGCTTGGTGATTCCTACGGGTGATGGTAACTTGTCTTGCTTGGACCGAAACCAAACAAACCACAAAATCATCCACTACCATAGCAACTATTATCTTAGAAGAGTCTCCCAAAACACCTGTAAGCATAGCCTCTCCTAAGGCCTTACTAGAAGATTTAAATCTTCCACGAGTAGCAAGTTGGCAAATGACCATATTGACATTCCCTGCCTGTTGCCAATAAATCTCCATAATTTCTCCACCCTCATGAGCCATAGTGCCACACATAGCATTGCTAAAAATATAGGGGGCATACCTCCATTTCCCCATTGTTATCGTAGCAGTACCATATAACACATCCTTTTGCTCATCGATTTCACCAACTATTCGGAACTCGCTGCCTACCCTCACCATGGGAAATTCTGCAGCTGCTAACTGAATAAGAACCCACATGTCATGCATTGAATCATCCTCTCCTATATTATTACCTTCGCCAACATTTCTAATATTGTTTTGAGTCGGAATCTCTAAAATGAAAGTGATTGTTTCATGCAAATAACCAAAATTATAAAAGAAATCCGGGCAAATCCTTAAGGTAGAGAAACCTGTGAATCCCACTATCTTGCCTCTGATCTCCCACAGGGTCCTTTTGTCAAACCTCACCAGTGCCCAATTCCAATTTCCCACGCTTGTCTCTGCTGGACATTCAGCCTTGCCCCTCTCAACACTGATGTTGGCCTTGGTAGCCAACCTGAGCCACGACCGGGTTCCCTTCTTGGTTATATCAGTGAGGCTAGCCCCCATTTTAGGGGACTCATGTTTTCTCTGGGTTAAGGACCCATCATAACAGTGTTTCTACCTTTTTGTTTATGAAAACCCCATTTTCTATTGTTCCCAATTGTTGAACCCGTCTTGTCCAAGAGATTTACAAATTTACGCTGTGCTAAAGCCATTTCCCAGCTGATATCTAAAGCAACTATCACAATCCATATCTGTTTGGTCAAAAGGCCAATACCCTCTTCTTCTAACGCCCAATTTTCTTCATTGACTTGGGCTTGGTCCACTTCCTCAATTCCCTTGCAACTCTTCCCTCTATCATATACAAAATTAAGCAACCCATGAAATGTGGAGGTCTTGAGCAATTCCCCATTTTTCGTATCAGTGACTGTTAGCTCCTTTGCTTCCTCTAAGGTCCAATCTTCTTTTTCACTAAGTTGGCCCGCTATCATATTTTGAATCACTTGCTGAGACCTTGGTTTTCCTTCAGCAACGGTCTTATTAAAAGAACAATTTTGGACCAGGCCCATTAGGTCATAAAACCGACCCATTTCTTGTAATTCTAGTTTTGTCCCTTTCTTCTCATGACTTGCGCTGGTTACCTTAGAAGCGTAGAGTGATGGCAGCTTGACAAGGCTAGGAGGTGACCCACCCGCCTCCACGTACACCCCCAGATCCGGCGGCGGTAACTGGAATGTCGGCGAAGCTGACAGCGACGGCTTGGTTACACCGGATGACGACTCCACCTTGGGCATGTCTAGATCTGGCGGCTCCGGCGATGGCCGCTTGGTAGGCAAGAATGGAACCCCAACCTCCGCCTCTGTTGATGACCCACCTTTCTCCTCCGACGCGCCCAGTTCCGGCGGCCGTACACACTGATCGCCATCCATTGACACCTTCCCACTACCTCGGCCACCACCCTCGCAGTGTCCATCGCTGCTATTGCCCACGTCTCCCCCTATCTTGCCGCTGACACCACCACCCATGCAACGCTAATCATCATTTCTGTTGTAGTCATCACCTATTCTCATAACCCAACCACCACCAACATCTTCCACCTTGATCTCCTCCACATGCATAGATCTAAGTTTCTCCTCTTTCTACGATTCGACCTCTGTAACAGTATAAGAAATACTGTTAATGGACCCATCACCTCCTCTACCATCTTCTTCCTCCTCGGTATCCTTCTCTTCTGCAAATTCCAGCTTCCCAATCGCAAGGTCGCTCTGTGGTAAAGGTGTTTCGAAATGTCGACTTCCACTTGCACGACTTCCATAGCCTTCCTCTTCTGCGTACATTACCAAAGTACGTCGGCGGCGACTTGGAGCGTAATCACGTCGATCTCGACGTCTGAAGTAGACTCCCTTCCTTTTTTTCCAGAGCTGCTTGATCTAGTCCAACCGGGTTTGATTTATTATCCTCTGTTCCAGCAAGCTTTTCTCCCAATTCTCCACTCTTGACTCCATTTTGCAGTTTGTGTAATGATGATCAAAAGCTCTAGGAATCGTGAGCTTTGATACCATTGTTACGAACCAAAGATTTAAAGCAGAAATATAGAAGAAGTAACTGTATCATTGCTATTCTCAAGCCTGTATCAAGCTGATAACTGTGCTTGGATATGGGAAAATGGAAGAAAAAGGTTACAAGCAAAGAGAAAAAAGATATCCTAAGCAATTCGAGAGTGCCTAGTCTTTCCCAAAGTTCCAATCCAATGCCAGCCTCCTCACTCTTTCCCTCCTTCCTAGTTATATTTCCCACCTCACTTAACAGAAATCAATCCTCACACACCCCAGCCCACTCTGCTGCTGTCACTAGGGGTGGGAATAGGTCAGGCCAAACTTTGATTAAATAGGCCTGACCTGTTTGAAAAATTAAAAGCCTAAGCCTGGCCTGTTACCTGTCAAAGGTTTTTTTTAAGCATGGCCTGACCTTTTTAAAAGTCTAGCCTGACATGTTAGCCTTTTTAAGGGCCTATATAATTTTATAACAAGGTACCCAATTGCTCTCTATTTATAGAATGATGGTCTGCTTCACATTATAGTTTTAACAATGTGGGACTAACTCCTATATCTGATAAGTCATGACATCTTACGCACCTAAAACCAAAGCCCTGATGTAGAGTAAACTTACCACTTCTACGCTCACCTTGTTCTTCGTCATCACATTTCTTCTGTTGCATTGTCCCTGGCAATTGCCTTGTCGTTTCTATCTGAACTAGCTAACACCTTTGTTGTTGTTGAATGGCATCAATGGACTCGATGGCAAATTCAACTACATTAACATGAATAGGAAGCTCTAAACCCACGAGCCTTAGATTCACACCCAGTAAATCCGCAGTGCCATGGTGTAACACACGGCCATTGGCCATTAACAACATTGAATTGAACAACTTCACTATTCTGAAACCAGGTTGATGGATACTAAGGATTATAGTTTTGCCCCTAGTTTCAGCCATGACCTTGAGCATATCAACTATTTGCAAGGCTGAGGTACTTTCAAGCCCTGAAGTTGGTTCATCCAGAATCAGCACTCTTGGATCATGTATGACTTCAACACCAACAGATACTTTGCGCCTCTCACCACCAGATACCCCTCTGACCCTTTCATCGCCAATTCGAGTCCCAGCAACATGATCGAGTCCAAGCTCCCTAATTAGCGAGCTGACCCTGGAGCATAATTGTTCTCGAGGAAGCTTTAGCTTTAACTTTGCACTGAACATCATGGTTTCTTCAATTGAGTTTACAATTGCCTCTGTTAGTCCCACATCTCTCAAAGTATACATGTGGAGCAAACCAACATTCTATAAATAAATAAATAAAGAGCAAATTGCATCTCTTTAAATAATATAAATCATATTATATATATATATATAAAATATAAAATAATTTTATTTTTAATATTATTTATTTATTTATTATTCATAAGTAGGCCGGCCTATCAGGCTTAAAAGATTTTTTCAGAAGCCTGAGTCTGACCTATTTATCTAAAGAGGCTTTTGAAAAAGTCTAGACTTGACCCTTTTATTAAATAGACCAAGCCAGGCTAGGCCTTAAATAAGCCAGGCCATTGGCCCCTGACGAGCGGCCTAGCCTATTTCCACCCCTAGCTACAACTAGGCGGCAGTTAGTTACAATTTTCTCTCTCCTGGGAGTGATCTAGTGCATTGCACCCTTGGAGCCACTTAATGGGCTTCCATTTACCTCTTTCATACACTAAGGTCTTCTTGGGCCTCCTCATGTCCTCATCAAATAGTTATAGCTATTTGCAGTTATATCAAATTGGATTTGGATGCATAAAATTCTCTCCATATGTAAATGTGATACACATTGTAGGCTTAAAAGTGAAAGAAATTAACATTACTTGTTAAGAGAGATACATCAACTACAAGACATCAATTGCTAACAAAGGCAAACATGAATAAAAAGGGACATTTAGATATTTTTTCAGCCAACAACATAGGGCATGTTCTGACAGCTAGTGGATAGTCATCATCATAACACTAGTATGTACTTATTCTACAGTTATCATGAGCTTTTCACTAATCTAATCTCCCATAGAATACATATTATTTACCCTTCCTCGTCATAATCTTCCTCGTCCTCTTCTAGTCCCTTGCCAAGGTGTGCAAGCTGCATAGAGTCAATGGCCATCTTGTCCACATCAGAAAGGGACCACCCTGGAATTTCTTCATGCTTGCTCTCGGTTTCAGGTTCAGCCAATAAGGCATTAGCTGCTGTGCTAGCATTTTTGTCCTTGTTTTCGTTCATGTTGGCGTTCAGATCAATGTTTCGGAGTGACTCGGTGCTTTCAACAGGAACTGCAACATTCTCCTTCAATAACTCTTTTGACTCTAAACCATCATATATTGCCACGTTTGTGTCAGTCTTAGGTTGGCTTCCATGCTGAACAATAGCACAATGAGCAGGTTCAGCTTCCTGATTAAGTGTTTCTCTTTCTACAGTTCGAGGTCGACCACGGCCTCTTCCTCTACCTCGGCCTCTTCCCCTACCAGTACTGCCAGTGTGGCTCAACTCACACTGGAATAAAAGAAAAACATTATTGTCAAGAATAAAATATAGAATTCCTAGATAAATGGACTGCTAGGCATGTAGCCTTCTTCAACAAGACATATTAATTATTATTCATTCTGGTAAGACTTCATGGGATTGTCATGTGTTCCATACTAAAAACTAGAGTTATTGAAAATAGACCAAATTATGTTTTTTCGGCACAAGAATACCTTTTCCATAAGAGTTAGACACAAGTGGACATTTATGTTACCTGTATGAAGTGTTTTCAGGAAATACATTTAATTTAAGAGAAATGATTGCATGACTGATGTTGACCCCAATAGTGCTGACTGATGTTTAAGAAACTAAAACTCAGAGGAAATCGGAAATTGGGCACAAACATCAATACAGAAAGATAATGTTTTATCAAGGGGTTTCAAGCAAATATAAGGAGAAGTGCAATTACCATCTTGCTTCTCTTAGCCTCTTCATCACTGTCATTACAATCATCAGCAGCAGCTTTCCTGGTAGAATATAGTATTCTCAAGTGCATCAGTAAATATATGCATACACAAATCAGAAGGGTGTTAAAAAAACCAAAGATATCGGACTTCAAACCTTCGTTTTGAAATGGCTCGATCATCAGCACCAGACTCAGAATGGCCTTGGCCATAGTCAGGAACCCTACTGACAACGTCCCTCAGAAAGTCAAAGACATTATAACTTTGTACACAATGTTTTCTGCAATTTACATTTACCACTTGTTAGACGAGACTTTGGAGTGTGTACTGCTTATTGAAGATAAATGAGTTTGGGAGGCAGTAACAGAAACAGTATAATATCCTAATCAAACAGGACCTGAATATTTCATTGTTAAATTAATCAACTTAGGAACAGATGTTGAGAACACACATTACAACTGCTAGCGGTGGTTAAAGGTGGTTCCCAAGAGCCATCAATTATTTGGAGTTTTGGGTTAACAAGGTGAAGCACTCTAAAATATAGTACAAAATTCAGAAGGACCAGACAACCGGGGATGCTGTTCAGATGGTAGAACTAGAAGAAATTCCGTTGAACAATGTCGATCAACAAAAGGCAGGATTTAAATATTCACAGTATTTTAAAAAATAATTACTTGAAGATGCCAAGAGGGCAGAACATAGTTACAAACCTCCACATTTCCTACACCGAGTTTCAATCAAGAGATCGAAACATGATGAAATGGAAAAACACTTCATGCAAAAGATTTCTTCAACACTACAAATGTAGCTTGTGAGGAAAAAAGGAGTACGTTAAAATTACACTTAAATTCATAATGATAATAAGCTTAATGTTTTGATGTTAATTTTATCAATTTGAAACTGTCATGTTAGTTGGACTAGTTTTAAACAAATGTCAAAAGTATGAAAGCATATATAATCCTTGACTTACAAATGCAATGAATTCATGGTCTTTGCTCCTCTCTGAAGAGTTATTTCATAAGTACGATCACAAAGATCTTGCAAAAATAGCTCTAGAGCTTTAGCTGTAATGCATTCAAGAGTATTGTCAAGAACATATATAACAGAAAAGAAGATGCGGGCTAAAGTTAACAAGACAGTAAGCCAAAGCAACTCACAAACTAAAACAGGCACTGCCAGTGCTATCTTTCCAACATCCTCATCTGCTTGCATTATCTTCTTTATCCTAGCCTGCAAATTAATGTTTGCATAAATAAAGTGTCTTTTACAGGATGGCATTCCTTATAATACTTTTAGTACGTAAGTAGAAGAATTTAATAGATCTAATGGATAAAAAACAAACTGCTAGATAGCATATGGCTACAAATTCAGAAATGGATTATGCTTTATGCAACAATGCAATTATATCATTTATATTCTTCCCAATTTATAATGATGTGAGTAATTCTTAAAGGAAGAATTGCATTCTGGTATAAACCACAAGATGTCAAAGGCAACAAGCCAGGTCTACAACAAAAACACTGATGGCAGGCAAAGTCAGCTCACACTAAACTGAACTACTGAAGGACAGTAACAAGCTATGGAAGAAAAGTGAATCAGGACTCACAATATTATATTTTTCAAAAACTATGTCTATGCCACCTAATTTTCAATATTGATACTTCAAACAGAAAACCCATCCATCAAAGAGTTTTAATACCAAATCTGATCACAGAACCCAAACAAATCCAAAATGGAAAGAAAAAAATCACAGAACCTAGAGTCCTAAACTAAGCTAATCACCTAACAGTAACATCACACAGCTCCCCATAAGACCCAGATCACTATAAACCCATCTACTTCAATTATCAAGCACCATGAAGCTAAATAGAGAAATCCAAGAAATTATAGTAAATTATAATTATTTTACCTCAAATTATGTAGCACCAAAAATGTTATGTTCAGTTCAATTACCATCAGCTAAACTATTTTAAAAAGGGGGAAAAAACTCAATCAAAATCAGCAAAGTTTCTTTCACTTTCCATGGGTTTCTGAGAACCCAACAGCATAAAACTACATAAAAATCAAAACTTCACACAAAGAAATTAAAAAAAAAAAAAAAACTTACAGCAGGGAAACGGGTATCAAGCTTTTTCCTCATGGTAACAGATAATGGGGGAACTGAATTGGTAAATTAGGGATCAAACGAAGCATAAGAAGGAGACCCAAAAAGTAAAGTCGAAAGCTTTGTACAAAAAGAGTGCTCCCATCATCAACGAGATCAAATCTATGCAACCCATTTTCGATCCAAAGGGCATTCGCTCTCAGATACAACGAAATATGCCTCCATGCGAGTTTTGGTAAATTGACAGCTCGGTCACGGAAAATGTGCAACGACCCAATAGCTGAAGACCACCTAAGAAGAAGGAGTCAAGATGCAACGTGTAAAATAAAATATTAATGGGTAATGCCAACAAGTGTCCTTAGGACACTCGAACCAAGAAAAGTAAGTTTCGATTGTAAAATCAATTATTTTACTTTTTTAAATATTAAATACATCAATTTCCTATGGAAATTTTTTTTTTCTTGATATTTTAATGAGTACCCTAAAAACAATATTAATATGATCGGGATTTGACTTTTGTTTTGGGAAGTAAAACAAAAAACAAAAATCTCAAGTACTAAGAGAGTGTCTTGGAGAAAATTAAAAAAAAATTATTTTGATAATCGATTTTCATATAATCTATTATAATTATAATTTGATTTTGTTTGAGTCTGCTGAAAAGTTTGAATAGTGTCAAAAATCATTTTTATATAATAAATTATTTATATAATTTAATAATATTTGATTTATTTCCTTATTTTTTTTAATTAATAATATTTGCTTATTTTTTATTTAAAAAGGCATTAAATTATTTTGAAATGTATCTTTGTCATTATATTTTTAATTTAAATATTTTAAAAATTTTGAATTATTGTTGGAAATATAAGTATTCTCAATTCTTGCTGTCATTCCAGTGAGTAGTTTACATATCATTGAATGTAATTGCCTTTTCCACACTTTACGTGGATCTCCCCAATCAGCAAATTAGCTTAGTTTAATCTGTTGCCTCTGGCCTGAAACCACAATCTTGTGGGACGACAAGCAGATTACATCTTTTGTAGGAAGCAATGGGAACAGTCACTTTTTAGCTTAAAGAGTAAAGCTATGGTGATCTGGTCCGAGGTAGAGACGGCGCTGCTATGGTGGCTTGATGAACATAAGGCGAATGTTGCAATGGCTCCATCTGTCTTTCGTTTGTGATTGCAAGGCATGTTTGCCACATCACATCTTCTCTGTTTGCAATGTGTGGCTTGATTTTTTGTGCAATGTGAGTGCTAGAGTGATGTAATTCTAACCAATGTCAATATCTTATTACTAATTAATTAACATCTTTCATTGGTCAAGATGATGCAGGTGGTGACAATGCTTCGGAAGAACAAGCTTCGTTTGGATTATGGAGTGCAGTTGCTCGGCTGGTTTGACTCACTGTTCATTACTTTATTGCCTGTATATGTGGTGGGCACAATTCATAGCCTAAATTGTTTCTAAAGAATTGTTGTAAAAATGGAGTGCACATATATATTATTTGATGTAAAAATCACTTTTTTAAGTAAGAATTTTTTTTAACGAGTTTTATTATGTTTGTTTATGTTTTTCATTAAAATAATTTTTCTTAAAAAAAGTTTTTTATGGTTAAATTGAATACTTAATGGAGTTTTTCATTATCTTTTGGAAAAAATTATTTAACATCACTAACTACTGTTAAAATCATTTTAATGATTATTGATAAAAAAATATAACATTGATAAAAAAAATCATTTTAATAGTGCGTTTATTATTGTTTAGTTTGTTAAGAAAATCAATTTTTTAACTTAATAATCATTTTTTAAAATTTTTAGTGTGTTTGTCTTTGCTTTTGAAAATAATAAAAAGCAGAAAAAATTATTTTCAGGGTTAAAATGAAAAATAACTTTCATTAGCTTTTGAAAAAAAAATCAATTTTTATAACTAACTACTATTTAATAAATTTATTTTTTTATTGTAAACAAGTACCAATCTGTTTCTGCTTTTTCTTTAAAATCTCTGAAAATAATCACTAAATTATTCTACATTGAAATCATTTATTTTTTAATCTTAAATAAATGGGATCTAATGATTTTTAGAAAAAAATTTATAGCCATGTGTCGCATGGGTAAGAGTACTAGGTACATGTTCAGCCAAAACATTGAAAAAATTGGGTTTTCAGTTCGTCTAGTTCAGCTTATACATGGAACATACGATTGACAGGGATTAGGGAATGCAAACTCTTCACTAAAATTTTCTTTTTATATGGGTCATATGAATTTCATTTTAAAAATTTAGTTTTGTTTTAAATTTCATTAGTGTGTTGCAATCCTTACATAAAATGCATTGTGTCATTTGTGATTTATTTATTTATTTTTCGAAATTAACATAATCATATATCGTTTTTCAAATGATATGAAATTATATTGTCACACATATTTCACCCATGCATCGTACGGGTCCATCGTCCAGTTAAAAAAAATAATGAGACAACACAATGTGTTATATAAGAAGCGCACTATGGATTGAGAGTTGATAACATAGAATGAGATATGGAGAAGTTAGAAAAGCAAGGGCTCAAGCTTGGAATCGCCGTAGAGTTTAACGAGCAAGGGCACCTTTGGACAGTGGTGGCTCTGACGGCAACGAGGCGTGCTCCTCGAAAGTTCGTAGTAGAGAATAAGGGTGGGCGTGAGTAGGTGACGGTGGCTTGCTCCGTCGAGGCGTGGCGTGGGACGGCGTCGTGTCTAGCTCCGGTGTGGGTTGGGGTGCACCTCGAAACAACTAAAAAGAGAATAGAAGGTTTGGCAACGAAGAAAAGGGTCAACAACGAGATATCAGGGAGGATAAAGCTAAATGATAAGGGTCATGTGTTTCTTTTCTAATTTTATCTTTGTTTTTTTAATTAAAATATTCTAATGTGTTGGATTAATTATTTTCAATGGTCCAGATTTGGTGTAAATCTTTAGACTTACATGTGTGTGTGTGTGTGTGGGGGGGGGGGGGGGCGCACGCGCGTGTAAACATATCCTTGTATGTCATTTTACATTTATAAGCTAGTCCAATCGCTAGTTTTATCAAACACTTCAAATCTAATCCGCTTGTTAATCTATTATCCGCTATCCGCTGCTAGCTAGCTTATCCGATATCCGCATGTTTTTATCAAACAGGGTATATTCTTCCTACTGACGCGGATCCTTTCATAGTGCTCATTGCAAAATTATTGTTTTTAAATTTTTAATATCAAATGAATTGCACCAGCATTCTCAAATGCGGTGATAAGAGTCCCAGGGGTAAAACAAGAAGAATGGTTTGAGGTGTAAAAATAATCAGTAGCACAAAATCTACCAATCCAATATTTGAGATGGTTGTAAAACAACTTTTTGTAAAACATAAAAGCTTTTTTTACAAATTCATCAAAAGACCCAAACAAATATTATTATTTTTTTAAAAAAAGCTTTTCCTAATAAAAAGAGCTGAAAGTCAAATAATTAAGCATTCCCAAACATGCTCTAAAGGGTTTTCTAAAATAAAATAAAAAAAAGGAATTGATTGAATTTAAGAGTTTCGTTTGACGATGGGCCTGTTTGGATTGACTTATGAACAACTTATTCTGGCTTATCTAATGGTATAAGCACTTGTCAGAGTGCTTGGAAGAGCTTATGGAAACAACTTAAGACATGTTCATAAGTTATTTTCAGCTTATTTTGATAAGCTCTCCAGGATAATTTATGAAAACAACTTATAATTTATATGAAAACAATTTGATTATATTTTCTCTTTAATTAAAGAAGCCGCTTTTACATAAGCGCTTATATGATAAGCGCTTATCCTACAAGCGCTTAATTTATGATTAATAAATTAGTTTATAATGGATAACAAAGAGTTGAAATCATTTGGATGAGCTTTGAAAGAAAGAGTTTCTATGGTATAGAAGTGGGAGCAAAAACTATTATTAGAAGTATGAGTTATTTTGCGTTTGAATTAGCTTTTAAAAAATGTTAAATATCTTTTTGGTCCTTTATTTTTTTTGTGAAAAATTGTTTCGGTCATTTATCTTTTAAAAAGATCATTTTGGTCCTTTATCTTTCAATCGTTACTCAAAATGATCCTTCCATAAGATCTATTACTAACATCAATTGATGCTAGTCGAAGATCCGTCAGAATCTGGACATTTCACGGGAAAAAAGAAAAGAAAAAGACTAACTAGACCCAGCCCAATAAACTACATTCTGAAAAATCAAACACAAAAATAAACAAGCTTAAATGATAAAAAGACACAGCAAGACCAGAGGCATATCATCTGATACACACTCACGGAATACAGAAAGCAGGGAGAGTGGCACGACGACGAGATACGGTGGCAGGAGGCCAATGGTAAACGTTGATGGCGTTGATTGTATGACTGTCGTGGACATTTCTTTGTGGTGGCAGAGCTTTTGGTTCGAGGCAGAGAGAGATTGGGACGTGCATTACAAGAAAATGGATATTACCGTCAGTTCCGTCGGTAACTAGGACATTTTCGACGGAAAAAAAACCATCGGTAAGAAAGAACATGAAAAGACACAGGTATTATCGACAGAACGACCGTTGGCAACGTTACCTACGGACCTTCCATTGGTAATTACGTCGGAAACGGTGGCATGAAAGGGGAAAATTTGGCGTGTGGATGTACCAACGGATCAGTTGGCTTTGTCCGTCGTAATGTTTTTTATATTACCGACGGACCAGCTCGTCGATAATTCAAAAATTTGATTTACCGATGGATTTGACCGTCAGAAACTTGTCATTAAGTACCAGAAAACCCTTCTCCCTCCCTCACTTTCTTCTTCCTCTCTTTTCCCTCTCTTCTTCTTCTTCCTCTGAGACCACGACCGCGGCCGGCCACCGCCTGCCACCGTGCCAAGCCGCCTCCACCTCTCTTCTTCTCTTCTCTCATTCTCTCTTCTTCGCGCGCGCTCCAGCCTCACACCCTCGTCATCACCCGTGCACCACCCACACAACCACCACGCACCACCACCACATTGTCCCACCACCACCGTTTCCTACCTCCCCCACTGCCAAAACTGCCAGCCGCCACCACCACCACAACTGCCTCCCTCACTGCCAACAGCAACCTTTTTTATTATGCAATGTTTTTTAATTTTTAATTAAATTTTTAATATTTGTTAATTAAGTGTTTAATGTTTGTTAATTAAATGTTTAATGTTTGTTTGTTACATAGTTGCTCTTACCATCATCACCACCACTGCGTAGGAGCCACCACTAACTGCACCGCCATGTTTCTATTTTTTTAATTTTTTTTAATTTTTTTGAAATTATGTATTTTGTTAAGTGTTTAATGATATGATACATATATATATATATATGTGATCAGCCTCTGGCTAGTCTAGTTTTATAACTAGAAAAACCTTGGCTTTGTGCTAATTTTATATCATTTTCGCCCAAATTAGACTAGATTATCTTTAAGCAGCATTTTGAGTCTGTAAAGTATTTTTAGGTTAATTTAGTTGATTTAGAGTTAAATAAAGCACTTATGCTATTTTCTGTATTCAGGTTAATAAAAAGAAATAAATCTGGAGCTTTCGCCCCGCGAGAAGGATGTTCGCCTCGCGAACCTGAAGGTGACTGTGCCAGAGAAAATGCAATCCATTCTGTCTCGCCCCGCGAACACTTGACTCGCGTCGCGAATAATCCAACCCTGAAGACCAAAAGTCAGCACGGTTTATGCATGTTAAAGGTCACGGTTGTGGCAGTTTGGAAATTGAAGAGTTTCGCCTCGCGAATGATAAGCTCGCCTCGCGAGAATACCAAAAGTTGAAGATTCGCCTCGCGAGACAGCGTTCGCCTCGCGAGTACGCGGAATCCATAAGTTGTATATAAGCCTGTTTGAAGGCAGAACTGGGGGTTAGCTAGTTTTTAGTCAGTAGTTAGTCTTTTGTTTTCTCTTTAGTTTTTTTGTTTTCCTTTTGTAATGGAGAACTAGTCTCCTAGATTAATCTACTGTGATTGGTTTCCATTACCACACTTGAGGTTATGTAATTCCTGTTTTGTTTGCTTTTCTCTTTTCAATGCGATGCTATATGTTTCTGTTTGCTTAATTCAGGAGTGTGTAGTGTTGTGTTGATTTGTTTCGGTGATGTTATGTTCCTATATATAATCGTGTTTGCTTAATTCGCGTGTGTTCAATCATGTTCGCTTAGTTCATGAGTGCTTCACCCCGTTTGCTTAATTCGGGAATAGGGACATATATCCGTAGTAGTGGTTTCGCTTGTAAATTGTTGCTACAACCGGGAGGGGATTAGAATTTGCTTAGGACTTGGAATTATATAAACCAATGATAGTGGGAAACCAAGAACAGTAGGTTGATCGTCTTTAGTTTATTTGTTAATCTCTTTGAACTGCCTTGTTTTCATTGCTTTGTTTTGCTTTGTTTCTTATTTGCATTCACTCCAAACCCCCCAAAACTAATTTTCTGTTAATAATAGCAACCTAAGAGTCCTTGTGAGACGATACTCGAGTTGTCGCTTCCCTAACTACATTATTTTGTAAACGCTCGTTCTTTTTGGCGCGTGGCGATAGCGCGACCAATATGCGAACGTGCATGCACATCACCTAGCTAGGAAATCTATTTTGCATCCTAAGAGTTTTATTTTTCATGTTTTTCCTGATTGACTGTAATCCTGACCTTGGTGTTTAGTTAATTTTATAAGCATGTTGTTTCAAAAAAAATATATGATATGATACATATGTTGCAACTATATATTTAAAAATAGTAGTTATGTTTTTTTGGGACTGGTTGTACGAATATATGTGTTGATTTGGAATAATTGATTAAATATTTAACGGATAATAAAATTTATTGATTATTTAATTAATTGAAATGTGTAATTAATTAAGTAGTTAACTAAATCATTCATCTCACAAATAAGTTAATAAATGCACATGCCGCATCTGGAATATTTGTTAATGGCGTGTCGGGAATATCTGCTCATGGTGCATCGGGAAGCGTGGACGACAAAATCTTTTAAAATATTTTCATGACAATAAAATTAGATTGAATAAATAATTAAAAACATTAACAATTAAATAAGTAAAAATGCAAAATATTTAAATATATATAAGTATAATTATTATAATCGAGGTCACATGTCAATGAAGTAATTGAGGTCGAGCGTATTAGTGGCATGTTGGGATATGCAAATGAAGGGAAAGAAGTGGTCATTGGTAATCAGTCATCGATGCATGCATCATCATAGGAAGAAATCCAAAGTGATGACTCAATGCAAGAAAAAGAAGAGTCGGACTTACAATTAGATGACGATACCGAGTTTGAATAGGAATTTTACTATTAAGTTATTTTTATTGTATTTTTAATATTTGCTTATGTAATTAAATGTAAGACTTGACAAATATTGTTGTATTTTAAATATTTGTTTATATCAGTTAGTTAGATGTCGATTGATTTATTGTTTTTACATTGATTTATAATTGTGTTATAAAAATAGATATATCAGCATCAGGACGACAATCACCTAGCCCCCCACCGCCTGGCGGTGATAAGGGGAAGGGAAGGCTAAGTGGGGACGATTCACTGTCAAGCCCAAGGTGCTTGCTCGTTTTGCTGCAGGTCACTCCGCACCCACCCCCATCCCTTCCTCACCCACCCAAGCGACTTTTACAGGAGCCTCCCCCACCTATTCTACACCCTCATTGACCTATAATACATCATCCCCTACCCATACTATACCATCGTCGACCCTGACTACCCCATTCTCCACCCATGTCCAGACCTCCACTCGCTTTGTGCCACGACGCGCACTAGCCGGCTACTAGCCGCCTCCTACTGTTCCCACACCCAGCACCACCACCACAATCGACTGCGCTGGCCACATAGCCAACAGGTTTATTATTTATGCTGACTCCTGGGGTGCTGCCACAACCGGACACATCCATTCCATCCTCATCATCCGCGCCCGCATACGATCATGACACGACCATTTCATCCTCACCGTCTGTGCAACAGTCGGTCGCGGCGGAGGACATGCCTGAGTGGGCCAGGATTCCCGCACCTGAGGACTGACCATGGGTCCGGCCTGTTTCTGGATCATAAGTTTTATTTAATTTAATATTTTTTAACTTTGACTATTTTAGTTACTATTCAATAAGTATATATTTGTTGGTTGTCATATTGTTGAATTAATAAAATTATAAACTTTTCAGCTTCATCCATCGAAAGTGGGATCAGAGCATGTTACCTACGCCATCAAGGCGTAGTATCATTGCTTCTGGTCATCATGGGGGGTGATCCCCAAGAGCGACCGGGATCGTATCTTCAGACGATTCGGGGTGAGTAATTGTTTATTATTTAATGTAATTTTCCTTTTTATTTTTCATGTGTTTTATATACTTTTTGTGTAATGTTACTAATATTTTTTCTTTGTTAACAGGACCTTGTGAGCTGGTTACCGGAGTATATCTCACAGATAAGTGCTATCTTTGACGACCGAGCAGCTGCGAGACTGAGGGACATGCTCCGGGAGCGTAGGGAGAGCCGTATACGTTCGGATTACATCGGGCCCAACATCTGGGCCCAGCTATGTGCACACTGGGACACAAGCTGAAGTGTTAGCAGGCGAAGAGGAATCAGGCTTCCGAGAAGGGTAGGAGCATGCACACCGGTGGTTCGGTTAGCCACATGCAGCATGCCATTAACATGGCATGCATATATAATTAATTTTTGTATAAAATATATATTTTTATTAAAAATTTATTTTATAACTAATTGATTTTATTTGTGTGTCGGTTGCAGGCAGGAGAGCTTGCTCGGTCCGTTAATGTCTCTAAAGTCTTTGAGCAAACACATATTCGCCCGGACAACGGCGAATGTGTTAATGAGAGGTTGAGGCAGACATTGGTGAGCTAAAGTGTCTTTTTACATTTAAAGTATAAGTTATTATTATATATAGCTTAATAATATATTGATTGTAATGTATTGATCGCATGTGGAGTACAATGACAGATTTAGTCAGGTAGCGTCTGAGGCTGCCTCCTACTCTGGTGCCTCGGATCCTTCCCAGCTGGACCCAACCGAGGTTGAGCGACTACAGACCCAGTTTGGATGGATGTGGCGGGCGGGAAGAAGAAGGGGCGAATTTACGATAATGCGACCCTAGCCAAGTCCATCCGTCGGGGGTCGACGTTGAGCTTGTTCATTCAGGAGCCTACATCCTCCGACTCACAAGACACAGATGAGGTGCAGCGGCTGAGACAGGAGGTGCAACAGCAGAGGGAGGCGAACGAGTGCATGATGCATCAAATGGAGACATTCTCTACTGTCATGATCGTCTACTCGATTTCCTCCCACCAGAGAGGCGCGACGCTCTGCAGGGGGTCCTCCATGCCAGCCAGTTTCCACTACTTCTACCGATCCATCACCGCAGCCGTATGATGCCGTTGTGTCTTATGAGCCGCAACCTAATGGTCATCTGACGTCGGTGGACTCCCCCCGCCAGGACGACGATGACGGTTATTATGGTGATGTGTATTATGATAGTTATAGATGTAGTAGTGTTTTGTAGCTATATGGATTTTTTATATCTATGGATTATATGTTGAGTATGTTTTTATTTTAAATTAAGTTTACTTTAATTACTTTTTTAATTATATTTGTAATTTAAATTTTGATTTTTAATTAATAATATAATAATAATTAATTATAATAAAATATAATAATAGTAATTAATATTTAAAATATAAAATTTTAATTTTAATAAAATAAATAAATATTAATTATTAATATAAATAAAATAAATAAAATAAATAAAATTAAAATTACTAATTAAAATAAAATTAAAAAATTAATATAAAAAAATCCATCGTTTCCGAAGGACATATCCGTTGGTAAGTGTAGTTTAGAGTTTCCGACGGATATGGTCGTCGGTAACTTCCACCGACACTTACCGACAGACCTATCCTTCGGTAATGAGGGGTTCTGTGTGATGAGGTTTCTGACGGAAAAGGCCGTCGGAAATTTTCGACGGAAAGCCCAGATCCGTTGGAAACGTTTTCCTACACGTTTTTTTTGACGGATACATGTCCATCTGAAATTCCGTTGAAAACGCTGGTTAACGACAGTTTTTTGGCTTTTCCGACGGCTTTTGTTCGTCGGTAAGCACCCTTTTTTTTGTAGTGGTGGAGGACGGCAGGAGGAGCCGGTCCAAGGTGAACGACGACAGACGTGGCTGAATTGAGATGGGACGCGGGTTCTGGGCACGACTGGGTTTGTAGCTGTCGTGAGCGGAACACGACGGAGGAGTTCGAGACCAAGGTTCTGATATGTTTTGCAAGTGTTTGGATTTTTGTTTTGATTGGGATGGTGATGATGGGTTATGGTATATGATTTAGAGGGGTTTGATGTTATTTGAAAATATGGTTGATGGTAATATTTAGGTGGCTGCCATTGTGGGTTGAAGATGGGGAAAATGTGTTTGAAATTGAATTTTGAAGATAATGGTTAAGATGAGTTTTTATTTTGTTGATTTTCTATGCCTATAGGGATGTGCTTACATGTGAAGATGGAGTGAGGTTCATGATGGTGGCTATGGTGGCTGGTA